>SJYO01046538.1:37133054-37490112 GCA_006410555.1 Capra ibex | reverse complement strand
CCCGAGGTTTTAGTGACGTCTACCACTAACACCGGTACTTTAATTTTCTGCGAATGAGGAACCTTCTTTTCAATACTGGTAGGATCTGTCATATAAGTTTTCGTCTCTGTAATGAACCGGCTGATTCCAGGCAGATCGGTTCCGATACCAAAAAGGACACCAGTACATACCTACACTCTCAACCTGACACTTCTTCCGACTCGCGGCTTCTTAACCAGGAAAACTTCACACCACAACCTCTTCTGAGAACTCTCAGGGAACCTGACGTTCCTCTAGGTTGGTCAGGTAAGACTTCCTTTAGTCGGGACCCTAAAGAAACCTTCCTTACTACTATTTCGACTTCGGGGTCATGAAACCGGTGGAGTACGCTTCTCAACTGAGTAACCTTTTCTGAGACGACGACCCTCCCTAAACCCCGTCCTCCTCTTCCCCTGCTGTCTCCTACTCTACCGACCTACCGTAGTGACTGAACTACCTGCATTCAGACTCACTTGAGGCCCTCAACCACTACCTGTCCCTCCGGACCGCACGACGCTAAGTACCCCAGCGTTTCTCAGTCTGTGCTGACTCGCTGACCTGACTGACTGACTGACTGGATGAGGACAAGAGAGAGAGAGAAAAATTTAACTTCACATCAACTAAAAACCTCTTCCTTTACCGTTGGGTGAGGTCATAAGAACGATCTCTTAGGGTACCTGACCTCGGACAGTCCGAGGAGACAGGTATCTCAGCGTTCTCAACCTGTACTGAACCACTGATTTGGTGGTATCAACTAAATGTCACAACACAATTAATGACGATTTGTCGTTTCACTAAGTCAATGTGACAACAACAAGTCAACGATTCAGCACTAAGTCAATATGTATATATGTATATACACACACACACATATATACGTGAGAAAATTTTTATAAGAAAAGGTAATACCAGATAGTATCCTAACTTAAATCGATAGACACGACGTGTCATCCTGGAATGACAAACAGGTAAGACACACATTTTCGAATGTAGATGATAGGGGTTGGAGGGTGAGATAGGGGGGGTGGGGGCGGAACCGTTGGCGATCAGATGAGAGACACAGGTATTAAGACAAAAATAAAGCATGTATCCAAGTAGACACAATATAAAATCTAAGGTGTAGGTTCACTATAGTGTACCATAAACAGAAAGAAAAAGATGAACGAAGTGAATCATACTATTGGAGAATCAATGTAAGTATAACGACGTTCACCGTAACAAAGTAATAAAAATACCGGTCCACCATAAGGTGACACACCTTAGGAAGAAGAAATGGACAAATAGACAGTGAGAACAAGAGAATAAGGTCACTAGGTTTGTATCTGTCAGAGGGAGGATCTTTATTAAACAAAAGATATCCGATCAAACATTTATTCGTCAAACCTTGGACTTTGTCTAAAAGAGTACCGTTGTCTCCATATACTCAATATCCAAGGGACCGGATAGAGACCCGGACCCAATGAGTTTTACATTGATTATACATATGTCTTGTTAAGACTAGTAACGACATACACCACCATCACCACGCCAAAGACTCTCAATCCCTCCTCCTAAGAGACAATACAGTCTACCCGAGGATAAGAAGTATCAAGATAACGATGTTTGGGGGTGACGTATGTCACTCATTATAATTTCCTTTTCGGGGAAAAATTATACGAAAATTAATGTATTTTATTTTAGAAAGGATTAAATTCATGCCTCTTCCTTTACCGTTGGGTGACGTCATGAGAACGGACCTTTTAGGGTACCTGCCTCCTCGGACCATCCAATGTCAGGTACCCCAGTGCTTCTCAGCCTGTGTTGACTCGTTGAAGTAAAAGTGAAAAGTGAAAAGTACGTAACCTCTTCCTTTATCGTTGGGTGAGGTCACAAGAACGGACCTCTTAGGGTCCCTGTCTCCTCGCACCACCCGACGACAGATACCCAAACGTCTCAGTCTGTGTTGACTTCACTGAATCGTCGTTGTCGTCGTTAAATTCATAAGTGGTCGATTTGATAGTCAAGATATTTCTACTGTCTCCTTCACGTCTGTTCCCTCGATAATTCTCTTGATTCGTCTCCTTATAACTCTTCTCTGGAAGAATTACTTTTATGTCGTCTTATTATATAAACAACAGAGACTCTCCGTCTCAGTGGTCACTAAGTAAGAAGTATAAGAGAGAAAGAGGGAGTAGGGTGAAAGAGACAGAAAGAACATAGAAAGACTTAAGAGGTTTAAGAGATGTTGACCCTATGTGACGAAAATATCGGTCCTTTTACTCTCATGAGACCTTACTTTCTCAACGAACGTCCAAAAAACTTCGTCCAGGGTTATACGAATCAACCTCCCCTCCATTTTATACCTCGTAAGATGGTGGTACACCCCCATCTTATACGACGTGAACCACCTCCACCCCACCAAAGGTCCATGTCATTATACATGGAAGACTCATCCGTGTCCGTGTATGTGCTAAGTCTTGAAATGCCTCCTCTTCAAATGAGACTTTTCCTTGTCTACGATGGAGAAGGAATCAAGGACGTTACTTTATACTTCGGTGGTAACTATGGTAACCCGTCGTAGGACGGTCTCAGTTCTTTTCTCAGACTAACGATGACTCGGCATTCACGAAATTCAGGATCCAAATGTAGTGGTAAGACCTTCTTTAATATGACTTTTGGAACATGAAGAGAATTCTGTACAACTCGATTTAGACGATAGTCATTCACAAGTAGGAATTCTCTCCTCTTTCTTCTCGTTCATTTCACAGATCTATAGAGAATCATTATAGAAAGACTTTATGAAAACAAAAGGACTCATCAGGACTATGATTACTACAAGGATACTAGTACAAGTGTCTAGGAAAAGGTAAAGACGGGTCTCGTAGTTTCTCGTCACAAACCCGAAGAACTCAGGAGAGATACGACAGGATCTACCCTGAAATTTAGATATTTATGAATACGGTACGGGAAATTTTCCCGAATAAACTGAAATGTCTCCCCTAACAAGTGAGTGTAGCGGTATCGTTACTTCTCCCATGTGTCAGAAGGGAGTTTTATTGGCGGTGTGATGGTGATTCAAACCAGTTGTGTCAAGTCAAGTCAAGTCAACGAGTCAGCACAGACTGAGAAACACTAGGGTACCTGTCGTCGTACGGTCCGGAGGGGCAGGTAGTGGTTGAGGGTCTCGAATGAGCATGAGTTACAGGTAGCTCAGCCACTACGGTAGGTTGGTAGAGTAGGAGACAGCAGGGGAAGAGGAGGGCGGATGTCAGAAAGGGTCGTAGTCCCAGAAAAGTTTACTCAGTCAAGAAGCGTAGTCCACCGGTTTCATAACCTCAAAGTCGAAGTCGTAATCAGGAAGGTTACCTATAAGTCCTGATTAAAGGATTTATTCAGGATAAAGGAAGATACATAAAATAAGTATAAAACCAGATGTTCGTGTACTTTCATAAACAGAAGATTAGAGAGGAATAGAGTCACTACTAACGTAATGAACGTCATTAGTAGACGACAATGTTAAAACTAAAGGTAATAAGATAATGAAACATCTAATAAATTACCCTTGTACTATGACTATGTACAAGTTATACAAACCAAAGAAGGACATCTATGTTAGTACGCCCGGATTCGTATGATTACGGTATTTTTCGATTTTACGAAGTTGAACGAATAAGAAGTACGAAAGTTTTTTTACTCTTAAAGAGTCAAGTTATTTTATCTCTATGAATCGTTAAACTTAGATAAAGAACTATTGAAATTCTCTCTCACTTTCACTTCAGCGAGTCAGTACAGGTTGAGAAAAGCCGGGGTACCTGACATCGGATGATCCGAGGAGGTAGATACCCTAAAAAGGTCCACTCTTATGACCTCACCCAACGGTAAAGGAAGAGATCCTCTAGAAGGGTTGGGTCTCTAACCTGGGTCCAGAGGGTGTAACATCCGTCTACGAAATGGGAGACTCGGTGGTAGACCTCGTTTATAGTATGAAATCATTCCTATTATTTCAAGAATGGAGTCAAATTAAACGAACGTATTTGTAAAGAACACTACGTTTTTACTCTTTCTTCGTCAAGGATAGTAATGTCCTACATGTAGATCAGTTTTGTTTTGTTTTTTAACTACTTTTGAAAATTTACTTAAAGGGAAAACAGTAACATGGTTCCTCCAGACATTATCTGTGATCCTCTTCCGTTACCGTGGGGTGAGGTCATGAGAACGGACCTTTTAGGGTACCTGCCTCCGCGGACCTTCCGACGTCAGGTACCCCAGCGAGTCCCAACCTGTGTTGACTCCTTGAAGTGAAAGTGAAAAGTGAAAAGTGAAAGTACGTAACCTCTTCCTTTACCGTTGGGTAAGGTCATAAGAACGGACCTCTTAGGGTACCTGCCCCCTCGGACCATCCGACGGCAGATATCCCAGCGTGTCTCAGCCTGTGCTGACTTCACTGAATCGTCGTCGTCGTCTCACTAACACTTCTTTGAGGACCGACTTATCTTCATGCCATATCCTTCCTGACACCCACCGTGTTCACCATCCTACTGATTTGTACTCCTGAAAACACTTATTTTCTCCACGATGATTATAAATACGGATAAGTTCTTCACATTAGAATCTAATAAAATCCGGCTGTCCTTCAATAATACGGGGAACAATTTTTTACACTAAATCCTCTTAAAGGTACTTAGATTTACCATCCTTTCACATAAACAAACGATCGTGACGGTATCTACCTACTGAGTTTGTTACCTTTAAAATAACAGAACGTCTAGACCTTCAATTTATAGGTCTTAGTTCCACAATCGTCCCAGTTAATGAGGACTTCTGACACTCCCTTTCTAGACAAGGTCCGGCGAGAGACACCGAATTTTTCTAACAGAAAAAAGATAAAGACCTGTAGTAGAGGGGAGATACGTACAGAGACACAGGTTTAAAGGGATAAAATATTCCTGTGATCAGTATAATAGAATCTCAGGTAGGTTTACTGGAGTAAATAGGACTAATGGAGACATTTCTAGGATTGAGGTCTCATCCAGTGTAAGACTTTATGACGTCTCATCATACGGTTGTATAGAAACAACCTCTCCCCGTACTAAGTTAATTGTTGTCCTTTCTACCATCTTTGAACTGTTCTCGTGGTGTTATTTTCTCTACAATGTAGACCTACCGATCACCCATGGTAGAAGAACATATGTAGTACTAGTCCTTCGTTAAGATAGTTTCCGAAATTATTCCATTCTACCCATCCCTCTTATTTGTCTTACCTCCTACTGATCTCTTTTTCTTTCAGATCCCCCTAATAATCACAAGGTGTTAAGGAGAAAGGTAACCCGTTATTTCTGACCGGTGACTACCGTCTTCCTACAAGTTCACCGTCAACTGATCTCGTACACCTTGACAGCCTACGGTACAGACCCACCACGGTGTTTCTCCGACCAGTTAAAAATAGTGTAACCAACTATTAAGAGATGAAACTCTAGACTGAGAAGTGAATACTTTAATTTCGACAAAAAAGGAAATGGGTAGAGATGTCCCTAAAATACTAATGATTTTATTATTTATACTAATTAAGACTCGAGACACCTCTTTATTAGGACTCAGTCACGTTACACAAAATCCCTGTCCTTCAAGATTCGAATTTTTTTTTCCTTCGTGGTCAACTCAGTTATATTATGTGTTTAGAAATTTGTAACTTTTTTATATCGCAACCATGTATTAAACACCCGAGTTCCCCGGACCCTTCACTCACTTTACGTACAAAATAATTCAGTCCTTCTTATTTGTTAGTCATTTTCACATTATCCTGAAGGAACCACCGAGTCGCCAGTTCTTAGAAGGACGTTACGTCCTCTGACGGAGGTTACTTCCTCTACACCCAAGTTAGAAACCCAGCTCTTCTAAGGGGACCTCTTATTTTCCCGTTGGGTAAGGTCATAAGAACGGACCCTCTAGGGTACCTGTTTCCTCGGACTACCCGAGGTCAGGTACCCCAGTGTTCTCAGCCTGTATTGAATCGCTGATTTGACGGTGGTGTTTTTACATTATATCCTTAAAGAACATGTGATCGGAACATTTAGTAAGGTTCTATAAATTCTACAAGTAAAATTTAATTGGTAAAAAAAAGGGGGTTTTATTCCGGAGTAATATCTTATGTACACGACACACGAATCAGCGAGTCAGTACAGGTTGGGAAACTCTGAGGTACCTGACGTCAGGTGGTCCGAGGAGACAGGTACCCTTAAGAGGTCCGTTCTTACGACCTCACCCAACGGTACGGGAGGAGATCCCCTAAAAGGGTTGGGTCCCTGACTTGGGTCCAGAGGACGTAACGTCCGCCTAAGAAATGGTCGACCCGATTGTCTTATGGACCTTTTTACTTTTCAGTAAAGAAAGATTAAAAAAATTACACCAAAAACTATACCACCAAATCATCGATTCAGTCAAAAACTGTGTCAACATGAGTATGTCATGTATGTCTACAAGATCGAGGGAAAAATCAAAACGTATGAGAAGTAACAATCGTAAAAATTTATCATGTATTAACGGGTAGATTATCAAGTGAATTAATGAACAGTCTATTTTCTGAAGTTATTGAAGGATTACATAATATTAAGATTAAACATAATCTTAACATAATTTACATAATATTAAAGATTACATATATTAAAATCATTTTTACAGATTAATACACTTACACGTAGTATAATCCCGAAACTCCCCGTTCTCTACACTATAAAGACCCAGTTTCCTAATACTTCGGAAAATACTGTCGTAAAACAAGAATCCAATCCTTTTGTTTCAAAGATAAAATAGTCTCGGATTCTACTGATTTAACACACCAACCTTACATCGTTAATACTTAAATTATAGATTTGTATTACTGGGTAGAATTTCTTTAAACTTAATAATATAGGAGTTCCTATAATGTCTTTAAGAACCCGTAGAAAAAAATAATTTTTAAAAAAAAAGAATTTTTGAAAAAAAACAAACAGACACACTCATAGTAATAGTAGTTCATTTAGTGTGCGTCAAACAAATCTCTTTCCACATTATCTTTATAAATTGGTCATGACCTTCACACGTCTAACATTAACGTTTTATTTTGGAATGATCATTCACCTTCAATTCTAATAACACCTATCCTCGAGACTATCCTACCTTTGTGGTACCCGGAACCTCGGTCTGTTTGACCTTGATGTCGAGATGGTGAATAAGTTAGATACTGAGACCTGTTCAAAATTCAAAAGTCTTAGAGTCAATAACATATTTTAACACCAATTATTACATAATTTATTTTTATTCCGTATATAGATTCTCGGATCGGGTGTCACTCACGGTTGAATAATGATAAATCCTCATTAAATAAGGGAAGACATAAGTACTGTGTGTGACTTTTAGATGTTCTCCTTTATATATTAAATTTTATGAATTTTTTGAAAGTAAAATCAACTTCCCTGAGATATTTTCTTAAAACGTCGAAAGACACTCCGAAATGATATGAGAAAATTTTTATTTTTTTGACCTGAAGGGACCTCTTCTGAGGCACGAAGACAACGTCCCTCGTACTCAAACTATGGACCACCCCCATCCAAGGGGTACGGTGTGTAGTACACCGGTTATTTATTTATTTATTTTCTATTTTATTTCTCAATTCTTCTTTTTTTTCCGTTATGATCTAATAGTTCAATCCATACCTCCCAAATTAATCAACCAAGGAAGACCAATAAATAAAAAAGACAGAGAATCAAAGAGTGGACTTTACCTTTTTGTGTTAAGGAATTTGATCATCACCAAGTGGAAAATCCCTCTTGTATTATCCAACTTATGACAAAGGAAAGTTCATTAAATTAGTTCTCTTCTCCCGATTCCAAATTTTTAGAGGACCACCACCAAATCAACGATCCAGTATAGACTGAGAACACTGGGGTACCTGACCTCAGGTGGTCCGAGGAGACAAGTACCCTAAAGGGTCCGTTCTTATGACTTTACCCAACGATAAAGGAGGAGGTCCTCATGAAGGACTGAGACCCTAGCTTGAGTACAAAGGATACAGAGGATGTTACATCAGTCTAAGAAATAGGTGACTCGGTAGTCCCTTCGGGGTATTTTTTAAAGAATGATCGTCTGTAAAGAACAACTTATTTATATAAGAATTAAGACTATATATGTTCATTATTTTTGGTTCAAGACTAAGTTTGTCAGTAGGTTGATTTAAAAATTACTTATGAAGAATGTAAGTTCCACGTACATCTCTTTTGTTACCTGGAAATGTCAGTGTGTGTAGACAAAAGTTTAAAAACAACCGAAGTGTGGATTGATCGACACTCTCACCACTGTAAGTACTACTTCTAAAGACTGGGAGTCACTTCGGAGTGGTCTCTAAAACACGTCTTGTTTTAATCCTTTTGTTACACCTTTCTTTGACTCAATAGATAACATCGTGTTGTATATTGGGGGTTCAAATCACCGAATTTTATGGTAGTTAAGTAATAAAGAGTACTAAGACTCCTAACCGACCAAAGAGGTTCACTAAAAAGAAGGTCCTATCACCAGAGTCCCGTCATAATACTATCCCACTTCGGACTTCGACGTCCCGGTGACCTCCGGATCCAGTCCTTGAATTTGATGACACCGGTGTAAAATGACCGGTGTTCAGATCGAGTCTGAGCACCCTACCTCTTCTCTAATCCAGTGATGTACCCTTCCGATAACCTTTTAATGGAACGTTTTTTCACACGACGACCCGACTCTCCTTATATACCAATCATTTAGTCAATATCTTAGTCGACACAAACAGAAGTTCTTCGACATTTACTACGACAGAGAGTCCCACGGACCGTGAAACAATATCAGTCAGAAGTAGAAGGAGGAAAGAAGGGAAATTCTTAGTAAGTTACAACGTACACTTCTGTCAATGTTTCCTCAAACCCGAACCACAGTTACAAACGTCATGTATGAAAATTTGTCGTGGGTGTCGATCTTCTTCGGTGGCCAAATCCGAACATATTGTTAGAACACACTATTCTGTGGGTCAATTTAAACTTAAAGTCTATTCGTCGTTTATCAAAAAATAAAGACCTGAAAGGACACTTATAAGGTTTATGTGTATATTTAATCTTTTTTTTTTTTGTCTTTGTATGAATGGAAATGATCAACGATAAAAGGGAAAGGTATAGACATGTACATCTAGATGGAGTAAGAAATTAAAAAAATTTAATTAATTAAATAAAATGAAATGTTATAACATAACCAAAACGGTATGTAACTGAACTTAGACGGTACTCATATGTACACAAGGGGTAGGACTTGTAGAGAGAGGGGAGGGGGGGTGGAGGAGTAGGGTAGGGAGACTCAGTAGGGTCACGTGGCCGGGGCTCGTGGGACATAGTACGTAGTTTGGACCTGACCACTGAGTAAAGTGTATACTATAAAATGTACAAAGTTACGGTAAGAGGGTATAGTAGGGTGGGAATGGGAGAGGGTGTCTCAGGTTTTCTGACAAGTTATGTAGACACAGAGAGAACGACAGAGTGTATGTCCCAATAGTAATGGAAGAAAGATTTAAGGTATATATACGTAATCATATGACATAACCACAAAAAGAAAGACCGAATGAAGTGAGACATATTATCCGAGGTTAAAATAGGTGGAGTAATCTTGACTAAGTTTACATAAGAAAAATTACCGACTCATTATAAGGTAACACATATACATAGTGTCGAAAGAATAGGTAAGTAGACGACTACCTGTAGATCCAACGAAGGTACAGGACCGATAATATTTGTCACGACGTCACTTGTAACCCCATGTACACAGAGAAAGTAAAGACCAAAGGAGCCACACATACGGATCGTCACCCTAACGATCCAGTATTGCGTTAAGATAAAGGTCAAAAAATTCCTTAGAGGTGTGACAAGAGGTGTCACCGACATGATCAAACGTAAGGGTGGTTGTCACATTCTCCCAAGGGAAAAGAGATGGGAGAGAGGTCGTAAATAACGAACATCTGAAAACCCAGCGTCGGTAAGACTGACCGTACTTTACCATGGAGTAACACCAAAACCAAACGTAAAGAGACTATTACTCACTACAACTCGTAGAAAAGTACACAAACATTCGGTAGACATACAGAAGGAACCTCTTTACAGACAAATCAAGAAACCGGGTAAAAAACTGACCCAGAAAATAAAAAGACCTTAACTCGACGTCCTCAACGAACATATAAAAAATCTAATTAAAAAACAGACAACGAAGTTAACGATAAAAAAAGAACGTAAGACTTCCGACAGAAAAGTGGAACGAATATCAAAGGAAACAACACGTCTTCGAAAATTAAAATTAATCCAGGGTAAACAAATAAAATCGAAAATAAAAGTCATAAGACCCTCCACCCAGTATCTCCTAGGACGACACCAATTACAGTCTCTCACAAAACGGATACAAAAGGAGATTCTCAAAATATCAAAGACCAGAATGCAAATCTAGAAATTAGGTAAAACTCAAATAAAAACACATACCACAATCTTTCACAAGATCAAAGTAAGAAAATGTTCACCAACTGATCAAAAGGGTCGTGGTGAACAATTTCTCTAACAGAAAAGAGGTAACATAAGAACGGAGGAAACAGTTTCTATTCCACAGGTATCCACACACCTAAATAGAGACCCGAAAGATAAAACAAGGTAACTAGATATAAAGACAGAAACACGGTCATGGTATGACAGAACTACTGACACCGAAACATCATCTCGGACTTCAGTCCGTCCAACTAAGGAGGTCAAGGTAAGAAGAAAGAGTTCTAACGAAACCGATAAGCTCCGAAAAACATAAAGGTATGTTTAACACTTTAATAAACAAGGTCAAGAGACTTTTTATGGCGACCATCGAACTATCCCTAACATAACTTAGTCATCTAACGAAACCCATCACATGAGTAAAAGTGATATAACTAAGAAGGCTAGGTACTTGTGCCTTATAAAGAGGTAGATAAACACAGGAGAAACTAAAGAAAGTGGTCACAAAATATCAAGAGATATATATCCAGAAAACAAAGAAATCCATCTATATAAGGATTCATAAAATAAGAAAAGCAACGTTACCACTTACCTTAACAAAGGAATTAAAGAGACAAAAGAGTAACAATCACATGTCCTTACGTTCCCTAAAGACACATAATTAAAATATAGGATGTTGAAAGATATAAGTGACTAATCGAGATCATCAAAAGACCACCTCAGAAATCCCAAAAGATACATCTCCTAGTACAGTAGACGTATGACACTCTCAAAATGAAGAAGAAAAGGTTAGACCTAAGGAAAATAAAGAAAAAGACGAGACTAACTACACCGGTTTTGAAGGTCTTGATACAACTTAACGTCACCACTCTCACCCGTGGGAACAGAACAAGGACTGAAATCCCCTTTACGAAAGGTAAAAAGTGGTAACCCCTATTACAAACGACTCTCAAACAGTATATATCGAAAATAATACAACTCCATACAAGGACGATAAGGACGAAAAACCTCCCAAAAAAAAAAATAGTATTTACCTACAACTTAAAACAGTTTCCGAAAAAAGGAGACGTAGATAACTCTATCAGTATAACAAAAGTAAAAAGTTAAACAATTACGTCACATAATATAACTAACTAAACACCTATAACTTCTTAGGACGTAGGTACCCTATTTCGGGTGAACCAGTATTACATACTAGAAAAATTATACAAGAACCTAAGACAAACGATCTTGACACAATTCCTAAAAATGTAGATACAAGAAGTCACTATAACCGGACATCAAAAGAAAAAAACACCGTAGAAACAGTCCAAAACCATAATCCCACTACCACCGGAGTATCTTACTCAAACCTTCAAATGGAAGACGTTAAAAGACCTTCTCAAACTCATTCTATCCACAATCGAAAAGAGCTTTAAAAACCATCTTAAGTCGACACTTCGGCAGACCAGGACCCGAAAACAAACAACCTTCTAAAGACTAATGCCAAAGTTAAAGGTACGAACACTACCCAGACAATTCTAAAAGATAAAGAAGGACCAAGTCAAAACCTTTCAACATGAAAAGATTATTAAACAGGTAAAGAAGGTGCAAAAGGTCAAATGACCGTATATTAACGACTATCATCAGAGAATACTAGGAAACATAAAGACACAACAGACGACACTAGAGAGGCGAAAGTAAAGATTAAAACAACTAAACTAAAAAAGGGAAACAAAGGACTACTCAGACCGATTACCAAACAGTTAAAACAAATAGAAGAGTTTCTTGGTCGAAAACCAAAACAACTAAAAACGATACCAGAGAAACAAAGAAAACGTAAATAAAGACGGGATCAAAAATTCTAAAGAAAGGAAGATGATTGGGACCTCAAGAAGTAAAGAAGGAAAAGTTTAACAAAATCCACATCTCAATCGAATAAATAAACTAAATAAAAGAACAAAGAACTCCATTCGGACATAACGATACTTGGAAGGGGAATCATGACGAAAATGTCACAGGGTATCCAAAACCCAACAACATAAAAGTAAAAGTAAGTAAAGATACGTATAAAACTAAAGAAAAAACTAAAGAAGACACTAAACAACAAATAAGTCGTCGTACAACAAGTCGGAGGTATACAACCCTAAAAACTATCGAAAAGAGGACATTGACTCTAGATTAGAATGACGTAATACCAGTCTTTTGTACGAACCTTACTAAAGTTTAAAAAACTTAAATGGTTCCGATCTAAATACCGGGTCCTACACTAGATAGGACCTCTTCCAAGGTACACGCGAACTCTTTTTCCACTTTAAGTAACAAAACCTCACTTTACAGGAAATCTATAGTTAATCCAGATTGACCAGATAACATAGTAAATTTCAAACACAAAGGAACAATTAAAAGACAAATCAACTAGATAGGTATCCACACTCACCCCATAATTTCAGAGGGTGACAGTAATACAATAACAATTAAAGGGGAAAGAATGAACAACCGTAAACAGAATGCATAACACCAGGAGGATACAACCCACGTATATATGAATACTAACAATATAGAAGAAGAACCTAACTAGGAAACTAGTAATACATCACAGGAAGAAACAAAGAAAAGTGTCGGAAACAAAATTTCAGACATAATAGACTATACTCATAACGGTGAGGACGAAAGAAAGCCGGAGATAAACGTACCTTATAGAAAAAGGTCGGGAAGGGAAAGTCAGACATACACAGGGAACAAAGCTCCATCCAAAGAACATCTGTTGTATATATCCCCAGAACAAAAACATAGGTAAGTCGGACAGAAACAGAAAACCAACCCCGTAAGTGGGGTAAATGTAAATTCCATTAATAATTATTCATACTAGGGTGACGGTAAATGAAATAACAAAATCCAAGTCCAAATATACGGGAAAAACACAAAGGACAGATCTCTCCTAGGAAATCGACCAAACCACCACGACTTAAGAGAGTCGAAAGCGAACAGACATTTCGAAAACTAAAGACGAAGTATAAACTTACTCTAGGAACGACCCTTGTCATTAGACCCGACATCCAATAAAAGAAAGTAGTGAAATTCATACAGGACGGTAAGGGAGGACCGGGCTTCTCAAAGATAACTTTCCAGTTGACAATAGGAATACCCTTAGGGGAAGACACAATAATAAAAAAAAAGAGAACTACGAAAATTATAAACAAGAAATACAAACTAGAAACAATTGAACTAATTATACACAGAACCCCACAAAACGGAACCCAAATAGGACAAACCCTGAGAGACCCAAAGAACCTGAACCCACTAATAAAGGAAGGGGTAAAATCCCTTCAAAAGTTGATAATAGAGGAGTTCATAAAAGAGTACAAGAAAGAAAAACAGAAGAAGACCCTGACGATACTAAGCTTACAACCCCACAAATTGTACAGGGTCTCCAGAGACTACAACAGGAGTAACGAAACTTAAGAAAAGAGAAAAAGGAGAGACTAAGTAAATAAAGATGGTAATATAGCAGATAAAGTGAATAGGATAGAAGATGGAGACAATAAGGTGACAACTAAGGGAGGTCTCACAAAAACTAGAGTAAATAAAATAATAAGTAATATATGACTGAGAAAAATAAAGAAGAAGAAGACGACGACGATTCAACGAAGTCAACACAGACTGAGACACGCTGGGGTATCTGTCGTCGGGTGGTCCGAGGGGAGTCAAGTCGAGTCAAGTCAGCGAGTCAGCACAGGCTGAGAAACGCTGGGGTACTTAGCGTCGTGCGGTCCGGAGGGACAGGTAGTGGTTGAGGGCCTTAAGTGAGTCTGAGTGCAGGTAGCTCAGTCACTACGGTAGGTCTGTAGAGTAAGAGACAGCAGAGGAAGTGGAGGACGTGGGTTAGGGAGGGTCGTAGTCTCCGAAAAGGTTACTCAGTTGAGAAACGTACTCCACCGGTTTCATGACCTCAAAGTCGAAATCGTAGTAAGGAAGGTTTCTTTAGTGTCCCGACTAGAGGAAGTCTTACCTGACCAACCTAGAGGAACGTCAGGTTCCCTGAGAGTTCTCAGAAGAGGTTGTGGTGGCAAGTTTTCGTAGTTAAGAAACCACGAGTCGAAAGAAGTGTCAGGTTGAGAGTGTAGGTATGTACTGGTGACCTTTTTGGTATCGGAACTGATCTGCCTGGAAACAACCGTTTCATTACAGAGACGAAAAGTTATACGACAGATCCAACCAGTATTGAAAGGAACGTTCCTCATTCACAGAAAATTAAAGTACCGACGTTAGTGGTAGACGTCACTAAGACCTCGGGGGGTTTTATTTCAGGCTGTGACAAAGGGGTAGATAGAGGGTACTTCACTACCCTGGCCTACGGTACTAGAAGCAAAAGACTTATAACTCGAAATTCGGTTGAAAAAGTGACAGGTGAGAGTGAAAGTAGTTCTCCGAAAAGTCAAGGAGAAGGGAAAGACGGTATTCTCACCACAGTAGACGTATAGACTACAATGACTATAAAGAGGGTCGTTAGAACTAAGGTCGAACAGGAAGAAGGTCGGGTCTCAAAGACTACTATATGAGACGTATATTCAATTTATTCGTCCCACTGTTATATGTCGGAACTACATGAGGAAAAGGATAAACCTTGGTCAGACAACAAGGTACAGGTCAAGATTGACAACGAAGGACCGGACGTATGTCTAAAGAGTTCTCTGTCCAGTCCACCAGACCATAAGGGTAGTAAAAGTCTTAAAAGGTGTCAAATAATACTAGGTCTGTCAGTTTCCGAACCCGTATCAATTATTTCGTCTTTATCTACAAAAGACCTTGAGAGATGGAAAAAGTTACTAGGTCGCTTACAACTGTTAAACTACAGACTAAGGAGACGGAAAAGATTTTGGTCGAACTAGTAGTCCTTCAAGTGTCAAGTGCATAACGACTTCGGACCGAACCTCTTAAAACTCGTAATGAAATGATCGCACACTCTACTCACGTTAACACACCATCAAACTCGTAAGCAACCGGAACGGAAAGAAACCCTAACCTTACTTTTGACTGGAAAAGGTCAGGACACCCGTGACGACTCAAAAGGTTTAAACGACCGTATAACTCACGTCATGAAAGTGTCGTAGTAGAAAGTCCTAAACTTTATCGAGTTGACCTTAAGGTAGTGGAGGTGCTCGAAACAAGTATCACTACGAAAGATTCCGGGTGAACTGAAGTGTAAGGTCCTACTAACCGAGATCCACTCACTAATGTGGTAGGACTAAATAGGCCCAACATTTCTAGAAAAAACATGTCAAGAAGACACATAAGAACGGTGGAGAAGAATTATAGAAGACGAAGACAATCCAGGTATGGTAAAGACAGGAAATAGCTCGGGTAGAAACGTACATTACAAGGGAACCATAGAGATTGAAAGAACTTCTCTAGAGATCAGAAAGGGTAAGACAACAAAGGGCCATAAAGAAACGTAACTAGAGACTCCTTCCGAAAGAATAGAGAAGAACGATAAGAAACCTTGAGACATAAGTCTACGAATATAGAAAGGAAAAGAGGAAACGAAAAGTAAAGAGAAGAAAAGTGTGGATAAACATTCCGGAGGGGTCTGTCGGTAAAATGAAAAAACGTAAAGAAAAGGTACCCCTATCAGAACTAGGGACAGAGGACATGTTACAGAGCTTGGAGTAAGGTATCAAGTAGTCCGTGAAATAGAGAGTCTAGATCAGGGAATTTAGATAAAGAGTGAAGGTGACATATTAGTATTCTCTAAACTAAATCCAGTATGGACTTAACAGATCACCAAAAGGGATGAAAGAAGTTAAATTAAGACTTAAACCGTTATTCCTCAAGTACTAGACTCGGTGTCAGTCGAGGGTCAGTACAAAAAGGACTGACATATCTCGAAAAGGTAGAAACCGACGTTTCTTATATTAATTAGACTAAAACCAAAAGTGGTAGACCATTTCAGGTACACATCTTAGAAGAGAACACAACAACCTTCTCCCACAAACGATACTGGTCACGTAAAAGAACCGTTTTGAGATAATCAGAAACGGGACGAAGTAAGACATAAGGTTCCGGTTTAAACGGACAATGAGGTCCACAAAGAACTGAACGATGAAAACGTAAGGTCAGGGGATATTACTTTTCCTGTAGAAAAAACCCACAATCAAGATTTTCCAGAACATCCAGAAGTATCTCGGCAAGTTGAACTCGAAAAAGTCACAATGACCAACCCCGTATCTGAACCTAATGACACTATAACTTACCAAACGGAACCTTTGTTTGTCTCTAGTAAGATAGTAAAAACTCTAACGTAGGTTCATGACCTAAAGCCTGAGAAAACAACTGGTACTACCGATGAGGTAAAGAAGACTCCCTAAGGACGGACGTCATCATCTATATTACCAGTAGACTCAATTTGAGTGGGTAAAGTCAGGTAAAATCAAGCGACTAAGGATCTTACAGTTGCAAGTGAGAACGGTACAGAACAAACTGGTGAAGGTTATAACGGAACTAAGTACCTGGACTGTAAGGTCCAAGGATACGTTGTAACGAGAAATGTCGTAACCTGGAACGAAGATAGTGGTCAGTGTAGGTGTTGACCCATAACAAAAACAAAACCGAGGTAGGGAAGTAAGAAAGACCTCAATAAAGAGGTGACTAGAGGTCATCGTATAACCCGTGGATGACTCGACCCCTCAAGAAGGTCATAGGATAGTAAAACGGAAAAGTATGACAAGTACCCCAAGAGTTCCGTTCTTATGACTTCACCAAACGGTAAGGGAAGAGGTCACCTGGTGTAAGACAATCTGGTAAGGTGATACTGGGCGGGCAGAACCAACCGGGAATGGAACCTCCTCCCCATAGACGAGTGACGGGGGTCCGAGGGGATCCAGGAACAATTTGGAAAGAACGTAGAAGACCTAGGAACAGAGATTCGATAAATAGACATTGAGGTTAAACAAAAGTTCTAAAACCTAGTAAAAGTGATAGTAGTAAGCCTTAAAAAATAGTCCTAAGGGATAGTCCTTAGGAAAATAGTCTAAGGGATAGAGAAGGAGAAAACAAACCAAACCACCCGTAAATAGGACAAGGGAATGGAGGACCCATAAAGAGACGGAAAAGTAGAACAAATTTAACGACACATTGATTCTAGTAACGTAGACAAGGGTAGTAAAGTACCCTTTATCTACCCCTTTGTCACCTTTGACACAGTCTGATAAAAACCCCCGAGGTTTTAGTGACGTCTACCACTAACGTCGGTACTTTAATTTTCTGCGAATGAGGAACCTTCCTTTCAATACTGGTTGTATCTGTCGTATAAGTTTTCGTCTCTGTAATGGAACGGTTGTATCCAGACAGATCAGTTCCGATACCAAAAAGGTCACCAGTACATACCTACACTCTCAACCTGACACTTCTTTCGACTCGCGGTTTCTTAACTACGAAGACTCGACAGCAAAACCTCTTCTGAGAACTCTCAGGGAACCTGAGGTTCCTCTAGGTTGGTCAGGTAGGATTCCTCTAGTCAGGACCCACAAATAACCTTCCTGACTACGACTTCGACTTTGAGGTTATGAAACCGGTGGAGTACACTTCTCAACTGAGTAACCTTTTCTGAGACGACGACCCTCCCTAACCCACGTCCTCCTCTTCCCCTACTGTCTCCTACTCTACAGACCTACCGTAGTGACTGAGCTACCTGCACTCAAACTCACTTGAGGCCCTCAACCACTAACTGGCCCTCCGGACCGCACGACGCTAAGTACCCCAGTGTTTCCCAGCCTGTCCAGACTCGCTGACTTGACTTGACTTGACTTGACTTGACTACGATCCTCCCTAACCCCCGTCCTTCTCTTCCCCTGTTGTCTCCTACTCTACCTACCTACCGTAGTGTCTGAGCTACCAGTACTCAAACTCACTTGAGGCCCTCAACCACTAACTGGCCCTCCGGACCTCACGACACTAAGTACCCCAGCGTTTCTGTGCTGACTCGCTGACTTGACTTGACTATAACGACACAAACCTCACCGGAAAGACACAAGACCGTCAACCACCAAGGAGAAATAACACCTCCAAGGAGCGACACCCACCCCAACCTGCCCACCGAACAGTTCCAAAAGGCCAATCCCTTCGAACACAGTCACAAGACCATCCACCTCGACCTAAAGAAGGAAGACCTCACGTTACTTCACAGGTCATTATTCAAAACTCTACAGTCACCAAAACCACACTGAAACCAGTCGGACATATAACTCCGAGTCCCAATACAAGGATACAACGACCTCTTAGACACACCATACAGAACGAGACCTCGAACAACCGGGAACGCACCATTGAGTAAGAAAATTTTCGACGTACCATAAAATGTCATACCTGTGTAGTGTCAAATAAATTCGTGGGTGATTACCGACAAACCTAATAACCATTAGAGAGAAGTAATGTTTCCCACGATGACACATATAGGAATATGTATATAGAATGACGCAAAGACTTTATGTTTCAAGATTATGACTTTAACACTACCTTTTCCAATACGGAACTTAGGTTTAGAGAGATCACTTCACTATCAGTGAGTCAGCACGGACTGAGAAACTCTGGGGACCTGATGTGTCAGGCACCTTAAGAGGTCCAGTCTTATGATTTCACCCATCGGAAAGGGAAGAGGTCCCTTAGAAGAGTAGACTCCCTAGCTTGGTCCAGACGGTGTAACCTCCGTTTAAGAAATGGTCGACTCAGGGGTCCCTTCGGGGGTCTAGAGATTGTACGGAAGGTTTTCCCAGAGTAAAATTTGAGAATTGTTTTCATAGACTCCCAAGGACAAAGAGGGCACTAGTTGGTACTTATAAAATTAGAAACAAATACACTGTCCTATTCACTAGGTAAAAGTATCGTCTTTTTGTTTAACCCTCGTATGAGGGTGTCTTCGTGACTTATTCTTTTTGTAGATAAGTCATCCGTATTCTTTTATATAACGATGGAAAGTTTTCCTTTAAACTAAACATCGACAAATCCTTTACCGTTGGGTGAGGTCAAAAGAACGGACCTCTTAGGGTCCCTACCCCCTCGGACTACCCGACGGCAGATACCCCAGCGTGTCTCAACCTGTGCTGACTTCACTGAATCGACGTCGTCGTCGTCGTCGTCCTCTCATTTACCTACGTTAAGTTTGAATCGTGGAAACCAAACTTACCCTTCCAAACTTTTATCTTTGTCAGTGTGTTCTTACCTGACCTCCAGACCTAAAATAGGAAGGAATGACCTTCGTACACGATATGACACGAAGTCAACACAGACTGAAAAACACTGGGATACCTGACATCGGGTGGTTCAAGGAGACCGGTACCCTAAGAGGACCGTTCTTATAACCTCAACCAACGGTACAGGAGGAGGTCCCCTAGAAGGAATGAGTCCCTAACTTGGACACAGAGATTTCAGAAAGGAGTATCGAGTTAGTCATTTTATCAGACGGACGTTACGTCCACTGGACCCAAACTAAGGACCCAGTCCTTCTAGGGCATCTCTTCTTTTACCGTTGGGTGAGGTCATAAGAACGGACCTCTTAGGGTACCTGTCTCCTCGGTCCGTCCCATGTCAGATACCCCGACGTTCTCAGCCTGCATTTACTTGCTGTTTCGTATAAGATTTCAGAGGACGTAACCGTCCACACGAGAAATGGTGACCGTGATGGACCCTTCGGGGGTGGAAATAAATTTAATTATTGGGTATGGAAATTTGAAGAGGGTGACACTTTACGGGAGATCTAAATAGTAGTAAAGGTAATGGGTGAAGGCTTACGTGTAAATAAAACAAAGAAAATACGAAGACTTTCCTTTAATCACCACCGATGGGTTTCACTTTCGGTACTTGTCCTCTATGTGATACTAAGTGACCAGTACTCAAAGAGTACCACAACAAGAACAACCACGTTTCTCTCAATAAATAGGTTTAATTCCTTTTACTCGGTTTAGGTTCGAACATTTTAAAAGAAATCCTCTTCTTACGTATATAATCTTGGATGAGGAATCATCAGGGATCATTGACCCTGAGCAATTCTAAAAGTGTATATCCCTTAAGGGACCACCAGGTAACCAATCTTAAGACACGAAAGTATCACTCCTCGTGGTCAAGTTAGGGACCAGTCTCTTGATTCTGGAGCGTTCGACACGTTGTACCGGTTTTGGTTTGTTTTTTGTAAAAATGTATATTTTTTTCACAACAGATGAGTAAAAAGAGACAACTTTTTAGTCGACAAAGGGAAGTAAAACTTTAGTGATCCAACTGAAATTTTCAATCACGGAATTTTGGTACAATCTAGTCCTTATTTTGTAAATGTCACAAGTCCCATTTTTGTCTTTAGACTATTTCTTCTTTTGTTTCGTCTTTTCCTTCCCTTCTCCTTCTTTCCCTGATCCTTTCTTGTTATTTACTCTTTTATTTCGACACATACAACTACTTACAATGGTCACCACTGGGTCCATGACAAAGTGAAAATTAACAAGGAGGAGGGATGTTTGGGTTCGAAGAACTCCTGACCTGTTACAGAATAAGTAGAAACAAAAGGGTCGTGGGTCGTCCTACAGACTGTTCGTCAGACACAAGTCCTTTATAAACAACCGAACTTAATTTGGTGGGACTTGATGATTACTTGTGGGATTTCAAATTTAAAGTAACGAGAGGTGATCCGTTTTCATATGAACACCGGTCCTCTAAAAAAAAAAATTCTGTTCAAAATTCAACTCACTCCATGAACACTTTCTATGTCTAAGGACCCGGGGTGGGGTCTTTAATATATCTACCAAATCCACCGGACCCACCCCGGACCCTTAGACGTGAAAATTGTTTACGGAGTCAACAAAGACAATGTTGAACCTCTGGTTTCCGTGGAATATGATCGTGTAGTCTACAAAATTCAGGATCTTCACAGGACTATAAAATCTGAGACGGAACTCCGAACTAGACTTTTCATATATACTGATGGGATTGTACATTTAAATGGTTTCTCCAATTCACTTCACTTCAGTGAGTCAGCACAGACTGAGAAACGCTGGGGTACCTGACATCGTATAGTCCGAGGAGGCAGGTACCCTAAAAGGTCCGTTCTCACGACCTCCCCCAACGGTAAAGGAAGAGGTCCCCTAGAAGGGCTGGGTCCTTAGCTTGGACCCAGAGGGCGTAACGTCCGTCTGCGAAATGGCAGACTCGGTGGTCTACAATTAATGTCACATGGTTGTGAGAATTCTTAGAACTCAAGGTTTACAAATCAAAAGAACCCCCAGACGTCTATAAACTCTCGAGGGTCAGAGATCACGACTCTGTCTGGTTGTCTCTACATACCTCTTTATGGTTAGTTCTACACGAATGTACGGAATCGCCCCGAGGACTTAGTCAATTGACGAGTGTTATTTTAAAACTCCCTTGACCCAGTTCCTCTTTCTCTCATTTACATAATTATATTTTTGTTTGTTGTTGTTTTACAACTATACGTTTACTCTACATTGTTTCTTTTTAATTTTGGTGTAACTCTTTACTCTCTTTCCTGAAGGTAACCGTCAGGCCGTTAAGTCTCAAACGAGAAGGTACCGTCCCTCAAGTCCAAGTAGGGACCCACCCCCTTAATTCTAGGGTATATTTGTACCGTTGGGTGAGGTTATAAGAACGGACCTCTTAGGGTACCTGTCTCCTCGGACGGACAAATGTCAGGTATCCCAGTGTACTGACTTCGCTGAAATCGTGCACACATACGTACGACGGACCACACCGGTTGTTCTTCCTTTTTTTCTTCTTCTTCTTTTATTCACTTTTTTTTCACAGACGTTTACACTCGAGTGACCCGTCTTTAAGTCTTACCTGATTAAACTTCAGTCAATTCCTACTTATCGATGGTAACAATTGACGTGAACACTATTCACTCGGAGTAGAGACGGTTGTATGATCCTAAGTGGGTGTCATTGACTGTCGTCGGAATTTTTCTGACGGATTGGTCCCATTGGGTGTCTTTTATGTCTTTAGTGTTTCGAAAACTAACATAGAAGACCTAAAGTCTTATCGGAGACTCCTTTCCCCAAATAAGTGGGAGTAATGGTGACACATCTATTTGTTTGGGTCCGGGTCTCCCCAGTGGATTGTAGGTTATTGAGGGTCTATCATTTTCTGACGAACAATCCAATAGGGGGGCGGGGGCACAGGAGGGTTGTGGTGCGACTGAGTTGTTCTGGTTGTGTTAATTTATATGTTAATCCATATAGACACTACTACTACTTTTAGGGTAGACTGGGAGGGATATGAGTTCGGTCCATTCCAGCCTTAGTGGAAAGATGTGCCCTCCATTGACTCCGGTTTTCCATACCACTGTTTAGATATGACGACATTTTCCGTCGCACACCTCCACCTCGAGTCTAGACTGAGGTGTTCAGTCTTCGAGTCTATTCCGAAACCATCGCCCCGGACGTTCAGGTCCTACTTGCGAGCAAGGCGCCGCCTCGCGAATGTCCATTCGGCCCGACGGTCAGCCGCCCCGACTCAGGAACCACTGAAATGGTCTAAACTCGGGTCACGGGACCCACGAAACATCCACCCCGGCCGGTGCGCAATAAATTGATCTTAGAGCTTATCTACCCTGAATGCTTTATAGACGAGAGTTGAGGAGACCAGAGGTGGGCCTCGGCTAATAGTATAAACTCCCAAGCGATGGCATCCTGTGAATTCACGTGCGGGGTGTCGGGTCCAAGGCCCTCGACCTTGCCCCGGTCGCGCCTCCACCATAGTCTGGCCTTTGGATTGCCCCGACCCCCAGGCGAATCCCGCCACCCCTTGGGCAGGGCCCTCTCCTCCGTCAAGAGACCAAGGTGAGGCCCGCCCGCCGCCTCCTCTGGCCTGCACCGCACTCAGCCGTGGGCCCTCCTCTCTTCCGAGCCAAGCCTCGCCTCTCCGTGCAGACCCGCCGCGTCTGGACGTCTTCGGCCCGCAGCGCCGAGGCCCTCCGCCGCCCTCTTCACGGGTCCGGTGACGGACGTGGGAATGTCCAGGGGCGCTCCGGGCGGGCCCTAAGGGCCTCGCTACTCTCACGTCCAGTTCCATTTGCGGCGGCGGGGTTTGTGGAAGGGCCTCAGGGGAGGGACCCGAGGCGAGGTAGGAGATGGAGGGTGGCGGCCCCGAGCGACGCTCGCGACGCACGACCGAGGAGGGCTGAGGACAGGCTTCACGCTACCCTTCAAAAAAAAAACATCGCCCCTTTCCCTCCCGCGGGGACCGACGACCCCTCGGAACTTCCTCGAACCCCTTAACACCTGTCCTCACCTCTGGGACCAACACGGAACCAGAGAACACTCCGCCGGTCTGGAGCTTGACCGATAGTGGATGGACAAAACACACCTGACCGTGTGTACACACTTCATCATGCCAAATAACACGCGTAAAATAAGAACGTAAAGCCGTATCAGACCAAAAACCATGTTTGACAATTTCGGTCTAGCCGGCTTAAGCGTAGGAGCGAAGTGGTCATCGATGCTATAACTCGTTTAATGACCTTGGAGACATGAAACCGAAGGAGTAGACCTTTTACCCTACTCCTAACATCAAACTTGTAATTTACTCTACGATATATATGTCATTGTAAAGCTTATTGCGGATTGTAAACAACCTAATGTCTTCAAATAGTAAAGTGGGTCTCTTATTAGGACATTCTAGATTCATAGTGGTAGGTGGGTGAAGGTGGTGTGACCAAATATCCACTCCTTTTACTTCAACTCCCTCTTATCAATTCTAACCTCAGGTCTCATCACCAAATTTTGTAATTCTTATACCTATGGTACGTGGCCTAAAACTCGTAAACAAGGATCCCTCTTCCACCAAGTAAAAATTGATGGTTTCACCCCTGACTCAAGAACTAAAGAAAAAAGGGACATATTTTTAAAACCACAAAGCAAAAAGTAAACGAAGCCTAAGAAGGTACTGACTATTTCACAACCTATAAGACCGAACTGACTGTGGACCACTGGGGGATGGGGGTAATCCATTCCAAAAGACTACACCCGGAGTCAACACTAAAAAGAGAAAAAATGAAGAATCAAACTAACTTCAACATATATGTGTATCAAGTCTTTGTTTATTAAGGTATTCCAAGTAATGGTTTTTGTCGTCTTGAACACAGTAAAAGAAGAAAAGTCTTTCTCGTCAGTACAAGTAGAGAAAATCGACGACGACGACGATTCAGCGTAGTCAGCACAGGCTGAGAATCGCTGGGGTACCTGACATCGGATGGTCCGGGGAGGTAGGTACCTTAAAGGGTCCGTTCTCATGACCTCACCCGACGGTAACGGAAAAGGCAAGAAATCGACGACGACGATTCAGCGAAGTCAGCACAGGTTGAGACACGCTGGGGTATCTGCCGTCGGGTGGTCCGACGGGGGCAGGGACCCTAAGAGGTCCGTTCTTATGACCTCACCCAACGGTAAAGGAAGAGGTTACGTACTTTCACTTTTAACTTTGACTTCAGCGAGTCAACACAGGCTGAGAATCGCTGGGGTACCTGACGTCGGATGGTCCGTCAAACATGAATAAGTACAGATTTATTACGAACATAATGAGAAGAACTAAAAAGTCCAAATCATAAATACGTGACAAAAAGGTCTTGCCTTATACTCATAAATCGAAAGAAGATTCAAGGACGTGGATAGTGATTGTAGAAAAGAGAAGGAAGGTAGATAAAAGTCTTATATCAATTGAGTTTCAAAGGGAAACTCAGAGAGATTACGACCTAGGACAAGAACATAGGGTATAACAACAGAAAGAATAAAGGGTAATAAAACCACCTCGTGTAAGAGGTCATCCAGAGACTCTTTCCAATGTACATTTCATTTGACTTAGTTGCATAAGGAAAAAAATTTTATAAAAAAAAACTACACCTAGTAAAAATTCCAGAAATAACTTAAACAATGTTATAACACAGACAAAATAAAAAACCATCGTTCCGGACGTCCTTGAATCAAGGGACTGGTCCCTAACTTGTGTGTGAAGGGACGTGAACCTTCCACTTAGAATTGGTCCGTGGTGGTCCCTTCAGGGACTTAGTCACATAAGAACACTGTATAATAGGAAGGTATAAAAAAAAGGAATGGTTTCAAAGTGATTATTATGTTTTTATACAAGAAAACCATTTATTAAGTTTGGGATGTTCATCTTTAAGTTTGTCTTTCAAAGGAAAGACAGAACCAGGAGTAGAGAGAATTTGGGTCTTCATTGGTTTGGTAACTTAAACTTCTTATAATAAATCCATGTAATAATAATATATGTTATATAACAAAATTAAACACGTAAATAAAAATGTATTTCCTTTAATATGACTAATAACTATATGTTGGACTAAGGAAATTTTCATCAAGAACCTGATAAAAAGGTACAATTATGTTTGACTACGAAAGGACCGATTATATAAGTCTACTTAACTCAGTAAGTTTTAGTTCGTATATTTTAAAAGACTTGTTAACGAAAAGATCAAAGTGAGTCGGTTATTTATTAATGACACAATTGATACACGATTTAGGACAAGGTCTTGGACCCTTATATGTCAATTGTTTTGGAAATAAAAACTCCATCTGTCCCTACCACTCTACCAAGATCTACTACCTTAACTCACGTCGACGTCGAAATTACTCGAACAAAAAGGGGAGGACCTCTTGTGTGTAGTAAGTTGGTTCAGACAGACAGAAAGAGACATCTTTTGTTGGTAATGTTTAACCTGAGGTATTGAAGACACGGTGGTCGCGTTGTCTTGGTATGGAGACTCTGTGTCTTTACCTATAAGACTTATCTATTTGTTTACGCTATATGTGTATGTTACCTTATAATAAGTCGGAATTTTTCCTTCCTTAAGGATATGGTACGATGTAGTACCTACTTGGAACTCCTGTAAAACGATCTACGTTACGAGTCAGTACTTTTCTGTTTATAACTTACTAAGGTAAATACACTCTACAGATTTCATCAGGTCACGTGTCTTTCTTTTTCATCTTACTACCAACGATCTCGGACCTTCTGACCCTTTACTCTTCAACACATTACCCTTATTTCAAATTAAAAACGTCCCACTTTTGTAGGATCCCAAACCAACGTATTTAAATTTATATCAATCATTATGATTTGACACCTGATATTTTACCGATTCTACCATTTAAGATGTAATACACATAAAATGGTGGCAAAAAATTTTTTATTCTTTTTTTTAAGTGTGTTCGAGGTATCGCCCTAAACAGGAAATGAAACATTAAAAACAAAATAAAAAGTGTCGCGACCCAGAGGTAACGAAAAGAGACCAACGTCTCTAGCCCCTGACGAGAGACCGACACCCCGTGCCCAAAAGTAACATCGTCGAAGAAAACAACACCTCGTGTTCGACATCCCATACACCCGAAGTCGTCAACACCGAGGGCTCGAGATCTCGTGTCCGAGTCATCAACACCACGAATCCGAGACAACGAGACACCGTACACCGTAAAAGGGTCTGGTCCCGAACTCTGACGGAGGACGTAACTGTCCGGTCAAGAAATAGCGACTCGGTGGTCCCATCGGGACAGGATATGAAACTTAAGTACTAACTTGGACAAAAGTCGACCCAAGTCGAAAACGTACCTTAGTACCGAAAAAATCCCCAACTCCATTGTTACCTGAAGGGATCTTTGAGAAGCACCGTGGTCTTGGAAATCGTACAGGGAAACAACCACCATCGGGTCACGATAAAAAGTAAAAAAAAGGTACTCAAAACCGTAAAGGTATAGAGACCCCTTTTCCAAGAATTCAACAAATACCGTGTCTATTTGAAACTCTGATAAAGTCTTAATGTGTTAACTCTCTTCACTCTTCACCAGTAAAACAAACGGAATTTTCAAAGTAAGGAAAGGACCAAAACATTCGTGCACGGAGAGACGTTCTCGGAAGACCAGACAAAACTGACCTCTCCTACTGAATGACGAACGTACCGTGTCTGTCTACGGAAGGGACCGGGACCAAGAGGACGTCTAAGGGTCGACCGTAAATAAAAGGTCGGGACCGGACTACACCTTACTAGGAGACGATAAACGACCGGGACCTAGAACTTCGGGTGGGTCTAGCCTATTCTCAGTCCATAGGTCCCCAACGTCTGTACGACACACAAAACCTAACCTCTCTAGTCGGACCACTTGACCTAACAAGAAGAAGAAGAAGAAAAAAAAAAAAAGAAGACAAAGAGACTCGAGTCTAGTTTACAACAATTTTTCCAGACATCATTTTGGAACAGTAGTAACGAGTCTTGACTAGTCGGAAAGTATGTACGTGTAGGGGTCGGGTGAGAGTGTATAGGTAGTCACTTAGGAGTCAATAAGTGACAGTGGAAATATTTGTGTGTGTGTCTGTGTGTGTGTGTCTGTGTGTCTGTGTGTGTGTGGAATAAAATTTAATAAGAAAATGAAAAGTCATGATGACTCTAGTATACAGTCCACCTGATTCTCCAGAAGAGACTACGAGTCTAAACCGATAAAAGTAGTAATCAGGAGAAGTCATTCTCGTCTAGAGTCTCTTACCCAACAAGAAATAAGAGGGTGAAGAGGGATTTGATATACACCCGTAGTATATCTTAAAAGAAAGGTCCGTTTGAGTTTCGAACCACCCCATCTACTGATATTTGTTCACTGTAAGAGAGGAGTGAAATGGATAACACCTGAACCTCGAAGAACATTTATCAGAAAAAAAAAAAGTGATACATGAAATAAAATTTTTTGAATTAAAATAAATAAATAAATAAAAACCGATAACACCCAGAAACAACGACACGTCCGAAAAGAGATCGACGTCTCTCGACCTTGATAAGAGAACAACGTCTTGTGTCCGAAATCCCACACACCCGAAGTCATCAAACCGTATACCCGACACGTCAGGAACAAGGGTCCGAGATCTCGTGTCCGAGTTATCAACACCGCGTGCCTTAATTAACGAAGTACTGAATACCCTAGAAGGATCTGGTCACTACCTTGGACACAGAGGACGTAATCGTCCGTCCAAGAAATGGTGACTCGGTGACTTTCACTTTCAAGTTCACTTTCACAATCAACGAGGTTGAGAAACACCGGGGTACCTGACATCGGGTGGTCCGATGACTCGGTGACGACGACGACGATTCAACGAAATCAGCACAGACTGAGACACGTTGGGGTATCTACCGTCGGGTGGTCCAAGGGGAGAGGGACCCTAAGGGGTCCGTTCTTGTGACCTCACCGACCGGTAAAGGTAGAGGTTACGTACTTTCACTTTCACTTTCACTTCAACGAGTCAACCCAGGTTGAGAATCGCTGGGGTACCTGACACCGGATGGTTCGAGGAGGCAGGTACCCTAAAAGGTCCGTTCTCATGACCTCACCCAACGGTAACGGAAGAGACTGACTCGGTGACGATTCAGTGAAGTCGACACAGACTGAGACACACTGGGGTATCTACCGTCGGGTGGTCAGAGGGGGCAGGACCCTAAGAGGTCCGTTCTTGTGACCTCACCCAACGGTAAAGGAAGAGGTTACGTACTTTCACTTTTCACTTCAGTGAGTCAGCACAGACTGGGAGTCGCAGACGTCGGAAGGTCCGAGGAGGCAGGTACCCTAAAAGGTCCGTTCTCATGACCTCACCCCACGGTAACCGGAGAGGTTTGACTCGGTGATCCCTTCGGGTTTATCAGTAAAAACTGTAGTCGTTTGGTGGACAGGGTCCCACCTTGGTAAAAATAGACAATCCTTAAACACGAAAGACATCGTCCTCACGATCATTGGAACCTCTTTTGCATAAGAACCCTAATAAAGGAACAGGACTCTCAAATTGTAAGAGAAATAGAAAGAACCCGACACCCTATCCTTCTACCGAGTCCAACGGGTATGTTTGGTTTCCTTAAATCCAGGTCCGTTTTAAACGCACACTAATCTTCTAGTATCTCGGACTTTTAGCATACGGTAAAACCTTACAGATCCTCCAAGAAAGGAAAGAGTGACTAAAGAGAGTAAACGACGACTTTTCTTGTCCTATACCATTAACATCTACGAGATCTTTATAGTCGTCCCTCCGGTCTTCTCATTACTTTCATTGGTTCTCAGTCTTTTTCATCAAAGTGACGACTGACGTGTAAGAGGACCGGCGTCCGTTCAATCCAGTCAAAAGAATAGACATTTCGTTTACCGGTGACAAACGACCGACGAAGAAAGATTTCCAACACTTACACGAACCTCAATCTCTAAGGAAACTGTCAGACTACTTTCGATATCTATTCACTGAGTCTTTGAGTGTCACCTTTGGACTGGACGACCCGTGAGTCCGAAGGACCCGTTAAATTCGAGACAGATTTTTACTGACGGGTGGGAACCGGAATTGTCTGGTGACGGTTTAATCTTACGTTGGATCATAATGGTCTAAGACAAAAAACGAACGAACACACAAATTTGAAACGAGGAACAATTCCTTTTACGCCTACATATCTAAAAACAACTTGTACTTTGGAGACCCAAAAATGTAAAAAGATCAACGAAGTTTCTAAAAACTTTTGTGAAATATTTCCCGACTTGTTTTGTGTAAGTACCGGACGAAAGAAGGATACGATGCCAATCTTTGTACAGACATAAAACAAAAGGTGATACCAATTTGGGTTTAATAAATACCTAAATAAAAACCCGAAAAGAGGGAAAGACGGAAACGGTGAAGGAGGAATTCAAATAAAAATCACCTAAATAACTCTACATAAGTGTATAGTATATTAAGTGTGTAAATTTCATATTTTAAATTACTCAAAAAATAGAAGTGTCCCAACACGTAGGTAGTGGTGTCAGTTAAAATCTTGTATGGGTGTGGGGAGAAGGAGGAATCGAGTGGGAGGTAGAGGTAGTCGGTGTCCGTTGGTGACCACATGAAAGAAAAAGATACCTAAACGGATAAGACCCGTAAAATATATTTATCTGAGTATGTTACATATACGGAAACACTGACTAAAGAAAGTGAAGTGTATTGTAAAAGTGCAAAGTAGGTACAACATCGTACATTGTCATGAAACATAACGACTTATTACAAAGTAACACACCTATATAGTACAAAATAAACAGGTAAGTAGGTAACTACCTATAAAACAACTAAAACGGAAAAAAAAAACTAGACATGACGATGCTTGCAAATACATGTCCCAAAACACACCTGTTAACAAAAGTAAAGAGAACCTATCTATGAATCTTCACCTGATCACCCTAGTATACCATTAAGATACAAATCGGTAAACTCTCTGGAGGTCTGACAAAAGGTGTCACGGACATATCGAAAAGTACGGGTGGTCGTTAGATACTCTCAAGGTTAAAGAGGGGTAGGAACGGTTATGAAACATAACAGACTCAAAATCTAATATCGGTAGGATCATCCACACTTCGCCATAGAATACACTAAATCTAAACGTAAATTTACTAATTGCTACACTTTTTGGCCTAGGACACAAGGACCAGCCAACATATGGAAGAAACCTCTTGTCGTATAAGTCTGGGAACACATCGCGAATAAAAGTCATCTCGAGAACTCTAAAAGAGAACTCTTTACGTACATAAGTATAGGTACGTTTTCAACAATATGTTAAAGATCCCCAAGTACTGGGAGAACTATAGAGAGAGACCTAGATTCCTATGGGTGTCTCCAACCCCATACTTCGTCTCTAAAAAGACCCGTAAAGTACACAAAATATAGAATATAGACGATTCCTGGAATACCCTAAACACACTTCTAGTCTAGAAGTCCTTTCACTAAACATTTGGGGTTTAGTGATAAGTCGAAGTCCTTAACCATGTACACGTTCAAGACACCCATTTACTACCACTTTACTTCAGTAATTTCCGCACCTGAACTTAGACTGACGGACACAAACTTAAGACCACAGCAAAAATACTTGATAACACAAGAACACTTTTAATGAGTTGGAGAGACTGAGTCACAGGAGAAAACATTTTACCTCTATTATTAACGTTGATGAAGGGTGTATGAGACCCCGTCTCAATTATATTTGTTTCACGAAACGGAACACGTTCACCCACGTATCTCTCACGACTTTTTTAACAATTGAACGACGACACCTGATTTACAAACACAGGGAGGTTTCAAGTATATAACTTCGAGGTCAGATGTTACACTACCATAAACCTCCACCTTGGAAACCCTTTATTAAACCAGAAGTCTCACCTCGAGAGTACTTACCCTAATCACGAGAATGTTCTTCTCTGCGTTAACTTACGAAAGAGACGGTACACTTTAATATCATTCGTCCCCCGATAACATTTATTCTTCTCCCAAGGGTGGTCTTGGGTTGGTACTCCCGTGGGGTTAGAACCTGAAGGTCGGACATCTTACAACTCTTTATTTATAAACATCACACTCGGTAGGTCGGATACCATAAGACAATGTCATTGGGTTGATTCTATGGACGATAAATATAACAGAATCCCGAAAGGTCCACCGTAATCAACATTTCTTGGACACACCGTTACGACCTCTGGTTGTCTGAGTCCAAGTTAGGGACCCAGCCCTTCTAAGGGACCTCCTCCTTTACCGTTGGGTGAGGGTATAAGAACGGACCCTTTAGGGTACCTACCTCCCCAGACCACCCGATGTCAGGTATCCCAGCGTTCTCACCCTGTACTGACTTCGCTGAATCGTGTGCTCGTATATCTTGTCTTACTCGAAGGGTCCACCGAGTCACCATTTCTTAAGTAGACGGTTACGTCCTCTGGGTCCAAGGTAGGGACCCAACCCTTCTAGGAGACCTCTTCCTTTACCGTTGGGAGAGATCATAAGAACGGACCCTTTGAGCCCTCCTGAAGGGTCTCCTTGTATCGCCTGTCGGATATCAGGTACCTCGGTGTCTCCTCAACCCGTACTGAATGTCTGGTTTGTTGTTGTTGTATCTTGTCGTGTCCCATAATCGAATATCACCTCGTCCAACCGGAAACTTATACTCTTGTGGAAAGAAGAAGGACCTCCTTTATCTATAGGAGACAACTATAAAATTTCGCGATTCTCCAAAAAAAAAAAAAAGGGGGATATTTGACTCAGAACAATAGAATCCTTTCTCTTAAAAGGAAGGTTTTCCTAAAGTCAGGTTTCCCATGAAATGTCTAGGAACCGGACCTAGTCAATTAGGACTGACTTGAAACAGTGGAGACAATCACAGACAAATTTCACTAAATTTTATTTGTTTATTTTTGGTTTGGGGGGTTAAAAACAGGAATAGACCGGATCTCTTTGAGTCTAAGGTTCATCAGTCATAACAAGACACTAGTCCAGTTCACTAGAACGACCTAATTTTGTTTCTCTCAGGTTTCAGAATTCTAAATTTGAGAAATATCATAATCGATCTCAGAAATCCCGTCAGAAAAGAAAAAAACGATATGGTGTGTCGAACACCCTAGAATCAAGGGACTGGTCCCTAACTTGCGTCCTGCATCGTCACTGTCACACCTCAGAATTGGTGACCTTACGGTCCCTTAAGGGACCCCGTCACAATTCTGTCTGATCCTCCCTCAGACACTGAATCGTCTTCTGAAATGTTTAACCTAGAAACAAGAACCTACTCTATTTCTCCGTTCGGAGAGTCCGAGTACAAAACCAGAGAACTCGACGATTATCGGTAAGGAACGTTCCTATCGGTGAGAAAGGTTCTCTTTAGTGTAAAACTCTTCGTCGAGAAAATCACCTCTGTAAAGTCGACCTTTCACGTAGAACGACCGACCACAAACCCAAGTCGTTTATGACTCACACTTTTCGTCTCACCGTCTACTTCCTTATCCTCGGTGAATGGGTCTTCCTCAGTAGACTTCAAGAAGAGACACCCCAGAGGACACAGTCTCAGGAAGTAAAGTCAAATTGACGTCTCTGTTCGAGCCATTCAAAGTCGGGTCCTCTCTCAAAGATTCTTAACGACCTTAGGGTTATACAACAGTCACAACAAAAGATTGGGTGTCTGTCACCAAACACACACACACAGACACACACATACATACCACGCACCCAAAACAATTTCTTTTTAAAAAGTACTGTAAACAATTTCTCTTGTTCCTTCTGGTCAGTTCTTTTTTACTAACGTTACCCTCAAAAGTCCTCCGTGCTCTCTATCCCGAATTGAGGTTTATGTTCCCTTCACCTCTAAATAACCGTTCCTCGTCCTATGGTATTCACTTACCTTTCCCAATTCTCCTTTGTAGTTCCGATTCCCTAAGAATAATCTGGTGAGTTGTCCTTTGAACCACTTCCACCGGTTCTCATCTGACTAGTCTATGGTTCGTACCCCCTAAAAACGATTTAATTGAGTCGACCTAAGATTTTTAACTGATTCACTCGATTACTCTCTCGGGTCCAAACACCGGATCAATCTTTCTCCTGAGTTCAGTCTTTCTCGGACTGGGTTCAAACCAATCCTTTCTCTCAGAAGGAGTCGAACATCGATCTTCACTGATTCCATCTTGTAAGAAGAAAAATTATGTTAGTGTTTTATACACTAGTAAACTTACTATGGAAGAAATTTCTTCTTTCAACGAAAAGAAAACAAATTAGTGAAAAAATCTTAACAGAAAAATCCAGTAAAGTTCCCCAGAGAAGGAATACTTCTCTTATATAAAAAAAGAGTAGAATTTTATCGTCTTCTTTAATCTATATCTTCTTTACAGAATTAGTTATGGGTCACCTTCACCTTTGGACAACACATCAAACCGAAAGTTACTGAATCTTTTTACGTAACACGTTATTGACACAAGGGGAAAGGAAGGACTTCATGTAACTTTCATGTCAGAGATTTGTTGTTAAACCCTTGAAACTTTTAGTTTATATTGTTGGTCTTTCTCTTCAACCCTTGAAAAAGGGATCGTTTACTATAAAGTATAGAGGGTTGGAGACTACGAGTGTCTTAAGAACCATGGGGACTGTCTGAAGACTAAGAGTTGAAGGACCAGGTTGGAGTAAGGTTATTTTGTAGAAAAAGGAGGAACTTAAAATCCCCTTAACAAACCAGACCTACACTAAAAAAAAGACTCTTTTTGTTGGTTGGACTAAACATGGGATGGGATTTAGAAAGTCGAGTTTAAGTCTATTTTTAGAATTGTTAAAGAAAATTCAATTTGTAAAGTTTCTGAAATTTTTGATTCAATTTTTTAGGATTTCTATTTACATTTTTAGAACGTAATTTTACATTCTAAATCCCATCCATTATAAGAATCAACTATTACCCATCTTCAGAGAACCTTTTCTTATATGGTTTTAACGGAGGACACCTTTGTTCACACACTATAGGAGTTTCCGCTAGGAACTAATTTATATTAATCCCCTTGTTACCTATCAAATAAGGAAGACCTCTCAGTATACTCGTCTTTTGCAAAAGGTTGACGAATATACTCGTCTTTTCTAAAAGAGGAAAGAATAGACAACATGACCACTGTAAATATGGTAAAAGTTTTATTGAATAATTTTTTTTCAATGACCCCGGACCGATTGTACAAGGTACTTTCTCATTTCCGAATCTCAGGTTCTTTATTCTGGTTAGGTTCTTGATATTGATTACAATATTAAAATTGTTAAGATTGTAATACCACCACCAACATCACCAAATCAACGATTCAGTGCAGGCTCAGAACCGCTGGGGTACGTGACATCACGTGGTCCGAGGAGACAGGTACCCTAAAGGGTCCGATCTTGTGACCTCACCGAACGGTAAAGGAAGAGGTCCCCTTAGAAGGGTTGGGTCCCCCAACTTGAGTCCAGAGGACGTAACGTCCACCTAAGAAATGGTGGACTCGATAGATACGGACGATGAGATTGTAATGTCGTTTACAAAAAAAAAAAAAACCCCCCCCCATCCATCGTTAATACGTGTGTCAACATTTTACAAATGGATTTCACTAACATTAATTAAAAAATTTTACATTCATCTCATGGATAAAGATACACATCGATTTCTTTACGACTCCTTTTACCTATCGACCTATCGACCTACCAACCTTTAATAAAATTGTTGGGGACCCCACTTAATGGGTCCTTCTTGCCATAAATAGGCCAAAAGACTATCTCTAAAGAATGTCTGATCTCTTCCTTTGTATAAATGGAATGGGAACGAGAGGTGAAGGAAAGGAAAGTAATATGGAACGGGACTGAACAGGTGAACGGACTTTAGAGGTTAATGTACAGTGTTTCAGATCAGCAGACCCGTGTATAAAAAAAAAAACCAATCACATAATCCCTGTACGGACCTTTCAGTATACTATCAAAGAGGTATCCCACTTGTCACTCTATGAGAACCACAAGGGGTAGAAAGAAAGAAAGAAGAAAACAAAAAAAAAAAAAAACCGACACGGAGTACCGTACACCCTAGAATCAAGGGACTGGTCCTCAGTTTATGCACGAGGGACGTGACGTTATCACCTCAGAATTGGTGACCTGACGGTCCCTTCAGGAGGGNGGGGGGGGGGGGGGGGGGGGGGCTAGGGGGGTGTAGATAAAATTTAAACAACCTAGGAGATGACTCTCTCGTAAAGGATACGAAACACTAAGTGTCTTTTCTAGACAGGATACGACTACAACATAACATCTCTCATGAGAACGGACCTTTTAGGGTACCTACCTCCTCGGACCATCCGACGTCAGGTACCCCAGCGATTCTCATCCCGTGCTGACTCGCTGAAGTGAAAGTTAAAAGGGAAAGTACGCAACCTCTTCCTTTACCGTTGGGTGAGACCATAAGATCGGACCTCTTAGGGTCCCTGCCCCCGTCGGACCACCCGACGGCAGATACCCCAGCGTGTCTCAACCTGTGCTGACTTCGCTGAATCGTCGTCGTCGTCGTCATTACTTTTCCCCGTGACACTAAGGTATACACATAGTGGACGGAAAGACAGACAATTCTACTCGTTTCCTCTTACGACTCTAAACGTCGGTAGCATCGATTTACCTCTACACCTCTCGTATCTCCCATAAGACTTTTCGTATCTATTCTCCCAGATCTCGTCTTAATGGTTCTTCCCTTTCAAACGGTGAGGTGACGAACGGAGACAGTGTTCTTCGTAAAAGGAGTTCCGACAGAAGGAGGAACCGATAAGTATAATAAAACAAAGGACGAGGAGTGGGGGTTTCAGAGATTTCAGTAAAAATAAGAGAGAAGGTAGAAGTGAGAAAATAGATGTATGTACCAAGGTTGAAAGAATTGTATTTCAGTCGCAGAGTTGAAACAAATAATTTGTGCCACGTTTTCTCACGATCACGAACATAAGGTATCTGGGACGAGGTAAGACATCTCCACCATTAACATAGACAGAGTGTCAACACTTACCATAAATTTCGTAAATCGTGCCGGGAACTGTATATACTTTCAGATGTATTCGTAACTGAAACGAAATATAACAACTAGATCACCGACAAAACAAAGAAAGAAGGTTCCTATAGAATGTGATCGACGGAAGAGACAAAATGTCAGATGAAGGACTAAAAGAGAGTTAGACACATAAACAGTACCTGTTGTCTTTAACAGGAAGAATTGAAAGAAAAGTAATAACTTGTGAAGAGTCATAAAGAAACTTTCATGGATGAAAACATTATTATGTCTGAAATCTCTCTTTTTAAAAGAGGGAAGAGTTGAAGTCCATAGCACAGTAGGGCTAATTATTGAGAGACCAAACATAAGGGACTTGAACTAAGATATGGGACACGAATCTACAAGGGTTTCTAAGGACTGAGAAAATAGAAGAGAGAAAAGAGGAGGGGTCACTAAAACACCGAAAACAACATGGAATTGTAACCATAGAAGACTTAAGAAGAGGTCCGGATTCAGAGGTGTAAAGATTGGTGGTAACTTGAAGTAATCAGTGGAAAGTTTTGGAATCAGTAGAAAACCCACGAAGGGACCTTCAAGACACCAATTCTGAGGTTCGAAGGTTAAGTTCCGTACATTCAAACTAGGGATCAACTCCTTGAATTCAAGGGTGCACTGCACGTCCCCTTTTTTTTTAGAAACAGTAGAAAGTTCCTGAAAAAATTCAAAACACAGGAGGAACTTCGGAGGGGGTTTATGACCGTCTGTCTTCCCTAAAGATGAAGGTTCCTCAGGGTGTCGGACGAGAACACGGTATAAACCATAATTATAGATAGTCATTTGTATCCAAGAAGAGAAAACCACAATCAGAGACCCTGGGTTAAAATAAATAATAAAAATAATCTTAATATATTATACGGGTAGTTTCATAAAACTCACTTACTTACTTATTTCGACAATAAGAATATTCACCTTCTCATCCATCTGACTGTCTCGTATATGACGGACACTCAAGACCTCCCGAGTAGAGCATGAATGGTACGAAGTCACTACAGAAACCCTCCTTGGACACCATCCATGATTTCAGTCTACATTTCCATTTTTATTTACGTCAGTTTACATAGTAAGTTTTTAGAGGATACAACGAGTCTTTCTCTTCATACGCTTCTAAACTAGAGATTGACGAAAAAAGAGATACACCCTTAAAAGAAGTCAACTTGTGGTCTAATGTGTCCACTACGACTTTATGACGTCACGCGAGTGCCTCTACTCTACACGTCTGGTCCTACACGTACACCCTGGACTCCGGTCGGTCCTTTGTCGTCTAGGACAGACAGTAAGTGTGACTTGGGATCACGTCATACACCAGTGAAAATCCGTCACTAGAAAGTACACACCATGGGGACCCCTAAGGAGCCCTAGAAACTCTGGGAAAGTTTCAAGGAGTTTCAGTTTTAATAAAAATATGACCATGTAATAAAGGGAAAAGGTGAGTAAGATAGTATTCGTATGTCACCTCAAAAGGTCTGCAATGTACTGTTTAGGTACTATAGATTTTACAAATAATTTTATGATAAAGGAAAAAGGTTGAGGCACAGGGACAGCCCAGTTAAGAAAAATACATGCAGTTGGTTTTGGTGAAACACTTTCTAACTTACGTCTTCGTCTATATTCTTAGGACGACAAATTTCGGTCTGTTTTTACGTTACGAAAAGAGTAATTGGAAAATTTTTTATGAAAAGTACTTTTTATAAATAAAATTGTACATAATCCAACTAATATTAATAACTGAAAAATTTACTTAACTACCCCTCTATGATATTTTTCAGGGTCAAAATTAAAGACTATACATTTATAACCATCGATATAAGGTGTCCACTTTCAAGACACCTCCAGGAACCATTTAATTACTTATACCTCAAGATTGAGGGGTTTCAAACTCTCGACGAAGAACGCCCGTACGACAAGAGGACTTACACTGTACCGTGACTTTAAGGGGTGTGGATTTGCAAAATATAGAGAAGAGAGTGGAAAGACGAAGATCAGGAGAGAGAAAGAAAAGGTGATTTTTTTTAACTTTATATCAATTAAATGTTACACAATCAGAGTTCATATGTCGTTTTACTAAGTCAATATGTACGTATATATACACACAAGAAAAAGTCTAAGAAAAAATAATATCTAATAATATTCTATGACTTATGTCAAAGGACATGATATGTCATCTAGGAACAATAAATGGATAAAATATATATTATCACACATATATAATTAAGGTTTGAGGATTAAATAGAGAGAGGTGGAGGGGAGTGGGGGGTAATGGGTGAAACCATCGGTATCAAACAAAAGACACAGACGATCAGATAAATTCAAAACATTTATTTAAGTAAACATAGTAAAAAAATCTAAGGGGTACATTCACTATAGTATATTATAAACAGAAAGAGACTGAATGAAGGGAGTTATACTAATCGGGAGAGAATGAGAAAATCGTTTCTAAAACTTAATTTATACACCATACACACCATAAATTTATACAATTTATATACTATGCATAGACGTACCTTAACGTTCGTCGTCACAAGAAAGACGGGACAATGTGAATCTTTCACTTTGTTCATTAGAAGAGACATATATATGGAATGATACTTATTGTATTTACGGTAACGGAAATCGGACATTAAGGATCATTTCCGAAATAACAGAGTCTCCTACCATCCAAAAGATTTTTAGTTAATAAACTCATATCGAGACGACTATCATTTCGAAGTGAGGTTCTTTGAAAAGATCTGATAAAAGTGAATCCACATCATGATCATTTCAAAACCTATTAAATTCTTCTATAAACATCGTATTTATTTCTGTTAGACACATGGACTTATTGTTTAGACACTTGCAAAACGACTCACCTTTAACCTCTAACGCACATAGATTGAACTTTTGGAAGAATCTCACCAAGATGTCGTTTATCCGGGTCGTAAGTCAATTTGAGACCTAAAGTGATAGGTCCCTATCAACATTTCTTGTGAGGATTCCCTTCGGAGGGTAAAGGAAAAGGGATGAATAGTTTTACTAAAGTGTACTAGACTTTAATATTTGTAGAACAAACGTTCAAATTAAGGGATTCCTATTCCGACTCGTACACACTGTCGTCTCCTTTCCTACAGAAGAGTAAAGGTAAATTTTAACACAAAAACCCGATTGTATTTCTCTCTAAAGTGGTTAAACCCGACACCTCCCTACTACTGTAAAATCGAACTTGGAAAATACTATATGAGATGATTCATCCAGTGACAACTCAAGAAGATTAAGGGGTAATCTGAGACACCTCTTAAGTATTTACAAAATGAGTATATGAGTACTCAAATATATTAGATTTATCAATAAGACTTCAAGATTTACGAAAACGAGTCATTCCGTCATATACTTTTACAGTCATTTTAAAGAGTGGGTTAGTCTCACCGTAAAATCCCTTAACACTCAATAAATCAACTGTAAGATAATTTCTACAATGGTAATTTTTTCTTCTTTTTATTTTTCTTTAGTAATGGTAGTTTTATCACGAATGGAAATTGATGGGTTTCTCTTCTTTTGGACATTCCAATAAAACACAAGTACTTCTTCATCAGGATTTACGACGGAAGACCTTTCTAATAAATGACCTTTTGATCACTCCAATTGAACACCGTCATACCACTCGGTCTAGGAGATCAAACCCAATAAAATCTAAACCTACGGGAAATGGATACTAAGAATTAGAGTCTAGTTCACTCAGGGTACTTCATAGGGATCTAATACCTGTTTTGCGGTACCCTCTGGGACTTGACTCAGAGGGTCATCTACCCGACCGAAACGTAACTACATAAAGGGTCGGTTGTGTAGGTAGACGGACCACGTGTCAAACTTACACAGGAACGAGGTTCCCTCCCCGACACATCTCTTTTATTTTTTACAGTTAGACCTCACACTTTTATAAAAGAGATAAACTAGGTAAGACCACGAAGGGACGTACCACATCTGAGGTACTATTTATTTGATTACGGATAGAACTTCATCTGACATTATTACAACTCTTCTTTTGTTGACTTATCCACGTTTATTCACAACACACATATTTTTGTATCTATATTTTCTTTCATTAGTCAAATTGGACCTTTTTAATACAAAATTTACAAATTAAAAAAAAAAATTCATACTCTTTCAATTTTTTTTAATGAACAATCGACACACGGGAAGTCGAGGATTAATGTGTCAGGTGACCTATAATATTTTCTTTTTAAGTACTTATAAATCTTCTTAAAAAAAAATTTAGTTCTTTACGGAGATTCTGATAAGGAAGAGTCTCTAAGGGGACTCTTTCTTAGACAATAGACCTTTGGGATTTCTCGAGGTCACATCTTTATGAAAGTCACTGTAGTCCTTAATTAAGCACATATCGATGTTAATCTCCTAATCAGAACCTGTAAAGAAACGATAAGTGGTGGGAGTGGGGTCAGGACCCGTGCATTTTAGACTTATATGCAATCCCACTCCGTTTGAAACACGGTTGTGTCGGACTCTGGCCGTGCTAAAAGGAAGAAAAGGCAGACGGAAAGGGAAGGGATTTATTGCGGGTGTTACTTTTGTGTTGGAGTGACTGGGTCATATATTTTTTATGGGTCAGATATTTCTGACGGTACTAACGACGTCTTTACCGTGTAAGAGATTACAGTTGTTGTTACACGACGAGGTTCACCGTTTGTGTACAGCTAATAAACGGGACTCATCTAAACCCGATAACTTAGTTTGGTTGTCTGTATACCGAAGATTATCATGAGACGACTTGACTTGTACCCCCCTTGGAGAAGGTGTCCACGACTTCACATATAACGTTTTCCGACGGTAATACTCCATCCCTGTTTTTTTATTTTAAGATTAAACTCTTAACAAAACTTTGCGAACGTCTAATTCGGACGAAAAGAAAAGGACATCAAAACTCTATTCCATACCCTCAACGTCCTCCTTCCAAAGGTACAAGAACAATCCCGTGTCCAAAGGACAAATGTGGGAACCTCTCTTTTAACATATGTACTTAAGAACTTCAAGATAAAATTCATACAAGCAAAACAACGAGTAAGACATTAGTGACCCAACCCGGGACCCTGTTGTCGTTACTGACCGAACCCCGGACAATCCTTGACCTCAGACCACCCCTTTTTACCTGGGTATCTTTAGTAAGAAACATTATACTCTCCAGGATCCTCCCTCTGAACCTCGAGTGGTTTCATAAAAAGATACTTTTAAAAGTGTGGTTACAATTCAAGGGTACGATGGTTGGCTTTTCGATTAAAAATGGAGACTATAATGGTTATTATTATTGATTCGAAATAACTCGGAATTATCCAGGGTTCCTCTTTAGATTCGAAATTAAGGAAAGTTATTGTGTCATTCCATAATGATAATAATAATAGAGGTATAAATTATCTACCCCTTTATCCATACTTCTTTCATTAAACGGGTCTATCAAGATGATCACAACCGACAGATCGGAAAATTTTCTTCCCTTATAAACTCGGATCGAACGAATTAAATATATGTATCCGGGGATTTAATTCAAGAGAAAAACCTCGATAAAAATTATCAATTAACAATGTGTACTCCAAATTACTATAGTTAAACAATAGGTAAAGGAAGAAAAATAAGACTCAAAGAAGTCTCATTCTTGAAACAAAATAAACGGTATCCTAAGGGTCGTACGGTGTACCTCCGGATAAGATTTTACAAACAACTTACTTAAGTCTATAAAACTTTAAATCGGTTATTGTACGATACGAATATGTTGCATATCGTTTAAGAGCGAATTTCTTTCGTCATTTGACCCCGTTCGAACTTACTGGTCTTTAACTTAAGTAAACCGTTATCGTCTCCTTAACGTTAAACCCTTTACGTACGACAGTGTTCGATGTCCACTGAGACAACTCCCAAACTCTGTCCCTCACGTTTCTTCCCCCGTAGGTCGGTCTCAGGTTCGTCGGTTAAGTAACAGAACTCCTACCCCCTCTGACAACCACTTACCAATAACCAGTCCTTCACTCAGAGTAAAGGACACTTGACCCGTAAACAGAACACTTAGCCCTTTAGTCAAAGTCAATTCCAGGGAAGACTCCCACGTACACGCCATAAGGGGTAATGCATAGGAAGTCTAATCAAAATCTAACTTGAAGAAAGTATCTTAGAACGACTCTACTGTCGGGAGGAGACTGTAAGAAAGGTCGAAGGACAGTTTAGAATCGGTTTCACCCTGAAATATTCACTCTAAAAACTTCAAATTTTCGAAGTATAAGTGCGATATCCCAATGTCACGTTCTAAATTTTCACTGAAAACCTTCTTAATTCTCTTACGAAGTCGATATAGAAATGAAGGAACCATCTCAAAATACGTAAATCCCTAGAATGTAAATTTACTCTAATACCTGGTTAATTGAAACCCTTATAAAAACGTAAGTTTAATAAAGACAGATATACAAACATTATCTTCGGTTACTTACGAATCAAACAAACCCCAACCAGAACCGTAAAATTAAGCACAGATAATATTAATTTGTATATAACGGATGGACCGGATGACACCAATATGACTCAAGAGTAAAGTAATCCGATATTTTTATTACTATAAAAAGATAAGTCAGGGTCTTTAGAACCTAACTTCCTCACAAGTTGTTCTCTCTTACATTGTTTTAGTATGGGTCAAGATTTCTGGGAGTGTCCATATTACAAATTAATGTAAAAAGAAAAATTTGGGAGTCATGAACCTTCTGACGAATAACTTTAAATCTCGATACTGAAATGGAACCGTCTTGGGGACAACGATTACACCATTTAAAATGAGAACGAAACAGAAACTGTGCGAACAAACAGATCACCCTCCTATCTATGGCCCCTTCATAGATCATGATGTAGATAAGGTGAACCCAAACCTATTGTTTAAATATTGAAAACTCGTAACCTATAAAGTTGTATCACACTTAAGGAATAGGGGTCCACAGATACCTTATATCATCGACCCTATAAAGTCCTGAGGTACGAGTCTATATCTTTGTCAATTAACAAAGGAGGACGTCCGAAAAAAGAACTCGTCTATTACCCGTCGTCTTACTTTACTGGACTCAAACTGGTGAGACTCAAGAACTGTCAGGAAACTTTTAAGATGAACATCTTGCTTCAAGTTTTGTCATCGGTCACTTTCTATTTCCTTCTGTCCCGACACCTTTTAAGGGGTCCCATTACCTAGGTACTTTAATTCCAACCCATCGTAACGGGAATCCTTTTCTCAATTTTCCTTTCCTTTTATCCTCTCGTCACAAAATTAATCCCCCTGGTAAGATAAAAATCTAAGACAACCCGTTAATCGGAACATAAGTAAACTTCAAGTCTTTAGTGTCGAAATACAAGTACTTTCTATCGTGGTACTCCAGTGACTTCAAGATCAAGAAACCCCTACTACTGATTTTATTACAAGAAACGTAAACAATTTATAAATGATCAGGGTGGGAGAAACTTAATGGACACCGAATATTCGGGACACTGACCTTTAGGAGTAAAATGGACGAATACTTTACAAATGTCTGATTTTTCAGTCCCTTTGGAACAAAAAAGGGAAGTAGAAAATACTGTAAAACATCATACTACTACCTACGTCACCTTCCGTCTAACTCAAGTCCACTGAGGGTGACGAGACATTTACCTTTTAGTAGAAGTGTCAGTGAAACTTGAAGCACTTTACACCATTTGACATCCAGTAATTGGGTGTCTGAGTTCTTCTTGTAGTTACTAGTATTAAGGTACTTACCAGATTCTATATGATGAAAAATAACTTTCTTTCGTCAGAGAGAAAAAGACACTAACATTTTTTTTTTTCCAATTACCTACTAATACCGACAAAGAGGATACAGTCGGAAAAAGAACGACGACGACGACGATTCAGCGAAGTCAGCACAGACTGACACACACTGGGGTATCTGTCGTCGGGTGGTCCGAGGGGGCAGGGACCCTAAGAGGTCCGTTCTTGTGACCTCACCCAACGGTAAAGGAAGAGGTTCCGTACTCTCACTTTTCACTTTCACTTCAGCGAGTCAACACAGGCTGAGAATCGCTGGGGTACCTGACGTCGGATGGTCCGAGGAGGTAGGTACCCTAAAAGGTCCGTTCTCGTGACCTCACCCCACGGTAGCGGAAGAGACTCGGAAAAAGAATCTGGAATCATTTTAAGAGTTCCGACATCGGAGGTACGTCAAAAGAAGGAATGTCACGTGTCGTTTTCTCACTACCAAGTAATAAAATTTGAATCTATTTTTAACTAGAAAATGACTAAGAAAAACAGGGAGGATTATTCTTTTTTTAGACTACGTGAACTAGTGTCACGAAAAAAAAGGGGGGAGTAAAACTTGAACAACTCCCTTGTTTTTAAGATTTTCGGACCTTGTAAGTAAAGACTTATTAAATCTTACTAACTGAAATACTTGTGATAGAAAATAAGGCAATAAAATTGATCTAAAGAAAAGATCAATTTTGAAGAAGTCCTGAAGGGACCACCAGGTCACCAATTCTTAGATGGAACGTTACACCCCTTGTCCCACCCAAACTAGGGACCCGTCCCTTAATTCTAGGGTGGACGACGTCCCACCGATTCTGGAACGCGGTATTGACAACTTAAGTGCGTGAGATCTCGGGCTCTTCGTGTTAATCTCTCGGACGAACAATGTTGTCTCCTAGACGGTACTACGATTATAACTTTTTAGAATAAAAATGTTTTGTTTGTTTTTTAGAAGTCTGAATTTTTACACTAGTAACTACTGGTATTACGATTGAGGGTTTAGGTCCTCCGAAAAAACTTAGTATTTTTTCTCTAATTATTTCTATTGTTAATATAAGTGTGGTTTACAAGGAGTTAAACTGTCACAAATCCCAAAATTTTAACATATACATATAAAAGAATGAATTAAGAATTCTTAAGACAATAGAAGTATCATAATCATCAGTTGTAATAATATGTTTGACGTCACATGGTCTATAACATTCTGTGGAATGTATATAATAGTGGGAATTAGGAAAATTATTAACATACCCAGTCTATAATAAATGCCTATACTATTGACCCCGAATCTTCTTAACAATTTAGTAACTCTAAATTTAGGTCCATAAAACCAAGGATTGCGACAAGGCAATTAATCTAGTATCAACGATTCCACATTAATATATACCATTTACTGTATCCCCTTATAAACCCTCCATCATATATACTTATGAGTCATTAGGACTAAAGGTCTGATATCTTTTAATTGTTTATAAATATATACTTAATTTAAACAAAATTTTATATAATTATTTGATTAACCAAAATAGACAAAATAAATCTACGTGACGTCCTACAGTCCAGACAGTCTTAAATTAGTCCATTCGGAATCTATTTTTTAAGATACAAATATATATAGAGACTTCAGCGTAGAGAAAAAAACCTAACCAATTATAAGGAAAACTACACGTAAAATACATAATGTACTCCTATAAAAGAATTCAGAACCAAAAAAAAACACTTTTGTCGAAAAAACTTCATATCAACTGTTTTATTTGACGTGTACAAATTTTATATGTTAAACTACAAACAAAAACAAAAGAAATGATAAAATTAGTAAAAATTCAGATGCCAAGACGTTACAATTCAAATAAGTGTGACAACACAGTACCTCGAAATCTTGAAAACGGAAAACACGTAGGTAAGTAGTTAACTACAAGTCTTAAAAATTTAAAACAAGTATATAAGTAGACAACTACAAAGAAGATCGAGGAAGAATAACACTTATTACGACGATACTTGTACCCATGTATTCTCTAAAAATCACAAAAGCATTTCGTAGGGGTTTTACTAAGATTACACGTCGATTCCCTCTCTTGGAGACTCTTACAAAAATTTGAATCTTTTGTTGGGTCACAAACTTTAGATTATATTTGGAGTTACATTTTAAAATTTTGACAACTATATACAGTAGATATGTAATGGGATCTTTGTACATCTTTGTAACTTAGACCAAAAAAAAAAAGAAAAATTTAAAAAACTGGTGCTGTACATCTTTGAATCAATGGGTTGGTCCCTAATTTGGGTACGAGGGACGTTACCTTCGTACCTCAGTTGATCACCTGGTGGTCCCTTCAAGGGTAATGGAGATAAAGGATAAGATTTTAACACACAAAAGATAAAATTTAACCAAAAATACAGTTTAAATTCCACAATGACACCTGATAACTAATCTCTGGTAGTACCCTATCTAATATGAGCCTGTCAGAGTCGACGGTCGCCATCACTTCTACTTGTTACCAGACAACTTTTCGTGTGTTGCTTTTCGGGATGCCTATGGAAACCGTGCTAATTGAAGGTTGTACCTCTCGTGTAGGTGGTGAGGTTCCAAACGATTATTGAGTGTAATAAAACGACCAAAGATTTGTCTCGTATATTGGAGGTTTACGTACAGGTTTATCTTAAAGGTTAACATCTACTAGTCTACTGGTTTAAAATAACGTTTCCGCTAGGTACAACAACTGGACAACTGTTTTTACTGAGCCGACAAACGAAATATAAACTCCCTCCGGGTCATGGGTCTACACCACATCGGTCGAGAAATAAACTAACTGGAGAAAGTTCGGTCGAAAATACGGGGGACGTCTTCTCTTACCGAATAATGAGAACTCCGTCAACGGTTTCCCGACGGGAAGGAAGTCTTTACATGTTTTCAATGATGGTTTTACATGTTTTCAATGTCTAAAGTCGTCTTCACACCGGTATCGGACTATACAGGGGTACTCTTTAGAAGAACCTTTCCTTTACCCCCACTAAAGAAAGACATGGGGGACTTACTATCACGACCCGAAAGGTCCGGTCAAAAGGAGGACAGAGATTGTACCATTAAAACGTACACTAAACGTATCAATAACTGTTCAGTCCACAGAGACAACTCGAACAATTGATGAGTGACGAAAAAATCTCCGTCGAAAAGGTCCCCTTTTACGTTCCCCGTGAACGGAGTCCTTTCGAGTCTTAGTCGACACGGGACCTCACAGTGGTAGTCAATTTACCTAAACTTTCTTATTAAGCAAAAAATTTAAAGAATACAAAATTGTTCAGAATTCAAAGAAAAAAGAAAAATATAACCTCCTAGTAAAGGAGTGGTACAACACAACCAAAGAGAGTATATTGTTACGCTTAGTCGTTGTCAAAATTATCACGGTATTATTATTCCAAAGTATTATATTAACATATCATCAGATGTAAAGACTAATGATTAGGAGAACGTGGATTGAAACACGTGACTGAAAAGGAAGTCAACAGTTCTTTTGACAGGAGCCTTCGATTGAAAGTGTCTTGAGAAATACACTAAAAAGGGAATTCAAAAACAGAAGAAGGAAAACAAAATACAACCAAGTATTGGTAGTAGTAAATGAGTAAAAAAAGTCAGGTAAGTCGTCTAGAAACACCAAGTTAGGGAACCATCCCTTCTAGGGACCTCTTCCTTTACCGTTGGGTGAGGTCATAAGAACGGACCTTTTAGGGTACCTGGCTCCTCGGACTATCCGATGTTAGGTACCCCAACGCTTTTCAGTCTGTACTGACTCGGTGAACTGAAGTGAAGTGAAGTATCAAACGATACGGCGTTTCTGGTGTACAAGACACATGATTGTAACGAATGTCAGATCACTCCCTTTGTCCTTTACTTGTATGCTAATGATGTCTGTCACATCTACAATACTTTCCCCTCACGTCCCAAGAAACTCTCTTACTTTTCGTTTGAGGACAAAAAGAACCCAACCCACACAGACAGTCCCTTCGGTAGACTCTCATCCCTACCGATACGACTCTACCCTTTCCACTCTCTCCGTCTTCCCATTGTGGTGAGATCGTACGTCTTATTGAACATACTCCCGGTTCCCCCTTATCCCATATAAATCCTTTCGAGTTTCGTATCAGTCTGTCTAGAGGACTAGTGATTATGCAAAATACGAATCGTAATCCGAGGACAATGGATAAGACACGGACTTACGTAAACTGAAGAGTCTTCTCCTCGTCGACAGGAATATGAAGTCGGACCTTAACTTGAAGTCAGAATCCCACGTATCGTCCTCTCGAACATTCTCGACCAATGGGTAGGGAGACCGACGTAAACGGAAGGGTCAACAATCGGTAGGGTGGAGGAAGGTGTTTCTTAACCTCCACTCAATCAATATTTCCTCCTCCTCCCCTTCCATTCTCATCAATTGGGCATCGTAGCGGAAACCAACCAAAAACCTTCTTTTCTGAGACGACGACTATTAAATCAATTACTTTCCACAAATAGGACTTTAGAGTTCTTCATAAAAGATCCTGATTTTCATGAATTACCAACTTTCTCTCACGATGGACCCTCTTTCTCAACGCTATCTTCCTCTTGATTGGACCTCGACGAAGAGGCGGAAATAAATAATGAACCTCGTTGTATTTGGTAACGTGTTTCCAGGTCACGATAAACATATGTACTATTTCGGCACCATTGAGTCAAAGGAGTGAACATTTAACTTAGGATCAATGGGAATCTAAGAAAGATGATAAGTTATGTAAGACACTACCGAACATGGTAGGAGTACAAGTCTTAAGGATTATAAAATTGATACTTTATTTCCCTAATACAAAATTCTTAAAGTTTCCACTTCTGTTAACAAAATTTAAAATTTCCACTTCTGGTAACAAAATTCAGTGATAATGTAAGACCTCCTAGTACACTATTAAGGATAAACGTATAGATACAGTTAGAGATGGACACCAATATCCAAGTACCAAAGAACATCGAGAATAGGATATTTAGACTGAATGAGAACGACAACCAACCGAGTGTGAGTAGAGTTATACTAAAATTGTTAGACATTCACCGACGTAACCGACCCTTTTCTTTTGGTCAGTATGTGAAAAATTAAAACCCGTTTTACTGTTTACTAAGACTCTGAAAGACTAAAGCAGAGGAAAAAAAAAAAACCAATATAACTGGGAAAACACTTTTCACATATAAAATCCCTTTTTTTCAAAAACCTCTCTAAAATATATATATATATACACACACATATATTTATTACAGTAATCTTACATTTTAAACTTTATTTATATGTACAAGGACCTAGAATTAAATTTAATACGTTTGTACATTCATATACGTAGAGTTCCCTACATGTTATTAACAGTTATCACCTACTTTATTTATACGTGTATACACTTTACTGGTTCATTTAATTCTTTTCGGTATTGTAAATACTTTTCGGAGTAAAGTGCATAAAGATTTGTTAAAAATTTTTACCCAAACGACCTCATTACCAAAAACGGTCAAACTGTAAAAAGACGGAGTGGAGTCTGGAAGATCTCTTGTAACTACCTGGTTGCGACTTTTGGTCTCCTTTGGAAGGACGACACTGAACATTAAGGGTCTTCCTTGAAGTTCCCCCACACCCTAGGAAAGTTTCATTTATAAAGGTAGTATCCTTCTACTTGAAAATTTCTCTAAGGTCCGTGAAAAGAAAATTCAAAACCGTAAAGTCAACGGGACGACACACGAATAACACTTAACCGTACAGAAAAGGTGACAAAATACACATGCACAGATACATATAGAAGGTCATATAATCTTGAAGAATACTGTGTTTCAACCTAGTGGACAATGTAAATTACAACTTTCTCACCTTCTACCTTGACGGTTTCGACCATTAGAGGCAGGTACCACCATAGGTCTTGAAGTTCTACGGGAGTTTTGAATTTCTCTAGAAGTCGGTTCCAAACCAGTTTCGACGTCTCTGTTGTCCTCGTACCTATTATTGACTTCCGTAATTATGTCCATTCCGTGTAAGGGACAAAATGAGAAAAAAAAAAGGAAAAAGACATTAAGGAAAATTTTGACTTAGTCCGTCATATCGTGAATTCAAACGAGACGTCACGAGGGTCCTCTATATCCGTCGTACTCCCTCCTTCTGGCTTCGACATCATTGACCTTTTCTTTGGGTCTTCTTAGTATCTGGAAAGGACCTGACACAAAAATGGTAACAATTTTAGAGGATAAAATTATATTGAAACATCTGAAAATGGTTTCTTTTATCAAAAAGTACTCGAAACCTGATAACATTCCAATGTTTCCTGTACCTGGGGTACGTTCACACATCACACACCCGTATCTGTACTCGATTTGAGCGATACCAGTACAAGAGTCGGTAACCTTTCGTCCCTGCACACGTCGTTAACATAACTCACATACCCCGCACTCCTCTATTAATTGATGTATTGATGGAAAAGTGTATGATAGAGATAGACTCAGAATATAAGGAACTTTAGACCGTAAGTTTTTGAAGTAAATCATCGGGGACTTTGAGATTGGGCTGAGAAAACGTAGTCAAAAATACTTGACATACACACATTGTCTTAGTAGACCTCCGTAATGTTTTTATGTTACGTGTCCGAGATGAGGTTTAATTAATCTCAAAAAGTCCCACCTTGAAGACTTCCTACAGATTACACGTCGGCCCCAACTCTTAATCATTGAAGTGTTTGAGGACAATGGTTAGACAATGATTGGATAGTGTCAAGATTGTGGTCAAGGGTACACTGGTCGGCTTCACAGGATGTTAAGTTGAGTCAAGACTGTTATAAATGGACCTTTGTCGTAGTCTAGGGTGTCCAAATCCCGAATCAGGGTGTTCTGACAGGAGTGAAGTCTACAGTCGGAGTCCAGGTCCAACAATTGGACACGAAGACTGAGAGACCGACGTTTAGTCCACCGAGTCTGCCATTTCTCGGACGTACGTTACAGCCTCTGGGTCCAAGATAGGGACTAAAGGGGACCCCTTCTTTTACCGTTGGGTGAGGTCATAAGAACGGACCTCTTAAGGTATCTGTCTCCCTCGGACCACCCGATACCAGGTACCTCAGCGTTTCTCAACCTGTGTTGACTCACTGATTGTGAAAGTGTGAAAGTGAAGGGTGATGGGCTAGGAACCCAAACTACTTAAATGATTTCATCAAGTGTCTTACGTCCTTTGGTTAATGAGTAATCTAATGGTCAAATAATATCTTCCTACATAGAGTTCTTGTCGATCTATCTTCGTAACGTATCCTGTTCCGTGGACACCCTTTCCCGTACTTCGAAGACACGGAAGGAGGGTACAGGTATACAAATGGGTGAACCTTCAAGAGGTTTGGGACAAAAAACAAAACAAAACAAAAACGTAAACAAACAAACCAAAAATTCCTCCGAAGTAACAACAAGAACTACAACAAATCAGTGACTCAGTACAGGTCGAGAAGACGTTTGGTACCTGACATCGGACGACATCCGATGTCAGACATCGAATGTTTGACATCCGACGAGACAGGTACCCTAAAGGATCCGTTCTTGTGACCTCACCCAAGGGTAAAGGAAGAGGTCCCCTAGAAGGGTTCGGTCCCCACCTTGGGCGTAGAGGACGTAACCGTCCGTCTAAGAAATGATGATTCGGTGGACCCTTTGGGTATCCGAAGTAATATACCCGTATTAACTAAGCTAATAACCGATAACTATTGATTTGAGTTATAGATCAAGTAAAGGGAAGGGGTCTCCAACCCCTATCCTGACCTTCAAGGTTGGGAGATTAGTGTTCCTACCGACCAATAGGACCTTTGGTTGGGTGTTGTTATCCAAGTTTCTAACAGAGTAATTGCATTGTTTTGGTAGACAGTGAGAGTGGTGAATCCTTTGAGGTCCCAAAACTCCTCGAGACACAGAGACTATCTGATTTATCAAAAATAATGTTCAGTGTTATAGTGAGGACATCGAAAGGTAGAAGGGAAATGAAGAGAGACAAAGATGAACCCTACAAAATCGGTCACAAAGGATAATTCAAGACGGGTAGGAAATCCTAGCTGTAATCTACGATTGCATGGGTCCTTCGCGACAGATAGAGTTGAGTGAAAACGAGGAATTAAAGACATGGTAAATAACGGACATCGTGGGCACCGTGCACACACAAGACTGTATGTCCGACCCAGTTCTACGCGGAGGGACTGACACTCCGTCTCCGGTCCCGGATGTGCAAACAGATTCTTCACTCGTTGTCCATGATTCTATTCTTTAGTAAAGAAAACTGATTTTTCCTTTCGTTCATTAACTTTTTTGCTTCTTTTTTATTTTGGTTCCCTAAATCTCGGACAGTGGTTGCCCATTGGAGACCATGATAAAAAAAGTGTAAGAATTTTCTTTCACTTCCAACGTCTCAAGATTCAGGTCACACATCATGAATAAAATAAAGGTCAATTTTTTTTTTTCCCCACCCACCCCTTCAAGTAACTCAAGTCCTGTTCCACTTGAACCAGTATCAAAAAAGAAACTTACCGATTGATACAGTGCACGAAATGAATGACGGAAAATTTTTAAATAATAAAATCCAATCCCAGTTAATTCCTTACGTTTATATTATCACACTTTTGATAACTATATCAAGTATACTTGTTTTCTTTACTCTATAGAAACCTCGAAGGAATTTGTTATTGGTCCCAGACTGAACTAAGTTCGTGTCGAGGAATCCCAGACTGATGTGTTCTTCACCAGGGACCTGGTCATTGTAGTCGTAGTGGCTCCTCGAACTACCATTGGGTCTATGGTCCGAGGGGTCTACTCACCCTATTTTTTTGACGTAAAACTATTGTAGGGGTCTACTAAGAACTTTCACTTTCAACGAGTCAGTATAGACTGAGAAACACTGGGGTACCTGATATGTTAGGTACCTTAAGAGGTCTGGTCTTATGACTTCACTCATCGGAAAGGGAAGACGTCCCCTAGAAGGGTCAGGTCCCTAACTTGGGTCCGGAGGGTGTAACGTCCACGTAAGAAATGGTCGACTCGGTGGTCTCTTCGGGTCCTTATGACCTCACCCATCGGATAAGTAAGAGGTCACCTAGAAGGGTCACCCATCGGATAAGTAAGAGGTCTTCTAGTAGGTAGAATGAGTTCCTACTTTCTACTCATTCTATACCGGGGACCCAAATCACTACTTCACCCACTGACACTATTTCTGTTATTTATTGATTGGTTTTTAACTACGACTTACCCGGTATCAACTCTATGTTTCTTTCACAAACTCTCACTTTCCTTCTCTTTCTGTTTAAGGTAAAGATCGACCCTTTGGACTCTTTTTCCGAACCACCTCCTACATATGAGAAGGGAACTCTTTTCCCATCTTTCTTCGTAAGATCCCGTTCCACCGTCAAGTTCCGGCCCTTGTGTCGACCTCTAATTCCGTACACGTCTCTCACCACTATGTGGATGATCGACCTACACGGAACACCGTCTCGTGTCCCTGTCGGTTCTCTCTGACCTCGGTCTAACCCATGGTACGATAAACCCGACTCCAAAATAAGAGACACATCGTCCCTCGGGAGTCTTCTAAAAACTTGTCTTCTTACTTATCCCTTACTATAACAGGCTAGTCCGAAATACCTCAGAATCGTCCATTATACATAATTCTAGTGTACATCCGACGACTCTTTGACAGTGGTGGTGTACGACCAAGGCAAGTCAAGTCAAGTCAGCGAGTCAGCACAGGCTGAAAAACGCTGGGGTACTTAGCGTCGTACGGTCCGGACGGACAGGTAGTGGTTGAGGGCCTCGTGAGTCTGAGTGCATGTACGACCATTAGGTGCGGTTTGGATACCTAGACTTAGAGACAACCATGACTATATACAAGACACCAGGTCTTGGGGTCAAAATCTTCTACTGACCCTTTTCACGTTTTCTAACCGACCGCCCCTCCTACGGTCTCTCTTCTTTTACTAATTTCACGATACGAAGTCTACGTACGTTATACGACCCAAAAACGAAAAAAAAAGGACACGATTACTGCGTATGTCTCAGTCTAAGATGAATTTTTCTCATTCACCACATTACATCATAAACGTTATTTTTCCGTCCAATTCGGTTAGAGTTTTCCGATGTATCACGTAATAAGGTTGATATACTGTAAGACCTTCTCCGTTTTGATATCTCTGCTATTTTTCTAGTCACCAATAGTTCCTGACCCCTCTTACTTCCTACTTATCTGTCTCATGTCTCCTAAAACTCCTGTCACTTTGATAATACAAACATTAAGGACACACGGTCGTTGAAAGGGACTATTGTCAGAAAACGTATATGAACAGATAATAAGAGAAAGACCGTTAACGTCACAAAACACACTAAACACTCAATTTCAAACTGAAGATTGGACCAACGAGTATCCACACAGGTTTGTACAACCCCTACGGGACTTTCGGGTGAGCAGCGTCAGGAACTCTTTTTAGACCTGTCAACCTTAGGGAGGAACCCCACAGTAACTCTTGGCCTTTCTAGAATAACCTTCTCTACATTCATCTGTTAAGAAAGTATCGTTTTCCTTTATTTGTATATAGGTGAACGGTAGAATCGTGATATGGACCTATGGACATCTGTGGAAGTCACATTATACGGGGTTTGGTTAAGGACTGAAGTACGATGGAGAGAATGGGACAGAATCTTTCACTGTTAGAATGGACGTCAACGAGTCCGGGGTTTGGGACGTGATTGGGACTTTACGAGAGACGAGTACGGAGTTTGGATTAGGGGACCCATTAAGATTATCGAAAGGGTTGAGAGTAGGCACCGAAGGGTCCACCGTGATCTCTATCTCTTGGAGGACGGTTAGTTACGTCCTCTGTATTCTCTACCCCCAAGTTAGGAACCCAACCCTCCTAGGGGACCTCCTCCTTTACCGTTGGGTGAGGTCATAAGAACGGACCTTTTAGGCATACTTGTCTCCTCGGACCGTCCGATGTCGGGTATCACAGCGTTTCTCAGTCTGAATCGCTGTATCGTGCGTGATATATATTTGGTCTATTGATCACTCTTTGATGACATATCGGGTCCCTTGAGATGAGTAACGAGACTCCACTGGATTTTCCCTTCCCTTCGATTTTTTCTCCCTTATACACATATATCGACTAAGTGAATGATATATCGTCTTTGATTATGTTGTAACATTTCGATGACATAAGGTTATTTTTGATTTTTTTGTTTTGTTGATATAGAACTTTTTTTTCACTGAGTAACTGAAGGTCTTTCTACTATTGTTAAAGGTAAGGATTGTTGTCCCGTACTCCTACGGGTAAAAAGACATGGTAAGGACCGAAGTCTCTATAAGACCGAAAAATCTTTTGTAACGAAAAGACTATCCATATTTAATTATGGATTAACAAGAATTCATGTAAAGAGACTAATGATCACTCCAAGGTGTAGAAAAGTACACCAAAGACCTGTGAAAATTCGTATCGATTTTTACAACTTTCTGGAAAATATTAAGTTAAGTCGTAAAAACAAACGATAAAACGACGTAAAGGGTCTAAAATTAAACGTAATAAATACTTTAGAAAGGTATATATTCTTTTACACAATTTAGATAGTTAGTAAAAGAAAAACCGAAGATCGGAGTCACAGTATGAATCCTTAACATTTCCATTGAAAATTTCTGATTACAAAATTGTAAATACCATGAAAAATATAGGAAATAAAGAAATTGTGGAGTGTCGTTGGGAGACGATATCCTTAGCAATTATAGTGAATGTGTACTCCTTTTACTCGGACTCTTTCCTTCGTCCATAATGGGTCTAAATTTTAATCTTTCGTCTTCTCAGATCGGAATTTGATCCTGAGAATCTGAGATTTGCGTCAACGGGGAGGGACAAACACCTAAGACGTAGACTTCTCAGTTGGTTGTGACCTAGGGGTCCTAAGTTGGCTGGCACCTAGACCTCCTATACTTTCAGTTGACATAATACGGTAAAATAGACTCCCTAGGCTCGTAGGCACCTGAATCATAGGTACTCATCAGGACCTTGATTGGGGGGTGCCTATGGTTTACTGACACGACACGAACGGAGGGACCTTTGTTTATTCTTAACCTCATCAAATACCTTCTTAGTCATTTATAATTATTCCCCGAAGTGATCATCGAGTCTACCATTTCTTAGACGGTCGTTACGTCCTCTGGGTCCAAGTTAGGGACCCAACCCTTCTGGAGGACCTCTTCCCTTACCGTTGGGGGAGATCATAAGAACGGACCACTTAAGGTACCTAGACCCATTAAATATGACTTACACCTATGTACAGGTAAATGAGAAGTGAAGTAAACCCTATGATCTTTGTATTTAGTCACAGGTTTATAATAAGACTTTATCTAGATAAATTTCCGTATCGAAGACTTATGACTACACGAGACGCATAGTCACGTCTAGGAACTTGACAAAAAAGTTACTATACTCTGTTTCATTCATCTCTTTGACTTTCATTGATAAACCTTCGTAAAAATCGTTACATTGTCACGACACTGAGGTTCGTATACCATTCACAAGAGTACAACGACACACACGCTCACAGTAACTTGAACACAGTGCTCACATTACATCGTGTTCGACGTCTGATCAGTACGTGATATCCTGATGTATAGGTGGGTATCTTTTTATTTTTCATTTCCTTGAGTCTAACTCAGAAGTGACGTCTATCAGACTCTCCGTGACGAGAATCATCGATCATCATGAAAAACCGTACCTGGTCTTGAGACATCACGTGTCTGTGATGTCTCCGGAAACCTCGTCAGCCGGGTCCTTCCTGGAGACTGGGAACAAGAACGATAGAACGTCCATCACACGGACATGGTCTGAGACCCTTTGGGGGAGTCGTTCGAGTGTTGTGAGTTGACGTACGTGAGGGTGAAATAGGACAGACTACTACCGTGACACCCGTTCATACCGTTACTCTACTTCGAGTCCTCCTTGAACCTTTTCATGGAGAGAGACGTCTTCTATGTATCAACACTCATGGGTGCCCCGAAGTCGGCTGTCCAGGACAGATCCCCGTGACGACACCTTTCCAGGTGGACCCGAAGAACATCAGGAACCATTTGGGAACTATGACTCTCTCTTGCAAATAGGTTTTTTTTTCCGACTGAGTATTTCAACGACATCTTTAGGAACCCAAGTAGGTATACTTTACACCGGTTACAGTCAAGGACACGACATCCGGAGACTCCTACCTTTCGAATCCTAACCCACTGAGACGTACAGAAGTATTAGGTTCAGAACCTCTTCTCACGGGAAAGGACCCTACGGATAAGATCCTCCAAAAGTAGACCTCGATATTACACGAATTTGACTCAGTCCTCATCTCAGTCGAGAGAGTACTCTAAATATTCGTTCTTGAAGTGTCAACAAAAGGAAAATATTGTTTAAATTAATCAACGTAGTTATTCTAAGAAAAACATCTTTTATTATTATTTATATAAATGAAAACACCTCTAATCAATAACGAAGTTCTTTCTACAGGGATTGACTTTAACTTAATAAAAAGAGAGAGGACGTTTTATGGGAATGACTAAAGAAAAAGATTACTATTTTCATAATATATGAGAGTATAAGTCTATTTATTTCTTTTGTATCTTTCTTCCCTATCGGGAGATATTAGAATGATACTTTTTATTGGTAACAATTGAAAAAGTAGACATGCTAAAGTCCTCTTGTATAGGGAAGACTATACCTTCCGATAGGGAAAGAAGAGGTTTATTTTTGGATCTTAAACTTAAATCAAAAATATTCTACTACAATGTTCTTCTAATACGGATAGTTAACCATGTAGAATCCAGATTAAAAATCACTGTTCCTCTTTCATTATTCCTCCACCTCAATACATCTTTTCCTTTCCTTCACTTTATAATTTTGTTACCCGATTCTCCGGGTGAGGATAGTAAACATCTCAGTCCTGTTCCACGTGTACCTTTGGGTGTATGACAAACAAATTTATAAATTTTCAAAATTTAGTTCGATTGTTTGTGTTTATTGTTCTAATTTTTGTATTATTTTCTTACAAATTAGGAAAATGGAAACACATATATCGACCTTCCGGTCCAAACTCCAATCTCAGGACCTAAGACCCCTCATGTTTCGCTTTAGTACCTCCACTTCGTCTTGGTCGTGGAGCCAGGGACCAAATGTCCAGTGAGAGACGAAGAGAAGGAACGAAACCGAGTTAGAGTATTACAGACCCGGACTGTATCTACAACAATGGATCTGTGGGGTTAGATGTACAGGTTCGGGATGAGGGGGGTTTAGGAGAACGAAACTGTTTATGTAGGGAGCCCGTCTCCGAGTTCGTCGGGGACCTTAGTTCTTAAAACCCTAGATCATGTCAGGTCACATCCTGTCCCTCGTGTCCGAAGGGAACTTGGAACTGGGACATCTGAGGAGTGACACTCCCCTTCCCGAACCGGTCTCCTCCCGCACCATCTTGGGCCTTGGGTCTCACTTCAGGAGACAACGAGTCCACACCCGTACCACAACGGACGGTCAAAAGGAAGAAAACCCCCTTTTTTTTTAACTAAATTTATAATTTATATAGTTATGTGTACACTACATTTTCTATTTAGTTTCTTTTTCGGATATTTGTCAGTCGTAAAGGGGTTTAGAAGAGGAGGGAAGTGATAATTATTAAACTACATATAGTAGGGTCTCAAAAGACCAATAAATACATTTATATTTTTGTACAACATGTATATCCATACATATATACATATATATTTTATATATGGATATATATATCAAAATTTTAAAATTTATCCCAAAATTTATCCTAGTATGACCTGTATAGTTAGACATTGAAAACAAACGAATTCTAGAAATTTTTCTTACTGAGGTGTCAGAAAGGAAAAAACAGAAGGAATGAAATTATTTCGTTATACATCAGACTGTTCTTTCGGTTGATCACTTTTTACCTTATGCAACTTTATATTTTCAGAAACTCCAAATGGGTAGGGTAAGACAAGAATCTTCATTGGTGATAATTTTCAACTAACTTAACAGTTGTCGAACTAGTAAAAAAACTCCACTCACTACCTATGTAACCCTAGGTAATATAGTAAGACAAAAGAAACTGTATACAAACTTTTAAAGGTGTTATTTTTCAATTAAAGAACTTCTGATGATGAATAATAATAAAAAATTAATGGCCTTCGGAAATCTATGGAAAAATTGACCCTCTCCTATGAGATTGGTATAAACACCGATGAAAATAAATTTCAGGTTCGAAGACTGAACCGGAACTTGATTCATTTGGACTCAGTGTCTTCTCTTACCGATCAAGTTTATTCCTTATATGCGCCATTAACTTTCCGAACACAGACCTTTAACCGTAACGACTATCGCAGGGAAACATTGTTAAACTATGACAAACAGTAGACTTTATCCGAGACCTGTTCCGCACGGGCACCACCCCGACCACCACCTTCCACCGGGGTTACAGTAGGAGAGTCACACCCTCTGACACTTTCTGTTTCTGGGCCACCACCACACGCTTCCGTGTCCGTCCCGTCGACTGGAGGACCGGAAGTGGGTGTTTGTGAATCGTCTGCTTCCCACTCGACAACTCGGAAGTAAAGATTTTGACACGACTGAGAAAGGAGAAGGATTCGAGACGAGAGTGCACCCTACCTATAGGAATCTCCTGTCCCTGGCCTTAAGAGACCTATAGAACTTCCTACCCAACTCTGACCTTAAGTAAAAAGTCACTAAAAACATAAATAATTTCGTTGTGGTTTTACGGGAGGTCACTACGTTCAATGGCGAAGAAATCGACATCTTACCAAACGTAGATGTTTCCTGAAACTTGGAACAGACTCGAATCCCTTTTGTATAGGTCCCCCTCACTTCCTCTTCTGGTGATACCATCAGTGAAAACTTAAGTTAACGACAGTCATTTATATCGTCTTTAATCTCTTTAGCTATAGGACTATAAAAACATCGTATACAACATGAATCAACTCCAAAATTAAGAAAGAACAAAAGTTTTACCCTCAAAAAGAGATTCGGTAGGGATTTGGGTCACACTAAGAAAGTTAAAGTTTTCGTGCCATGAAGACGGCGTACTCATTTATGTCCCGGGTCCTTGACTTTACAACTGGGGCGAGTAAACGAATTTTTTGTAAGTAAATGAAATTCGATATTGACAAGAGACTACTGAAAAAGGAATGTCAAAAAGAGGGGAAAGTCGGGGTGAAGGTGGGAGATGGGGGAAGGAGAAACCAATATGGAGAGAGAAAGGATTTCAATGGGATCTGTTCACTAAGAATTGTGCTAACCTCACAGTCTAAGAACTTCCTATGGTACGGGTATTAAAGACCTCTAAGTGTCGGGGAACCTTTAGACAGTCGACTTTTTGGACGGGGTTCACGAAAGAAGGGTCCCCGTACCGTATACTCAGGTACGAACAAAATAACAAGTCGGAAGAGTACGACCACGAGGCGAAACGAAGGAGGGTGAGTGAACAGAGAACTGTGTCGACACGTATCTGTGGAGGCAGTTCACCTGTCCGCGTCACTACGACGTGAACACGACTTGAAAACCGAACGGGGGAGAGAGCTAGCACGGCTCAGTGTCGGCAGAGAGAGAGGGGGTCCTGGGACGCAGGAGTCCACTTCCTCCTCTAGTAAACGTACTACGTCTCGTGGAAGTTGAAATCGGAATTCGTCAGGTCCGTGGAAAAGGTCTAGGACTACCTCACGTACCACGTGTCCCTAAGACACTCATAGTACTCGACTGCTGAACTGGTTGAATCTTTGACGATCACAAGTTGTCCCCCGAAGGGAGTACCGAATCTCGACTTCTTAGACGGACGTCACGTCCTCTGTGTCCTCTGAACCGAAGTTATGGACCCGGCCCTTCTAGGGGACCTCCTCACGTACCGTCGGGTGAGGTCATAAGGACGGACCTCTTAGGGCCCCTACCTCCTCGGACCACCCGATGCCAGGGACCCCAGTGTTTCTTAGTCTATACCGACTCGACGACTCGTACTCGTGATCACTTACAAGTTGTTAACACTGTAAATAAAAGTGTGAAAAAAAAAAAAAAGTAAAGATTGAACCAACATATATCACGATGTCTTGAACTGAAAAACAAGGGAGGAGGAGACCTTGGTACGAAGTCTAAGGATTACCATGAACCCTTTTTCTTGAATTTATTACATTGTCATAATGTCCTTTCACTAACTTAAATCACTTTTAATGTTCACTTATAAAAGCCTCCCATTTCCTTGTCGAAGGACGGAATTTATTTGAGTTCCAACGACCGAATCTACTGGCAAAGAGTTATAGGAGTCATATAGGACGTCCTTAGTGACCCCTACGTAACCTATCACTTTTACACTCTTACATGAGAGTCGACCTTCTACCTCCGGTGTTTGATACCTGATACTTGTACTATGTCTAAGTCCTCAAAATTAGAAAATCCCGTAAAACTAGTTTTAAAAAATAGTCACTGAACCTACTATTTATCGACTGTCAATGTAATTTATACGTCTATATAATACTAAGTGTCACTAGAAAGGTCTTAAACTTCCCACCTGGTTTAATATGTTCTAAAACCATGATAATTTCGTAAACCGGGGTTTTTTGGTCAGTTCGTTCAAGTCAGATTTGATCCGTACCGAGTTGTCTACACTTTCGGGAAACCCTAAAATCGACTGGATTATTATTGTTTTTGTCGTTGGTACAGATGTCAATCGTCACACGAAAGTTATATAAAAAAAAGGTTATTAGAAAAAAATGTACTTTATAGGGGCACTCACTCAAGCCATACCGTCACTAACAAATAAAGTCAAAGTCTCTATTACTTGATTTCTGATCTCTGAAATTCACCAAGCGGGTCTCAGTACGTCAATACTTTATCATCTTGACTTTAACCCCGAGTCCCAACTTTGGAACTAGATACTAGTCCCAACTTTAGATACTAGGTGGTGTAAAATATAAGGGGTGTTACAGTCATCCATTTCTTTTCCTGTACGATTTCCCTAGCGGGAATATGAACGGAGAAGGACAGTAGTTCCTCTCATTGGTCGCTCACCACATTATTAGTTCTTCTTTGTTCACCTCCGTCGATTCCCAAATGTGTAATCACTTTAATCCAGGACTTGAGGACATGTCAACTCCCAACTAAAATTAGTACCTGTACCTCCCCGACAATCCATCTCTCCGAGAAACACACTTAACATCTTCGTATCAAAAAGACAGAAATACTCTGGAGTCTCTAATCAATCACTCAAGGAGAGAAGAACACCCACTCCTTGGGTTCTACGTCACCGAAATATTATAAATGGGTTCTGACTGATCAATCACCGTATAGAGTCTGATCTGGAACGGTCAGAGCCGAGAAAAAACTACTTACCGAGGGAGATGATATATAAAAGTAAACCTTTCTGACTCTATGTACGTAATTGTCCTCTTCCGGATAATAATAGTATTTTTACAGGAATAAACAGAATTTTTTTTACTCAGTGTACGGTCCTACGTACACTGAAACTGTAACATGTCCAAAAGACACGATAGATAACATGGACGAGTGACCCACACAACATTCACGGAGTAAATAGAATACTGTTCAGCAACTCATAAGTAAAGAGTAATTTTTCGTTTTCGGAAGTAAAGATTTCGATCCACTGACCTTCCTTCCGAGAGTGAAACATAGGAAAGTTTTACTCCTTATCAAACGAAATGTACTCCTTAACCGTGACTCAAAGATAATATCGTATACTTATCATTTAATTACCTCATTACAAGAAAGTACGTACAAAGGAGATTCTATGAACCTTAAAAAGATTAAAAAGTGGGGGAAGTACACGTGTTAAGACGTAATGGGATGAATTTTCAAAAGGGAGAATAATCACTTTTTTTCTTAAAAAAATTGACACACTCAAAACTGTAATTATTTCTTACAAAGTGAATTAAGTAATCATGTTTTCGTTTAAAAACTTTCGTAAGGAAACGATCAAGAGTTTTACATACCGAAAGACAAAAAGTTGATAATGTCTAATGATAGAAACTACGACTAAGACTCCTCAGTGTCCTAGAACTAAATCGTTAGGATTGTCGAGACGATTTCCCACTCACAGATTTATTCCAATATGAACAAGAAGGAAGGGAGAAAAATGTGAGTACCGTGAAACACGAAAAATACAACTATAACATTTGTCTTATACACTAGAGAAAGAAAATGGGATCCGTGCTTAAATAGTCGTAGTCTTGTTAACTTAGACCGTTACCGAACCCTGTCTTACCTGTAACGGTTCTTTGTATAGGATTAAATACCTGTTGTGACCTTCCATATTACTTTTACTTCAATAAAACTTCTTTGAACAACACACAACCAAACAATCTCTCCCTGGTTTCTCTTTTGACCTCCTTTGTATCCAATGAAGCTCCTCGACCCATCGTAGACTACGACCCATGTGTACTAGCGATTCTGTAAAGAAAACAGATGCAACGGAAGAACTTTTGTAAAAAGATACTTAGACGTCGGATTAACTTCAACTGTTTTCTACAACCCCCTTTCCGTTTACTCTCCCAAAAAATAAGTGAAAAACTTACCCATCTAAAAATATAACAATAAATTTTAAATTTCAAATAGAATAAAAAAAACGAAAGTTTACATTACGTATGAGTGTCATCTGTAATCACTTTTGTCTCCTTTCGTCCTTCTTCTTTCTAATAAGTATCACGATTACGATTAGTGATAATTATAAAGTAAATTTTTTATATTGACACTAGTATGGTGTCCAGACAATAAAACCCCAAATTGATTAAGTACTTGTAACAAATTTTACAGTTTACCATGATTTTTCGATGGTTTTTGTGTCATTAAGAGATGGGACGTTTGGTGTTCTCGGGTTTTGACTTTTAAAAACCTGACGAGACTGTAAATATTTAGAGGTATAGAGATTTATTATTCAGTATAACGACAAAAGACTAAGGAAAATTATTAAATAAAATAATTTGAAACAAAAAATTTCAAATAAAAATTAACTTCCTATTAACGAAATGTTATAACCAAAGTAAAGAAGGTATGTAGTTGTACTTAATCGAATTAAGTACATGTATACTTAATACACGTATACAGGGGAGGGAAAAATTGAAGGGAGGGTGAAGGGTGGGAAAGGGTGAGGGGATCTAACAATGTCTCGGGACCAAACTCAAGAGACTCAGTAATAAAAAAATTTGAAATTTTTTAACATAAATGAATAAACCGTCGTGACCCAGAAGTAACGTCGTGCGCCCTTGAAATCGACTCCGTACGTCTAAGAATCAACGTGGTACACCCTAGAACAAGGGACTGGTCCCTAACTTAGACCCCGGGGACGTAACCCTCGTTCCTCAGAATCGGTAACCGGGTGGTCTCTTCAGGGAGACTAATTAGAATTACGGAGTTGAAAAGACAGACACCGGGAGTGACCACGGTAGACCTGACCAACGGACGATAAGGACCACGTCTCGATAATAGGAAGTAGTAGAACCTCTACGGGAGGAACCAATCTTGTGGACAAAAGACATAGGAGACAAAACAAGAAAGGACCAAATGAGGAAATAAACTAGTAAAGACTCTTTCCCTTATACCCTCTATTTTTATAACTCCGGAGTATACAAACCTATATAAAATCAAGTTTTACTCTGATTAAAAGGGTCACTTAAAACTTACGAATCGAAGATCGTGGGTCGTCACTGACAACTCTTCACTTTTTAGAAAGACAAAAAACTAGGAAACACTGGTAAAGAAAGAAGAGACCCTAATTTTTCTTTAGAAGGACACAAAGTTACAGGACTCCAAAGTGTTACTAAACACGACAATATCGAAATATAGGTAATGTCACCTGTGAACGAGAGTCGAACCGTGAATGCCCAAAGGGAAGACCCCTCAAAGGAGAGGACAAAAGAGACGAAAGAAAGTCCTTAAAATAGTGAATTTACAATCTAGATACCCGAGGAGGAGATTAGAATAGAAAAGGAGAATAAAAGATATAGAAAAGAAACCATATACGGAAGTTCAAATTAAAAAGTACGGAAGATACATCGAAGAACAAAGACCACGAACAAGATCAACGAATCAGCTCAGACTGCGAAACACCGAAGTACTTGACATCAAACTCAAAGGAGGCAGGTACCTTAAGAGGTCCGCTGTTAGGACCTCACCCAACGGTAAGAGATCCCCTAGACGGGGTGGGCCCCTAGGTTGGACACAGAGAACGTAGAAGACGTGACCGTCCGTCTAAGAAATGTTTATCACGGTGGAACAAAGACCATCACACAATGATTAAAGATTCCCACTTAAACAACAGAAAAATTTTTGTCGTACGACATATATAGAAGAAACCAAAAAACCTCCTATAATTACTATCAAGAAAACTTCAAAAGTAGAAGCAAATAACAGACTAAGAAGGATCAACTACAAAAAACCAGGCAAACAGGACATGAGAAGAAATTCTCATCTGCTTTCCTTCTATTAATCTTTAAGGCTCGGACGTCTAAACCCGAAGGTGTCATCCCACTAGACCGACGGTAAACAACCCTCTGAACGTCACAATCGTATAAGTATATAAAAAGAGAACATAAGTAGTGACAGTCTTTCTTTAGGAGGTCAGAGGACGAATCTTCTATATTTTCGGAACAACAATAACAATAGTTTCAGTCATCCCCTTCTACTCACTTTTCCAGGGTCATAATCGTTAAATACGACGGTCTTAAGATAACGTATCCAACAAACCAAGAAGCGAGAAAAAGGTCAAAGACCCCTGAAGGTAAAAGACCAAAGGACCCTTGATGATTCAGTTCATGGTAACCCGGTAGACGAAAGGTTGAAGACTTTATAAAGTGAAAACTGGAGGAACAAGAACACCTAAGACAAAAAAAAAAAAATTGGGAAATGATATTAAAATCACTTCAAAATCCACCCTAATTTTTATTTACTCATAAATTAAACGGTAATATGGGTCTTTAGTCCATATCAAATTTTCCCTTGTACGGTCTAATGGTTTTTTTTATTTTTTATTTTTTTTTTATTTTATTTCTTCTTCCTCTTCTTTCTTTCTTCTCTGGAACCTAAAAATAATCTTAAAATAATTGAAGTTTGTAATTAAACCCTTTGTAATTCTAGAAATGGTATCAGTCAGAAAAGTAGGTTCTTGTGTAAATAAGTTTTCCAGAAAATCCGGAAACCAAATGAAAAACATTAAAGGAGTGAATCCAGGACTTGTAAAGAATCATTCTAACATAAAATACTAATAAAAACAGACATATCAAAACTCAAGTCTATGTACATTGAGAAATCAATAAAGACGAAAGAATTAACAAAGGTATAGAGAATAAATAGAGAGGGGAGACTTCGGACCGAGAGATCTTGTTCGCTACAATCTACGGAACTACTACCTAGCTCAACTAAAACACTTCGAGAATTATCTCATACCTCACTTGGAGGTAGCGAAAGAATGGTAGAGGGCTGACCTTCTCGAGATATTATGTCACTCATGACGTTGTTAAATAGTCAACGACGGAATTCTAATGAATAATTAATCGGTGTAAATCGAAGTTGACATAGAACTTACAAGTTCAAAGGAAGTTACGAATACATGTTTCTATCGAATATTTATCTGAAAAGTTGGTTTCTTCTTTGTAAGAATGGTTTAGGATCCCGGTAAAGACGTAAAGGGTGAAATTAATTAATATGTATTTAATTTTCGTATTTGATTAAAGTCTTTATCCTATATCATTCTGGTATTAATTTCGGTTTCTACCCTTATTCTTGTTTAACGAACATAACTCATTAATCTCGTGAAGTTAGATCCCTGTGACAATTTTAAAACAAGGACGTTAAAAGGATACGTTTGGAAAATAACTTTGATCTGACCGAATGAGGAACATTTCTGCACTTAACGAGTTCAGTTCGTGGGAAGAACTCTACAAGAAGGAACGGAAACCTAGAATGGGAAAGAAATTTCGGGACAGAAGAACTAGTGAGGTGTCAGAAAACTAGATATCTAGAAGAACTAGTGAGGTGTCTAGTGAGGGTTTAGTGAAGTATTATTATGTCTAGTAAACGGTAACAAAACTTATATAAGAAGTATAACAACCAATATAAAATCACATTCGTGGTATGAGAATATAACCCAACATTTTTAAGACACTTCTTTCACGAATATAAGAAACACCTTGGGAGTCATTGAACTTACTCACATCGGTCACGAGTTAGTCATGAACAACTACGTCACATTAACACACTACCTTAACATTAACACACTAAATATTTATTATTTTCTATCAATATCTGAAATTTTTAAACAAAGACGGAGAACGGTGTTCCAATTAATTCCAGAAGGAATGATGGATCTATATATGTAACATGTGACTTTTTATAAAGTCAGATTAATGTAGAAGAGAATCCTTTATTGAAAGAATCTCAATTAAACCGAATTCGAAGTAATGATTTCTACAACTTCTTTTTACAGTTATAAGACCTAATAAATATGTAAGACTTTATTTCCAAAAAATAAGGAGGGGTTGTGTACCACTAATTTTAAGAAGGAAAACAAGAAATAATGTCTTTGTTCCTGGTTGGTTATACGAGAATGTAGTAGAACAGGTTCTACATTTTGTCCATAGGAATAATACTTCCACATGTTTAAAGAAGAACACAACAGAATCGAAACACCACTTCACAATGGTCTAAAACGAGACAATTTTTATCATAACCTAAAAGATCACTTAAGAGGATACCTGTCTCCTCGGACCACCCGATGTCAGGTGCCCCAGCGTTTCTCAGCCTGTGTTGACTCGCTGAAGTGAAACTGAGACTTGTCAACACTGAGACTTACCAAAATTGATTTAGTGTGAGTCAAAAAGGACATTAAATGGAACACAAAATTTTCTAAACTGGGTGGTTCAATCACCGTACTCGTTTATTAATAAAAGAGAATATTTTGTACTTAACATCTGTATCTTTGAAGGTCCGTCTTAAAGTCGGATGTACTACATTGTCATAACGGTTACTACTATTATAGACAAGTTTTACTTTGAAAGACCAACACAATAGAAATGACTTCCTGTCCGTACACTAAAGACAACAAAACCGATAATAACTATTGAGTCCCAGAGAGTGAAGAAAACACTCAGACACACCACAAGATCCCTTGGTCCCGGCTAGGTGACCAGGGTAGAAAGGAATATAAAATGAGTACGACAAGAGTAAAGTGGAACTCAATTCAGTCTGAATTTTAGTAAAGACTGGAGGGTAATCAATGATTTTGAAAGACTAAAATTGTCTGTAAAAAAAACGGAATTAAGATTTCAGATTATATAACCACCCCTCTCATACCCGAAAGACTAATACAACTGAACCACTCTCTTGGTCTCACTTTCCTGACACCTCCTTCTATAAATCAACCGTTTAGTCATCATTCGTTTTCACAGGTACGACTACATTTAAATCAAACGTAACTAAATACGACCCAGTTTTATTAAAAGGAATCTAATAAAGGATTTTGAGACTAAGATAGTGTCAAAAGAACATTTGACTTCCTTTTCCTTACTTTATCAATCTATACGAAAATTGATCGTCGTTTTACTCTCGTAATAAACACAAGGAATGTTTTCATTTAATACTTACACTTTTTCTTTAATTTAATAAATAAATATATGTATTGGAATAAAGAATAAGTTTCGAAACCCTTACAATAAGTATCTGACAAGTAAAGTTCCTAGAATAAGTCGTGACACACGGATATTTTCATATAATACATACGTACCGTCAAGTCTTCTCCGTGATTCCACCCAAAATTCCCTAGTTTTATTAAAAGTAAATCCGATTATAGTACATGAACTTTTAGACGACAAGTCCGGAGGATGATTGGTATGGCAAACAGAACCGTGTCGGAGTACAAAACTATAAAGTAAAACAAAGTGGTAAAGTACAAGGAAGACAAACAAGACGAAGGAAAGTAAAAAAAAACACACACTACAATATCGGTAAAGTTCTCTCCGATTACTAAAATTGGATTACAAATAAAACCTAAGAGGTCATAGAAGAGATCACTAATATAAAGACAACATCATCAAGACAGTAACAATCAATTTTTTTTAGAAAATACGAAAGAAACGGCGACGACGACGATTCAGCGAAGTCAGCACAGACTGAGACACGCTGGGGTATCTGTCGTCGGGTGGTCCGAAGAGGTAGGGACCCTAAGAGGTCCGTTCTTGTGACCGCATCCAACGGTAAAGGAAGAGGTTTCATACTTTCACTTTTCACTTTCACTTCAGTGAGTCAGTAATTCACATAAAATAAGACTTTCACATACATACGTACTCTTTCTCTCCTTTACTCTCAGTCACATGAGAAATATTCGTCTGTAAGACACAGACACTTTGATTTTTGTATAATTCCGATTCATTAAAAAGGGTAAACTTGTTCGTCGAACATTGTCATCGATCAACATAATTAAGTAGTTGACTAAAACAATAACAAAACAATAATCACTATAAGCCCCGAGAGTGAAAAAAACACTGAGAGTCGTAACAAGATCCCAATTTCTTATACAGAGGGAGAAACCAATACGAGATCAGTGTACTGTTTTCTCTCTGTTTCTCTTGACTGTCAATATTAAACAGTGCACAAAAACAATGTCGTATGGGAAGAGAGTCCGATGTCCTATTGCGACTAACTGTAGCCTGACCATTATCTTATGGAATAACCACCTCGTATAGCGTCGTCGATGTGATCTTTTTGAAAGTCTCGGGAGATGTTGTTGGAGATGTCTTTTGTATTCCATCATATTAACTTTTCGTGGGAACATCTTGACTACTAAAGATCCTCAATATGAAAATCTTTTTACCGAACCCTTCAAATCCACCCTTCTCGAAAGGTTTGCTGTAAGACAAATAACTATCAATAACTTATAAACGATGTACATTTAATGACACGATTTACGATCGTACGACCGGACCTACCTGTATTTCTGAACGTCAAAATCGTTGAGAATCTCCTTTGTCTGTACTTATTGATCGGTGTTATGTTTTGTCCTATATTTTACACGATATAACTGTATCTTCATACACTACTCTTTCAAATCTCCCTCTCTACTAGTCAAGAAAGGAAAAGAAAACTTTTATGTGTACACATTTCGAACTATCCTAAAGTAGATATTTGAGTGTTACAATGCAACGGACCTCTACTTTTTGAACCTTGTACACATCCCGAACATAACCTTCTACATACGTCTTACATGATACATTTTTATGTATGATATACATAAAATAAAAGGTAGTATCAAAAATTTCAGACTTTCACCTCCACAATCAGCGAGTCAGCACAGACTAAGAACCACTGGGATACCTGACATTGGGTGATCCGAAGAGATAGGTACCTTAAGAGGTCCGTTCTTATGGACTCACCCAACGGTAAAGGAAGAGGTCCCCTCGAAGGACCTAGAGGACCCAGAGGACGTAACGTCCGTCTAAGAAATGGCAGACTCAGTGGTCCCTTTGCAGTTTTAATCTCAACGATCAATCAACTAATCGTCTCTTTTATAACGAGTAAAGAATTTTGACGGAAAGATCTAATCATTTGACTTCTCGAATCAAGGAAGCAATCAATTATTCATTTAAAATTAACAAGATACGTAAACCTTCTTTCTTTTCACACGTGACTTTCTCTTACTAAATCTACCCCTTTAGTCTCTTATAAAGAGACTCCTTTGTTGTAAAGTCAATTCTTGTCACCATCTAGAACCCATCCGTTCTTACCTCCCTCCCGTCACCTTTACTCCCCTGCTCATATAAGTCTTCGGAGGTCTACTCTTACTAAGACCGAACTTCGAATCAAGAATAACCCCCTATTACGTTTACAATCTTTTCTATCAAACGCCGTAAAAACAAACTTTCTTCTCGTCCTTGTTATGTTCCGTATCACGACACCTGTAGTCCCATACCAAAAAGTCACTGGTCCTCCGGAACCAGCGACCTGTTACGGTCTTCCAACACTCCCTACTGTGACCTTTCTAGTGTACTTTTCAGATCTGATAGTTCGACGAAAAATGGAAATAAATTTTTCTTACTTAAATTGACTTTTGGGTTGAACCGAAATCCTCTACTCCTTCGTTTTGTCTTTCTTTGGGTCAAGAGGGTCTCTTTTACAGGAAATAACCTTAAAGTGTCTGTATTTGTATGTGAACTCCATAGTCGAGGACGTAAATTTGTTTTATTCGGAACGATACTTCGATGTTCCCCGTCTATCCTGACTGACACTATAACCATGTCAGGTCACCCCTTGTACAACCCGTTCAAGGAGATTACGGGAAAGCTCTTTACCCATCCTTTAACGGGTAAAGAGATTAATAAAAGATCACTTCCTCATATCTCAAATAACACAAAGGATCATTTAATCTAACATCGTCAATGTTTGATCACGGTGAACCCTTCGGACTTTCGAAGTATGACTGTTCGTTGATTAATACAATAATAACCTAGATCGGTGACCTTAAGGTGAGGTCATCACTATAATACATTGTGGACCTCTGTAAGGTATCGAAAGATTGAATTGGAATTGGAACCTCGACAAACACTTACCCTTGAAAGCGAATAGTCTGGACACTTAGAAATAACGGACAAAACTTGAACAAGATCCATATCTTGTAGACAACTAAGATTACCTTAAAGGTGTATCTCTTCCTTACGTCTATATATTATCCCTTGTTTTTTCCTACAAGAAATTCTACAATCCTTTATTCTCATACGAATTATTCTTCCCCAGTACTTTCCGAGAACAACCTACTCATTAATTAATGATTGGAACTTACTCTCTGTCTTGGTAACCTATAAACGATCCTACGTTATAATATAAACCAAAATAACAATAGATTCTCGGAGAACTACTTTCACTCTCTCCTCTCACTTTTTCAACCGAATTTCGAGTTGTAAGTCTTTTGATTCTAGTACCGTAGACCAGGGTAGTGAAGTACCGTTTATCTACCCCTTTGTCACCGACTGAAATAAAAAGGCCCGAGGTTTTAGTGACGTCTATCACTAACGTCGTTACTTTAATTTTCCACGAATGAGGAACCTTCCTTTCAATACTGGTTAGATCTATCGTATAAGTTTTCGTCTCTGTAATGAAACGGTTGGCTCTAGTCAGATCAGTTCCGATACCAAAAAGGTCACCAGTACATACCTACACTCTCAACCTGACACTTCTTTCGACTCACGGCTTCTTAACTACGAAAACTTCACACCACAACCTCTTCTGAGAACTCTTAGGGAACCTGACGTTCCTCTAGGTTGGTCAGGTACGATTTCCTCTAGTCAGGACCCACAAGTAACCTTCCTGACTACAACTTAGACTTTGAGGTCATGAAACCGGTGGACTACGCTTCTCGACTGAGTAACCTTTTCTGGGACTACGACCCTTTCTAACTCCCGTCCTCCTCTTCCCCTACTGTCTCCTACTCTACCGACCTACCCTAGTGGCTGAGTTACCTGTACCCAAACCCACCTGAGACCCTCAACCACTACCTGTCCGGACCGCACGACGTCAAGTACCCCAGCGTTTCTCACCCTGTGCTGACTCGCTGACTTGACTTGACTCTTTGTTTTCCAATTAACAATGGTGAAAGCAACAATGGTATTGGTAGAAAGGGGGAAAAACAAAACAAAATTTTTATTTTATTGTGTACGGTCGTTCACTGGTGAGAACGAGTTTCGGACAGGGTCGGACGAGAAGTGGCTTCTGCGACGAGTCCTTTATCTTTCCTTAGACGTCTCTCATGGGACGTAAGGGTCAAGTAATCTTGACGGGTTGGAATGTTTCAGTTCCATGGCTAATGAATAAAATTTAAACTCTTATTTTAACAGGAACTTCTGACTCTAGGAAAGTAGTAAAATTTAAGTTCTTACCCCTTATGTCTATCTCCCTGGTAAATATTCTTGATATTTGTCTATCATGTTCAGATTTTGTACTATGTCGATAAGAGATTGTTACTACTCGTTTACGGGTCCTACCCCTTGATTTACTAGAGGTCCCGATCGTGGAGTCCGACGGAAGGAACAAGGATGGAGACGGTACAGGTCTACTACTGAGTCCTTCCGTCAGGTACCTTACCATGATTTTTCAGTGGTAATTTGGAAGTAGGAGGAAAGGGATTCCGATTAATCTCTCCACTGACAATGGAAGAGGAAACGAAAAGAGAATGTAGCGGGAGAACATAGAAGAAAAAGGGGAAACTTCAAAAAAACTTTAATTAAAATCGGATAACAATGTCATACCATTACTATTACATAAATACTTACACACATACACACACTCGTCACAATACGGCGGGAAGGGACATGATGGAGTCAGGGTGAAAGGAGACCCGTACTTACGAAAACAAGTTCTCAAAGGTATCTTTTCCAAGAATGCTACCTACTTTCTCCGAACGAAAAATGTCGAGGATCTTGCTTTTCAATATAGTATTTTAATGACAACCAGTATTAGTTACTTGTGTTTAAGGGAGAGGAATATCTTTATCTTCTTCGAATAATGTTAAAAAAGAGACTAGAGGAAATTAATTTTTTTATTAATAACTTAGAATAATAAACAGTCCGTAATAAAACCCGAGAACCAACTTAGACTCTACGTCCACCCGACCTCTTCTATATAGCTACTGATTCTTTACCAGGACGGGAGGGTTTCTTCATTGGAGTCACGTCACACTACTCGTAACTTGATCTCTATGTACGTCTCACTGTATCTTCTGACCCCGAAATCGCTTACCAAAAACTGTACTCAACATTTCCCACCCAAATTGGTCCATCTTTTACCATAAAGTAATAATGGATAATGGTAGTGATACCTTTATCTCGGTCTTATTCCCCCTAGTCTTAATTTTGGTTAGATAAACATTGTTACAACCGTTGTGATCACAGTAAAATGATTTTTCTTCTGTCACCTAGATAAACATTCCATTCCAATCTCAAAAAAAAAAAAAATTATCAAGAGTAAACAGAATATACATTAAAATCGGGTAAAGGAACTCTTTAACTTTTGACAACATATCAATCACTGAAAAGATTTCCATATCTCAAAATTCAACAAAATATAACACAACGACGAGGATGACGACGATTCAGTGAAGTCAGCACAGGCTGAGACACACTGGGGTATCTGTCGTCGGGTGCTCCGAGGGGACAGGGACCCTAAGAGGTCCGCTCTTATGACCTCACCCAACGGTAAAGAAAGAGGTTACGTACTTTTCACTTTTCACTTTCACTTCAGTGAGTCAGAACGGGCATGACCTCACCCAACGGTAAAGAAAGAGATTACGTACTTTTCACTTTTCCTTTCACTTCAGTGAGTCAGAACGGGTTGAGAATCGCTGGGGTACCTGACGTCGGATGGTCCGAGGAGACAGGTATCCTAAAAGGTCCGCTCTCATGACCTCACCCCACGGTAACGGAAGAGGTATATAACACAATTAGACATAATTCAAAATTCGACACAATTGAATTCACCTGAATTCCATAGAATCGTATCCCTAGGACTTTGATAATCTATGTTGTTCTTTATCTAATTATTTTCCGGTTTCAAAACCAAAGACTAAATATTTCAAGAAAATAATAAAGATAGGAAAAAAGTCACTAAAAATTTTATAAATATTCTACGAGCCACAGAAAACAGTCCATCTTGTAGTACGTAGACTCATAAACCTGTGGGTAAGGATAAAATATCCTGAAGGGACTACCGAGTCACCATTTCTTAGGTGGACGGTCACGTCCTCTGGACCCAAGGTAGGGACCCAGTCCTTCTAGGGGACCTCTTCCTTTACCGTTGGTTGAGGTCATAAAATCGGATCCTTTAGGGTACCTGTCTCCTTGGACCGAACGATATCAAGTGTCCCAGTGTTTTCGATATTTCAAGATAATTATAAAGGTAGGAAAAAGGCACTAAAATTTTTATAAAGACTCTATGAGTTACAGAAAATAGTCCATCTTGTAGTACGTAGTCTCATAAACCTGTGGGTAAGGTTAAAATATAAGATTGTCCTTTTCAGACATCGGGAAGTATTTAGTTCCTTCTTCAGTTTTCTTCTTGTTTTATATAGTCTACTGGGACTAAGATGACCGAAATAAATAGGAATATTACTGGACGATCACACCCGACACGATTACTTTTCCGTCTTCTACCGGTACAAGAAAACCGTCGTACCACTCCTCCGGTGTCAGTTCCGTCACTAACGAACATAGGAGATGGCTCGTTACCGGGCCCTTCGGTTCCTCTCGTTGTACCAGCTACTACGAAGACTTCTTGACTTTTTAATGAGTTTCATTCTCAAGAGGGAAGTGGAGTATGAATTGTAACTGTGAAGAATCTTACCAATCTTTGTAAATAGAAGGTGTCGGATCTTGAATGTTCTCCTCACCTGAATCTCGCCACGTAAAGTACCTGAAAAGGTATCTATTCTCAGAATTCTATAAAATTCCTAATTTCCTTTCTCTCCACCGGGAATCAAGTCCTTTGAACCCAAGAACAGGACCCCGGTCGAGAAATGATTAGCAGTTTACTGCACGGTTCTGACACCGTGAAATCAAAGAAAGAAAAATAATTTTTTTAAAAAAACCGGAGTCGCGTACCGTACACCCTAGAATCAAGGAGTTGGTCCTTGTCTTGGACACGGACGACGTCCCTTCAAACCTAAGAATTGGTGACCTGGTGGTCCCTTCAGGACCCTGAGATTTGATATTTTACAAGTCACTTACTAAAACCTTGAGGGAGGACTGATAGTTTGAGAAACTATGATTCAATATAATTTTTAACAACAAATGAAATTCATGGAGAGTCCGTCCTTTTGCCCATTTATATAATACATAACTTACGGTCTCTCACTACTATCTTTTTTCTTTTCAATCCTCACAAAACAAAACAAAAACTAAATGATTACGTACTACCATCATCCTTCTCTTTTTTTCGATCTTAATCAATTATCTTTGATTAAATAGTAAAAATAAAATTTTTTAAAGTCTCTTACTGTCACAGATGAAAAATCTCTTTTGTTGGAGGTCCTTCTAGTGGACCCCTACAGAGGTCCAGATCGAAGAATGAATTCAGTAGACACATAAAACATTTTAGAATTTTTTTTTTTACCCTCACTCCCCAAAGGTACCAAAAGGGAATATACGCGAATATCAAACTAAAACTTATCAGAAAAGACCGTTTTCAAGAAGTAATCCTGGATAGTCCCTCGGGACGCATCGAACAAAAAACCACACCTCAGTGAAGAGGAGTCCTTATCGAGTCCCCGACAGCCACCTTTGGGTGATCAGGACAAGGAAGTTCTTTCCCTCTTGTTAGGTAAAAGACTCGTCGTCAGGGAAAATTTCATCGAAGACGTAAAATGGCAGGGGAGAAAAGAGAACCAGAAAAGGCTCAGAGTATACATTGGAAAGACTTGCAAAGACCCTGAGGCCGGACGGAAACACAAACGGCGAGTGGTGACACAGTAACGTCCGTCAAACCGGTCGAACGGGACCTACACGATCTCTTCCGTAAGTTTGTCTTACTTTCTTACCGGTACTTCGACAACTGGATACTTGAGTTCTTGACCTCGTTAAGGTGGACAAACTTCGACCGACAAAGACCTCCCAACTCCGGGAAACAAAGTGTATGAACATGGGTTTACGATGATTGACTATACACCTACCCCGCAGACTTTTACTCCTTTTTGAGAACCAATTTCCATATAGATGAACGAAATATCTCAAATTACAATAATTATCAAATCAGACCTCCAGACATGAGAAAAGTAAACAGCGAACAAGGTCTTCTCAGGAAAGTCCTTTTGGTTAATAATTATGATAAAAACTAAGAGTGTCTAAATGTCACTTTGGAGACTGTTGATGAAATAGAGGGTGAGGATACCAAAGAAAAATTTTTACCCCTATTAACACGGTCAAGTCAGGTAACGTTTCCGTATGAGTACTCTTTCACCAATCTTCAATTTTCGTACATGTCTGTATTTATTCTAAAGTAATAATCATTAGTGGTGACGGGGACTATTAATATTATCTTCATTTACTCTGAAAAATGACTTTTAAAAGAGTCGAATTCCTACGATTGGGTACTATTTAATTTATTTTAATCGTTAACCAACACGAGTATATTGAATTACAAAGTCCTTTATTTACCGATAAAACATTTCCACGGGAGTTTGTGTAAACAAGTGTGGTGATATAGGTTTAAAAACATAAGGTAATATCAAATCGGAATAGAAAGTAGAGCTTAATCTTTAATCTTTGGGAATAAGGACTCTTGCATTATTGAAAGACGAGGAACATATGAAATAAAAACATAGTTGTTTCTCTGAATTCACTTCATTCTGATTTACAAAACAGGGGTTTGTACCACTCGACTGTTCTGACTTAATCGATGGATCTTAGAGACTGAATGTCATTTAGTATAACGAGAGATACGGACCTAGGATTAAATAGTCACGAACCGAACATTCAAAACCCTTGTGCAGGTATTTATTAACATTTTACTGATCAAGGTTCACCTACTTCTGACCTCCTTCTGGAACACCTCAAAATACACCTTTCCTCGAGTACATTCACGAAAATCCCTTATCTGAGTTTTGGGAAGGAAACTTTACCCTACAACTACAGTAACTTGTGACAAAGTACTCGACTAACAAGACGTCACCAGTTACCGTTGTCTTACGCCTCGAAAAGGTCTTCATCTAATCCTTAATTAATCACGGTATAATAGTAACACAAACTATTGATACTACAAAGGTCTGGATCTTATAACGTACAAAAAACCCAAGTTGTAGACTTTTCTTTTGTTTTTGTGTTTGTTTGGTTAGGGACGGTTTTGACCCTGTTCAGGTCTCTTGAAGGTGTCCTCTAGTCCGAAATTTTGTTTTGTTGTTTTTCTCAAAAGTAGTACTTTTTTTTTTCTTTTTTCTTTAACTGTTCCCGTACCGAAATCAAATAAATTAGTACTTACCATATCTCACTCCCACTAGAATAAAAGTAAGTGACTTAGGGTCTTATGACCCCGAATTAAAATCGAACTTTCTCTATTACAAGTGGTTCTACTAAGAGTGTCTTAACTCATTTAGGTTCGAGAAATGGGACTTTCCGGTATGTTCAACTTATCTGGTATTTATTTAAGTACTTACTATCGTTATCTCACTTTTGAAACCTACAGATCTCAATATGTAAGAGATCACCCAAAATGACCGTCTCTTTTATATACACACTACCTTCTACCTACATTTGTCTCCCTGAACCATACGAAAACGGAATAATTAAATATTATATTTATTTAAAATGTCACAAAATACACTATTATTGATGAATCACCGAAATTCCTTAATAAGTTCGTAATACCAGTAACTTTTTCTTCTGAAGAGTCACGGGACGGAGATCAAAAGACAAAAATTAATCTCCTATTAACGAAATGTTACAACACCACCAGAGACGGTGTGTAATTACACTTAGGGGAGGGAGAATTTGGAGGGGGGTGGGGTGGGACGGTAAGGTGAAGAGAGTCAGTAGGGTCTCACGGTCCAACCCGAGGGATACTATATGTCGCCGAAGGACGATCGACAACAAATCAGCGATTCAGAACTGAGAATGTTGGGGTACCTGACGTCAGGTAAACAGGAACCCTAAAGGTCCGTTCTTACCCAACGACACAGGAAGAGATCTCCTAGAAAAGCTAAGTCCCAAAATTGGGTTCAGACACCGTAGCGTCCGCCTAAGAAATGATAGACTCGGTGGTCCCTGTCTCACGAGGTTTAAGTTCAAACGAAAACCTTGACAGACTTAAGAAGAAAAAAAAATAATTATAAAAATTAGGTGTCAATCAACGTAGACATCTACGTTTCGGGTGTATATACTACCCGACTGACTTAAGGTGACAATCCAACAAGGTGAAGTCGATAGGAAGATCTCTACCTGAAAATGTGAGTCAAAGAATCAACCTGTAAATCCAACTGTGATTAAAAAAACGGTAATGTCTATCGGGAAGTTACTTGTAGGGATATTGTATACGAACCTAAGTACTCATAAAGACTCCCTCTGTGAAGACCATAACCTTAAGAATTCAGTCTTTTACATATGTTAGTCCCATAGGTGAATCAACCTCTACCTAGACTGTAAAGGAGATGTGGGTCTAGAACTGAAATAAACCTAGTATACACACGGAACATACTGGGAGTGATGGACGAAACAAGAGGAGAAAACTTCTAGTAGTAGTCATAAGAAAAGGGTGGACGGTAAAACTGAAACCTCAAATTTTCGTTTCGCCTTTACAGCGTACAGGGTGTCAGGGTCCTGAAATGTACCATATTACCACTGGTCTTGTGGTCGTGAGAGTTTCTTTTAAGAACAGTCCAATCATACTATAGTACCACTTGATTCAAAAGTATTAGACCTGACGCGTGTTTGTATGTGTCTACGTATAGAATAAATAATTGTTTGATAAATTGTTAGAATTAGTATAATATCATACCAGTCCATATGATACATACCACCAAGACTAATTGGAGGTACATACTAATTCGTTTTATAGGATAAAGACGGTTTTAGTTTCTGAGACAATATAGATCCTTCGACGAATTATAAAGTAAAAAGAAACACTGATCACCTTGTTTATCTAAATAACAAATAGCTTTCGATATTATTTCCTACAGAATATCGGAAGTTTTATAAAATACTTTACGATCAAATGTTAAACACGACTAGAAGTGACGAAGTACGACGTCAAAAGAGTGAACAATATAGGTTACTCAAACCTACCAAAATGAACTCAAGGGTCTACACATGAAAAAAGTACCCATTGAACTCGACCAAGAGAAGGTTGGGCAGAAACGACTTCTCGGAGGTCATACGACAGACACGTAGGTAAAAAACTTAAAATACAAAGTTGAACCTAGTAACGACTACTTCAACGGTAAATGACAACTCCACAAGTCAAGTCAAGTCAGTGAGTCAACACAGGCTGAGAAACACTGGGGTACTTGACGTCGTGCGGTCCGGAGGTACAGGTAGTGGTTGAAACCCTCAAATAAGTTTGAGTACAGGTAACTCAGTCACTAAGGTAGGTTGGCAAAATAGGAGACAGCAGGGGAAGAGGAGTACGGAAGTTAGAAAGGGTCGTGGTCCCAGAAAAGTTTACTCAGTCAAGAAGCGTAGTCCACGGATTTTATAATTTCAAAGTCGAGGTCGAAGGTTACTTATAAGTCCTTACTAAAGGAAATCCTACCTGACCAACCTAGAGGAACGACAGGGTCCCTGTGAGTTCTGAGAAGAAGTTGTGGCGTCAAGTTTTCGTAGTTAAGAAGTCACGAGTCGAAAGAAATATCAGGTTGAGAGTATATGCATATACTGATGACCTTTTTCGTATGGAAACTGATCTGCCTGATACTTCACATCACTTGTAGAAAAGACCATGAATTATGAAGTCACTCCGTAGAATCGATCACAGAACAGGCTACCTGAAAACATGAATACTCCGTAAACAATATTACAACTATTGTAGAAACTATTTACAATTTACTTTTTATTAATTAATGTCAAACACACCGACCGTAGACAACACTAACCAACTCGTAGGTAAGACTAACTATGACGGTCTAGTCAGTTGGTCTACTCAATAATTTATAAAACTGATAGTACTGAGAAACCCATATACACAAGGAGAAGATAGGGAGGAGGGGAGGCAAGGGAAGAAAAGATTCGGACTATCGAGGCAAACCCCAAGAGTCTCATGTTCTACGGTCCATGTAAGATTGGAAATGTCTCACACACTCTTTAAGAGACAACGTTTTGACCCGAAACGTTCAACAGTATTAACACTAACATGACCAATCTAATATATAAATGGTTCAAATCTGACAAAGTGAAAAGAAAAAAGAATTCTTTCTTTTCTTTACATCACGACCGGATTGGAATAATCTTTATCTTCCGTCAGAAATATACACTCTGTAAGTGTATATGTACAAACTAAAATATACCAGAGTTCCGATTGTCATGTCGGAAGAAAGTGTAAAAAGGAGTAAACCTCAAGATAAAGTACGGAATTCCGACGTTTTAGAAAGGGAGACCATTCTCGTGTACCGGTTCTTGACAGAAATTTGGTCCGGTGTAAAATTCTCTGAAGTGAGACTCAGTAGGATAGACCTCTTGTACAGTAGTAGAGGAACTTTTGACCACCTTTATAAGTACGAACTCGTTAGAAAGGTTGTGTACACAAAAAGGTTGTGAGACGAAGGTCGGTGTTGAGAACCGTCTATTAGAACACATAAAATAAACTATAGTATTAGTCTATGTTGTAGTTCTTGAAGTATATATACAGTACCATAAACCAGAAACTTAAGTTGAGTCTCTATCCGAGTTAATCACAAAAAATTTTATTAAAATATAAAACCGACACGAACCAGAAGTAACTACCGAAAAGAGATCAACGTCATTCACCCCCGATGTGAGAACAACACCTCCTGCCCGAGATACCGTGTCCCCGAAGTCATTAACACCGTGTGCCAAATAAACGAGGTGTCGTACACCCTAGAAGGGCCTAGTCCCTAGCTTGGACACAGAAGACGCAACCGTCCACCTAAGAAATGGTGACTCGATGGTCCCTTCGGGAGTTAATTACAAAATATTATTATTCTATTCAGTAAATTGTTGTTCTAGTAATGAATTTATCGAAAGACCTCAGAAAGACTTCACCCGACCTTCTTCGTGTTCTACCTTAGTTCCAACGGTCCTCTTTATAGTTATTGGAGTCTATACGTCTACTGTGGTGGGAATACCGTCTTTCACTTCTCCTTGATTTTTCGGAGAACTACTTTCACTTTCTCCTCTCACTTTTTCAACCGAATTTCGAGTTGTAAGTCTTTTGATTCTCGTACCGTAGGCCAGGGTAGTGAAGTACCCTTTATCTACCCCTTTGTCACCTTTGTCACAGTCTCAAATATAAAAACCCGAGGTTTTAGTGACGTCTACCACAGGCGTCGGTACTTTAATTTTCTGCGAATGAGGAACCCTCTTTTCAATACTGGTTGGATCTGTCGTATAAGTTTTCGTCTCTGTAATGAAACGGTTGTTTCCAGGTAGATCAGTTCCGATACAAAAAGGTCACCAGTACATACCTACACTCTCAACCTGACACTTCTTTCGACTCGTGGTTTCTTAACTACGAAAACTTGACGTCACAACCTCTTCTGAGAACTCTCAGGGAACCTGACGTTCCTCTAGGTTGGTTAGGTAAGACTTCCTCTAGTAGGGACCCTAAAGAAACCTTCCTTACTACGATTTCGACTTTCAGGTCATGAAACCGGTGGAGTACGTTTCTCAACTGAGTAATCTTTTCTGGAACTACGACCCTTTCTAACTCCCGTCCTCCTCTTCCCCGACTGTCTCCTACTCTACCGATCTACCGTAGTGACTGAGTTACCTGCACTCAGACTCACTTGAGGCCCTCAACCACTACCTGTCCCTCCGGACCACACGACGTTGAGTACCCCAGCGTTTCTCAGCCTGTGTTGACTCTCTGACTTGACTTGACTACAGTAATTTTAGTGTCATATATTACTGAAAATTTTAGTCAAGATTCGGAGTCAAGATTCGGTAAAATTGAGATCCGACCAAATGAGACAATCATTGACCGAGTCAAGGATATGAAGATTTAGTGTAGAGACTAAGGTGAGAGGTTTCACTGTACTTACTGTCTTGATAGTTAATCTGGGACTCTTATGGGTAGATCTTCCGACTCCGGAGTTTTAAATTTAAAAGAACGATAATGTACCTATTAAGTCCGTTTTGGACTAAGTAAGGAACCGAACCTTTAAGAACCGTCCAGACCACAAACTCTCTGTAGAAAACACCTATCCAACTTCTTTATCCGATCAGACTCTCCGTGGTATCTTGCAAGGAAAGAAAAGTACATTATACTGAAAGTATTATAATGTGTTCATTATGTAAAGGACAATTTTCTAATTTTAGTATGTCTGTAGATACTTCATCCTACTATGGAGAAAACGAAAAGAAAGTAGTAGGGATTCAAAGGAGAAGAGTTTTCATTGGACCCACGTTCACGAAAAGGGAAAGAGAAAGAAAAAAAGAGAGAAGACTCACCTGTAGAGACAATCAGTGTAAGTACGTTGGTGAAGGAACAGTGTGTCTATAAGTAAAGAGTGGTGGATGTTGACAATTGGGGAAATCCGACTGGGTATTGAAAACTCTTTGACTACCTTTTACGAAAGGGATCTTTTACGTACATGTTGTGTTTACGGACGTCCACGTCCGTAAATTATTAGATTATTAAATTAAATTATTAACGTCGTCCACGTTTCTTGAGGTCTTCGAGTCTCTCAAGTACTTGAAGTCCATTTCTTGGAGACAATAATTACTCACCTCTTCGACAGTTTCAGTCTTAAGAAAAAAAAAATAAGAATTAATAATAAAATAATCACATAAATATTATAATAATTTACAAATAGTTCATAAATTAGAGGAATAGGGAAAGAAAAGAACAAAGTAATCATAAAAAATTATATTTAAATAAATAAAATTAACCTCCAATTAATGAAATGTTATAACATAACTATTTGATTGTGACTCGGACTGAAGGGACACTGAACCCTTTCTACATAGTGGTAAGAGACAGGTAAAACAGGAGGAAAATATACCTTTGTTAAGATAAGAGACGAATTAACTAAAGTGTTCCTGAAATAAATATACTTATAGGAATCCAAGGTTTTAATGACTATTTCCTCTAATTTTTCTTGTCCTTCTCCCTGGTAAAATTTTACGAACCTTGATGTGAATCAAACTGATTTAAACTAATGCCGTCTGAGTTGAACGAAAAGTCTTTACCGGACAAGAGAAATGGAACAGTTTCTAGCTATATTATGTACATCAAAAAGAAGACAAGTTCTGATTCTAATATTAAACCGTCCACCTACGGGTTAATTAAAGATTATATAAATACTTTATATATTATAAAATCTATAAAAATTTACAATCATTAAATCAATTCGAGACTGTTATTTATTAATAAACAAATAAAATGTCTTTCTGACACTAAACCTTTCCCCTGGACTACTCTTTTGGCTACTTTCAGTCGTGAAACTAAATTTCTCACCCGGGGTTTGGGAAGGAACCTGGTCCTTTCAGATACTCAAGATGTCACGAGGTTAACAGTTCAAAACCAAAATATGCCAACCAGAGTAAATTTTTTAATATATATCATAAGTCCTACCAATTAACAATTACTATTACAACTATCACTATACGGACTAAATGGTTGAACATTATTTTTACATCAAATCTTTTTCACCCTCCGGACCGTTTCCTCCATCCTTTCTTCTAACCTCCCTCCACTCTTTTCCACTCCCGTCCAGAAAGGATGAAACCCCTCACTTTCGTGTCCTTAAAAACAGAAGAAGACTCACGAATGTCAATCGTGTCGACCTTGATTCGTAAACTTTGAAACACCTTGTTATTTTACTTATTATCACCAACATCTTAATTCCCTACCCCCACCTAAGTAAAGGGTAGAACCCGTTTTTTACAATCCTCAACTTAACTAAAAAAAAGAAACATCCTTACAACACATTATATCTGATTTTTACCTTCAAAAACAACAACAAAAGAAGTCATCGTTTATGAATATACCTCTTGTTATGTTTAAAATCTTCTTAACATAGTTTATGATTTAGACAGTACCTACCTCTCTATCGCTTTCGTTATTGATATGTGATTTACATAACTCACCAAAAATGTAAATAAATCATCATAAAAAAAAAGATTACGAAGTCAAGTCAAGTCAACGAGTTAGTACAGGTTGAGAAACGCTGGGGTACTTGGCGTCGTGTGATCCGGAGGGACAGGTAGTGGTTGAGGACCTCAGGTGGGTTTGGGTACAGGTAACTCAGCCACTACGGTAGGTCGGTAGAGAAGGAGACATCAGGGGAAGAGGAGGACGGGAGTTAGAAAGGGTCGTAGTCCCAGAAAAGGTTACTCAGTCGAGAAACGTAGTCCACCGGTTTCATGACCTCAAAGTCGAAGTTTTAGTAAAGATGGTTACTTGTGGGTCCTGACTAGAGGAAATCGTACCTGACCAACCTAGAGGAACGTCAGGTTCCCTGAGAGTTCTCAGAAGAGGTTGTGGTGTGAAGTTTTCGTAGTAAGAAGCCGTGAGTCGAAAGAAATAACAGGTTGAGAGTATAGGTATGTACCGGTGACCTTTTTGGTATCGGAACTGATCTACCTGGAAACAACCGTTTCATTACAGTGACGAAAACTTATACGACAGATCCAACCAGTATTGAAAGGAAGGTTCTTCGTTCGTAGAAAATTAAAGTACCGACGTCAGTGGCAGACGTCACTAAAACATCGGGTCTTTTTATTTGAACCGGTGACAAAGACGACTAAGGGGGTAGATAAAGGGTACTTCACTACCCTGGCCTACGGTACTAGAATCAAAAGACTTACAACTCGAAATTCGGTTGAAAAAGTGAGAGGAGAAAGTGAAAGGAGTTCTCCGAGAAATCAAGAGGTGGAAGACGGCATTCCCACCACAGTAGACGTATAGACTCCAATAACTATAAGGAGGGCCGTTAGAAATAAGGTCGAACACGAAGGAGGTCAGGTCCTAAAAAGTACTACATGAAACGTATATGCAATTTATTCGTCCCACTGTTATATGTCGGAACTGTATGAGGAAAAGGATAAACCTTGGTCAGACAAGGTACAGGTCAAGATTGACAACGAAGGACTGGACGTATGTCCAAAGAGTTCTCCGTCCAGTCCACCAGACCATAAGGGTAGAGAAAGTCTTAAAAGGTGTCAAATAACACTAGGTGTGTCAGTTTCCGGAACCGTATCAGTTATTTCGTCCTTATCTACGAAAAGACCTTGAGAGAACGAAAAAACTTCTAGGTCGCCTACAACCGTTAAACTAGCGACCAAGGAGACGGAAAAGATTTTGGTCGAATATGTAGACCTTCAAGTACCAAGTACATAACGACTTCGGACCAAACCTCTTAAAACTCGTAATGAAATGATCACACACTCTACTCACGTTAACACGCCATCTAACTCGTAAGAAACCGTAACGGAAAGAAACCCTAAGATTACGAATAGATATCAATTTAACGAATATCAGTTCCAACATATAAAGATTTTGTAAACTTCAGTAATATTCTCCTATAAATATATTTACACAATATAAAGTTTTATAAGGAACGGGTTGGTGTGTGAACAAAGTATGTGAATAACTTGTTCATGTATCCAGGTTTATTGAAAATACAAAAGTTTTTATTTTAGAAGTAAGTCTACTAAGTCCAAAATGGTAAAAACACTTATACGTTGTTTTAGTATCTCTGAGACTATCATCGTAGCTCTTAAATTGGTTGGGTCCCTAGTTTGGGTCCAGAGGACGTAAAGTCCACCGATTAAATGGTCGACTCGGTGGTCCCTTCGGGTTGGTAACGGTGTAGTAACCCATCTCATAAGTTCACAAAGAAGGGAATCTTTTGAGGTCGAATACTTGTGAATCTCTGTCCTCGTTGGATTCGTTTACCTTGTTGTTGTTGTTATTACTACTACTTTTATTTGTTTGATCGGTTGGTATAGATGTGTGGTGTTACTTAACATAATCGACACTCGTGTCCGTAAAATCAGTACCGGTAATGTAACGATCCAATACTATGCACACGAAATAATTTCGTTACAGAACAACATTTACGATACTACTTTTTCGTTTTTACATTTGTAAAAACCTATAGAAAAATTTTGAACCTTTCTTCTTTTTTCTCAGTCTTCATTACGGTGGTTATAGATGTCACAAAACCACAGACCGGTGGTACTTTGGTCACTATTACTACATTTTTTGTAAGACGAACTGTCATGTTCAAATAAATTTAACATAGGGATACCCTAGTAGTTTGTATAATTTTGATACTTTATGTCTAGATCTCTTCATATCTTAAATGAATTGAAAGAATATACGAAGAGATAATTCAAAGAATTGAGTATCTGTTACGATTATTCGGTAATACGGACGGACTTTATGGTGAATAACATATACGGTTATACCATATCAGTTTTCACTAAAGTCGGTAAGAGATACGTCTTGATTCGAATCGTCTGAATAGTTTGAATCCATCTCGAGTTTTTCTAAAGTATTTATTCCTAAGTCAAATTTTATTATGCTAAGAGTACTCTTACTTGTGTGTGTGACCGCGAAAAGAGAGACAACTAGACCCTAAACATTATACACAAACAGTCGACCGTGACACGTACCAGAGACTTCTATAAACTTCCCGACGTAACAGAGTAGGGAACAACCACTGACTCTTTAACCATTTCGGAAAGACCGACCGTTGAATCATTATACACAGGGTAAAAATTTACACACATCGATAAGATGAAGGCCTTTAAAATTCTGTATTCTTACAATCTATTCTAGTGTTTCGACAATTAGTGGTATATAGATATACATACACAAACGACGACGACGACGACGATTCAACGAAGTTAGCACAGGTTGAGACACGCTGGGGTATCTACCGGAGGATGGTCCGAGGAGACAGGGACCCTAAGAGGTCCGTTCTTGTGACCTCACCCAACGGTAAAGGAAGAGGTTTCGTCTTTTCACTTTTCACTTTCACTTCAGCGAGTCAGCATAGGCTGAGAATCACTGGAGTACCTGACGTCGGATGGTCCGAGGAGACAGGTACCCTAAAAGGTCCGTTCTCATGACCTCACCCCACGGTATCGGAAGAGGTCACATACACAAATGACACGGAACTAAGAACATTCTCTGACCTTTAGATCCAAATTATATGTATGGCGAATTTGTATGTAAAGAACTAACAGATAGTACACAATCCGACTCACGAATTCATGATATCTATTTTTGCAGTTGTCAGACATTAATATTTCTAAGTGTTGGTCTATTATGAAAAGACAGTTGGTCCTATAAAATTAGTCGTATTTTATTTTAAGAGTCGTCAATATTTGTAGTGTTGAATAAACTTTTGTCAGAGGATGGTTATAACGAGGAAACCGTAGGAATCCTGTGTACAAAAGACAAATTTACCTCCTCTTCCACACGTCAAGGGAGAACCGAACAAGAATCGGACTGACACAGGTACGGTCTTACACGTCCCAAGACTTTTAAGACTAGTCCTCGGTTATTCTACTCTATCACGGGTGAAACTACGTAAACTCTTGTCACGAGAAGAAAGGAAGGTGTCTTAGTATCTTATCTCTTGGCACCTAAGAACACGGAAGGAACTATAACCCGAAGCGAACACCGAGTCGACCATTTCTTAGGTGGACGTCACGCCCTATGGACCGAAACTAGGGACCCAACCCTTCTAAGGGGATCTCTTCCCTTTCCGATGGACGAGGTCATAAGACCGGACCTCTTGAGGTACCTAGAACATCAGGTACCCCAGCGTTTCTCAGCCTGTGCTGACTCGCGGTCCACCAGGGTCTATGTGAGGGACGAGAGTACAACTTCAGGTACACTAAAGACAACTCAACCCAGGAACAGACGAACCACAGGAGGTGATACTGAGAGTGAGTACTGGTCCCTTACGCACAGGGGGAGTGTCTACCACATGAACCGTAAGGAATACGACAAGTGAATGTGGCACAACCACCTCTACGTCGGGGTCGGGTCGCACGTCCTCACCGAACAATAATAGATGTAGAAGTGGTTACGGTAACTCTTTCAGTCCCTCCACTCAATGGGAAAGAGGGAAACAGAAAACAGGTAGAGACGATCTCCATAAGACCCTACCCCACCACTTTTACCTCTCCAGTTTCCAACTCCACCCCACCCGTCACTAAGATTGAACCGTACGATGTCCTCCCATTAACACCCTTTAAAGACTAGAGTTGGAAAATAACAACGGTTTATTAAAGAGAACTAACGGTGAGAAACTTTCGTCAATAAAAACTCCTGTAGAATCACACAAATAGTCAGGGTCTCACTATCACAGATCAACAATAATCTGGGAGACTGACAATCTAAAGGGTAGGTGTCTCACCAAAAAAAATTTTTTTATTCTAACTAAAAGTATATCAGATTGTAATGAATGTATAATAACCAAAGTACAGTATATCACCGATTTCAACATGTTACCATTTCTTAAGTACATATCAGAAACTTTCAAGGATGATTTGTAGGGAGACCCCGTTCATCAGGTTCTTTGTTTTGTTTCGTTTGAAAAATAGAAATTAAATATCACTTTTCTTTTCCTTACTTATAAGGGTACGTCAATATTACATTAGTGTATATCATATGGAATCTGATAAAATCTTAGTGACATATACATCGAGCTGGAAACACGTAAATGTATATAACTCAAACAGGATCTCTAGAATACTGGTCATGATATATAATGTATCTATATCAGAATCATTAATATAAATACAACAGACGATCAATGATAACACCTCAAATATCTACCATCTTTTGTTAAGTCGTCTTTTTACAATAGATTTAAGATGGTAAGAAAAATTACGGAGTCCTTTTTACCCAAATGACAAACTGTAAAGTTAAACGGACTGTAAGACAACGTCCCCATTAAAGAACATTATCACTCAAGATTACAGTGCAAGTTAAACGATTGACAAGTGATTGTCGTTATCACCCTAGTCTAATATCCTAAGAAAGTAAAGAAACGTGATCCGATAAGTAGTACTTTACCGTAACGTCGATATCAGGTAACGTTACAGCTCAAAATTTCAACAAAGTCACAAAGGGACACAATCAGACGACGACGACGACGATTCAGCGAAGTCAGCACAGACTGACACGTTGGGGTATCTGCCGTCGGGTGGTCGGAGGGGACAGGGACCATAAGAGGTCCGTTCTTGTGACCTCACCCAACGGTAAAGGAAGAGGTTACATACTTTCACTTTTCACTTTCACTTCAGCGAGTCAGTACAGGCTGAGAAGCGCTGGGGTATCTGCCGTCGGGTGGTCCGAGGGGGTAGGGACCCTAAAAGGTCCGTTCTTGTGACCACACCCAACGTCCTAACTAGTTTAGATCTTTTTTGAAAAGAAAGAAGGAAGGAAAAAATTCAAAGACCAACCCAAAAATTTATCAACTGGTCGTAATTGTCAGTGTAATTCGATATAAATATCTTAACAAATTTATTAAGTAAGGGGTTCCTATTGAATCTACGGAATACTAGATTCCAAACCGTCCTAAGTTAAGGAGACATTTACTTGTCAACTTCATAACTTCTAGTATCACTACTCTGAGAACTCCATATTGGGTAAGAAAACAAAGAAAGAAAGATAGTACAAAATCCAGACATAAAGTCTTGGACCCTTCAAATGAGTTTTCCACTTCCATACCTAATCGCTCATGACCTTGAATTACCTTTGCCACCGATAATCGGACAAAAACCACCCTAAACCGAAAGCCACCCCACTGGGTGGAAAGATGTGTCGCCCTTCTGACTATATGACGTAGTTGTAGTATAAGACCAAGAGTGCCGAGGACCTGAAGAAACGACACTTAGTTGTACGTCCAGGGATACACTGGTACTAGCGTTTTTACCACTCATGACAGACGACATATTGGACCACAATAAAATTGTCAAGATGGACTAAAGTACCAAGTATAAGTTATCATAATATTGACAATTTTAATAAATTTCTTCATGTGTGAAGTAGTGGTGAATAACATATTGAATTTAAGTATAAATTGTTTACAGGAACCTATCGTATAACCTATCAACTGACACTATGAGTAGAATGGGAAAACCAATCCCGGTCTAACTCAACATAAACAGAGACTCGTGTCATTCGACTTTATAACTAAACAGAACAGAGAGGTGGGGAGTCAAGTCAAGTCAAGTCAAGTCAGTGAGTAAGTACAGGCTGAGAAACGGTGGGGTACTTAGTGTCGTGCGGTCCGGAGGGACAGGTAGTGGTTGAGGGCCTCAAGAGAGTTTGAGTGCAGGTAGCTCAGGCACTACGGTAGGTCGGTAGAGTAGGAGACAGTAGGGGAAAAGGAAGACGGGGGTTAGGGAGGGTCGTAGCCTCAGAAAAGGTTACTCAGTTGAGAAACGTACTCCACCGGTTTCATGACCTGAAAGTCGAAATCGTAGTAAGGAAGGTGTCTTGTGGGTCCCGACTAGAGGAAGTCTTACCTGACCAACCTAGAGGAACGTCAGGTTCCCTGAGAGTTCTCAGAAGAGGTTGTGGTGTGAAGTTTTCCTAGTTAAGAAACCGTGAGTCGAAAGAAGTGTCAGGTTGAGAGTGTAGGTATGTACTGATGACCTTTTTGGTATCGGAACTGATCTACCTGGAAACAACCGTTTCATTATAGAGACGAAAACTTCTACGACAGATCCAACCAGTATTGAAAGGAAGGTTCCTCATTCACAGAAAATTAAAGTACCGACGTTAGTGGTAGACGTCACTAAAACCTCGGGGGGTTTTATTTCAGACTGTGACAAAGGTGACAAAGGGGTAGATAAAGGGTACTTCACTACCCTGGTCTACGGTACTAGAATCAAAAGACTTACAACTCGAAATTCGGTTGAAAAAGTGAGAGGAGAAAGTGAAAGTAGTTCTCCGAAAACTCAAGGAGAAGTGGAAGACGGTATTCCCACCACAGTAGACGTATAGACTCCAATAACTACAAAGAGGCTCGTTAGAACTAAGGTCGGACACGAAGAAGGTCGGGTCACAAAGAGTACTACATGAGACGTATATTCAATTTATTCGTCCCACTGTTATATGTCGGAACTGCATGAGGAAAAGGATAAACCTTGGTCAGACAACAAGGTACAGGTCAAGATTGACAACGATCGGTTGAGAATTTATCACTAATGACACCCGGTGTGGGACAAGATTCATGAAACATACATAATTGAGTAAATTAGAATTTTTATTAAAATTCTCTACCCATGATATTAGGTGTAAAATGTAAGTCCCTTTACCTCAAATTCATTTAAAGGGTTTCCTCATTCGACCCCTCGGTCCTAAGTCTAGACCTGGTGGACCGAGACAGACGGTAGACTCGAGTGACACATGAACATATTCGGGACAGGTCGACTGAAACGTGTCCTCAATTCTTCCTGTCGTGGAGTTCTAGAAACGAAAAAGAAGATCTTATGAGTGTTCCTTCCCCGTCCGAGAACTCTTCCTTCTCAACACAACTCTATCTCCTTCTCCTGTCATTTCCCTCTTGGAGGACCTATGGTTTCTACTAAAAACAAGGAAATATGAAAAGAAAATCTGGTCGTTATAAAAGAGACCAGAACCACTGTAACATTAATTGAACCATTAGATACAACTCCATTAGTTACATAGGGTCACTGAGTCATGTTTAAATAAAGAAGGATTACGTTTCTGACTACCTCCGACCGGAGATAGGTCACTAACTCCCTAGTGTTTAGGAAGGAAGAACCCCGTATGGGTACAGTAATCCACCGAAGACTCCAAAGGATACTGTCCCTTATCTCCCCACCTCTTTTGAGGTACCTCCTCGTACGAAAATTTCCCTACCTCGTCGAAAATTGACGAGACTTCCCCTTCACTCAGTTTAGTGATAATAAGGTGTCGGGTAACCGGTCTTATCCAGTACACCGAGGACGGAGTACCTTCCCTTCGATTATCGTTTAAGTACCATATTCAAAGACGGTGTCACTTGTTCATCCAACTAGACTACATAATTATGTAAATCATTATCTTTACTTAATAAACTTTCTCGGAAATTTTTAATATCATGCACATATACCATGTACATATATAATATACACAAGAGTTCGTCAGGAGGTAACACGTAATTTTGTTAGTCCGAATGAAACAAAAATTTGAAAAATAAAACATGACCCCATATCGGCTAACTGTTTGTTACAACAGTATCAAAGTCCACTTGTCACTTTCCTAAGTCGGTATGTATATGTATATAGGCAAAGAGGGTTCGATGAAGGACAAGTCCGACGGTGTATTGCAACTCGTCTTAAGGGACACCATATGTTATCCAGGAACAACCAATAGGTAAATTTTATATCGTCACACACATACAGGTAGGGTCTGAGAATACTGACAGAGAGGGGTGGTAGGAAGGGGGACCATTGGTTTTCAAGTAAGTCGGACACTCAGAGGAAGACAAAACACCATTCAAGTAAACATAGAAAAGAAAAATCTAAGGTGTACATTCCCTACAGTCTACTAGAAAGAGGAAGAGACAGACTGGACGAAGTGAGTCACACTATCGAAGATCCGGGTGGGTACAACGACTTTCGCCGGAACAAAGTGAGAAAAACTGCCGACCCATTATAAGGCGACGTGTCTACGCGGGGGAGGAGATGGTAAGAAGAGAGGGACCTGTAAATTCGCCGAAGAACAACGATAACGACAAATCAGCAATTCAGTACAGGTCGACAAACACTCGTTCTCCGAGGAGACAGGTACCGTAAGACGTCCGTTCTTATGACCCCACCCAGCGGTAAAGGAAGAGGTCCCCTAGAAGGGTTGGGTCCCTGACTTGGGTACAGAGGACGAACCGTCCGTCTAAGAAATGGTAACTCGGTGGACCCTTAGGGGTTCCAACGAAGGTACGGAACCGATAATATTTGACACGACGTTACTTGTAACCCAACGTACATAGGAAAGTCTAGTACAAAAAGAGGTCTATGTCCGAGTCCTTACACTAACGTCCCAGTATAACTTCGAGATAAAAATCACAAAATTTTTTGAAGGTAGGATAAGAGGTATCACCGATATTGTTAAACGTAAGGGTGGTTGTAACATCCTCCCAACTTAGTCCGAATGAAAATGACGTTTCTGATTGACTCTCAATTACTTGGTGACCTAAATTGTTTGCAGTAAAATATCAACGAAAATGTAGAAAAAAAAAAGGGGGAATTTAAGAAGTCAAACGATTCATCGGACCTTAATAAGTCGTCTAAGAACCGGACTAGTCAAAAGAGTCCGAGATTTATGACGACTTCTATTAGGACCCTTATTCCTCGGTAAAATGATTAAACTTAATGGGATTAAAAAAAGAAAAGTATTAGAGACTACTTTTGAACCTATAATCGGTTAGTTTTCGATAAGTATAAAGTAGTGAAGAATTTTTTTTCGTATCTAAGAGATGACAATCATGTAAATTTAGTAAGGTATCCGATGGACTTTGTACATAACCCGTCTCTTTTGTTCTACAAAATCTGTTTCCTTTAGGTCAACAAGTACCTTATCCATAAAAACGTCCGGGGGGGCAGGGACCCTAAGAAGTCCGTTCTTGTAACCTCACCCAACGGTAAAGGAAGAGGTTACGTACTTTCACTTTTCACTTTCACTTCAACGAGTCAACACAGGCTGAAAGTCGCTGGGGTACCTGACCTCGGATGATCCGAGGAGGCAGGTACTCACCCCCCGGTAACGGAAGAGACTATTAACACTACTGAGGTCCATAAAATAAACAAAACTTAAAGATTAGATACGATTTTAAGACCAACACGGTAAAGAAAATTTGAAAAATAAAACATGACCCCGAGTCTATCATTTCTTAGACAGACGTTACACCCTCTGGAGCTAAGTCAGGGACCCAACGTTTCTAGGGGACCTTCTCCCGTAACGATGGGTGAGGTTATAAGAACGGACCTCTAAAGGTACCTGTCTCCTCGGACCGCCCGATGTCAGGTACCCCAGTGTTTCTCAGCCTGTGCTGACTCAATAATTGTAAAAGTGAAAACAACCCCATATCGCTTAATTGTTACAACACCATCAAAGTGCACCTCTCGTCTTACTAAGACGTTATGTATATGTACATAGGTAAGAGAGGGTTTGGGGTGAGGGTCGGTCCGACGGTGTAATGTAACTCGTCTCAAGGTACCCGATACGTCGTCCAGGAACAACCGATAGGTACTGGTAGGGTTTGAGGGAGAGAGAGAGAAGGGCGACCGTTGGCATTCAAGTACAAGATTCAGACACTCAAACAAAGACACAGTACGAAAAGACATCTGTCGTTTGTACAAGATGTAACACTAGTAGTACCGGTAGCAGGAGGACTCGAAACCTCACCGTGCCTTTCGGTAGGAAAGTGGCTTCCTCGGGGGTAGGACCTGGGAACGGGCTCTATAGCATAAACTCGGTATGACCTACTATATACCTCTTCAGATACGAAGTCTATATCTACCATACATCTCGTAAGGTGGTGAGACACCTTTAGTTTGGGATCATCTGTGAGTCTCAACTTTTCTTGAGACCTTTTGTTGGTAGACTTAGAATTTTTACAGTTCTCAAACACCATAAGACGATTTAATCACACGATTTATAAACAGGTACCAGTATCCTGACACTAAGTGGAACAGAGAGTAAGAAATTTTAAGAAAGAAACGTCAAACAAGTTCGGTCGGCAGGACGGGAGGACCAAGAAAAGAATGAGGTAAGGACGTTCGACAGATGGAGAAGCACGTTATATAGTAGTACCACTTGGACAACTATCGAAAGAAATTCATCCAATAAAATTAGTTTATACCAATAAAACATTGGTCAGTTTTAACCACTTCATAAAACTTTCTCAGTGTACATTGGAAACAAAATTACGTATAGTACGAAATAGTGACACCAAAATACCAAAATTTTTATACCCGTACCCTGATGACCATCCTTCCATCGTCTCACATTCTTCTCTTTTTTGTTACACCCTGACATTATTTTTGTCTTAATTTTCTCTAGTATGTGACATTAATTCGTTATTAAACCTTAGTACCTCTTATCGTTAACTACTCAACTTTCAACTGATCCCTCAGGAACTATTGAAGAGAAGTAGTCGAGAGTAATATAAAGTAAGAGACAAAAGCAGTTATAGTGAAGTGAAGAAGCGTCAAAAGAAAAGGACCAAGTAGTAGAAGAGAGGTTGGAAAATTGTGACCCTAAACAGGGACCCGGGTCTGGAAAACAAATACGAAGCAAACCACTAGAGAAAGTCAAAGGACATATATACAAGATATAGAACTGTTTCAGGTTACATATAGAAGTCGAATGTAGAGAAAGAACTTGAGGTTAAGATATCCAGGTCGACGGGACAAGACAACGGTCAGTCTGTATATTATCTAAAGACTCGAAAATTTACAGTTTTGAGAACTAAAAGGGAGAAAGGTTTATATGTGAATAATAAGAATATCAACAAGGGTGTAGAAATTTCTTCTCGTGTGTAAAGACAGTTTCTAAGTAGAAAAAAAAACAGTAAGTCCGGTTTTTGGAACCGGAAGAATAACGGAGAGTATAAAGATTCAAATCTAACAGTCTTTACGGAAACTGAGGTGGAAGTTTATCTAGGAGTCAGGTTGGTGGAGAGTCATGGAGTGACGATGGTGGTGTTTCGGAGGATTAATAAAGAGACGAAGACAGAAACCGGGGACATGAGAAAAGAGTTGTGACATCGGGATTACTGTGAATTGTTTGGATTCCTACAATAAATTTTCACGTCGACAGGAAAGGAAGGTAGTAGAGGAACCGCACGGACCAGGGGGAATGAGAAGAAAGAAATAGGATGAGTGAATATACATACGTTTATATAAAATATTAAATAAATATATAATAAAAACGGGGGTAAATAGAGTAAGACCTTATGTCCGAAGTATTCTTGTTCAAACCAAAAAACGAAAACCCAAAAGAAAAAAGGAAAAGACGGATACTTAAATAGGGTTCGTAACTTTTCTCAAATTACCTACTTTCTTTAGTTCACTGTACTACCTTTCCTTGATCAAAAAAGACTTACGGAGGAAACACGGTCGGTGACATACTCCATAAAATAAATAATAGAATGACTTTTCTCTTTCCCTTTAGTTACATATCTTCGATTCATTTCTTTCATCTCCTCTATGCCGACTTTCGTCTATTTTATTTTTGTGTCCGTTTTTGGCTGACAACAACGTATATATAGTCCTTTTAGAATAATCAATAACGTCCTAATATACTATTGACAGTAGAAAGAAATCAGAGTCGTAAAATACTTGAACGTTGTAAACGACCACAAATTAATAATATCGAAAATAAGACTGTAAATTTATTCTAGTCACCTATACTCTAAAAAGAGTTTTTATCGTCCACAGTTTTCTCTCCAACCTTTTAGGAGGGTGTCCGGTTAGAACAGTGACGCTACTTGTGTGGCTCTTGGTATGTTCGAAGAACAAGTCAAGGATTCAACACAGGGTGAGAAACGTTGACGTACCTGACGTCGTACGGTCAGGTACAGGAAGGGACAGAGGGTCTCAAACGAGTTTGAGTACAGGTAACTCAGATACTACGGTAGGTTGGTAGAGTGGAAGACAACGGGGGAAGAGGACAGAAGGTAGAACTAGGAAGGGTCAATAGCCCGAGAAAAGGTCACTCAACCGAGAAACGTAGTCCACCGGTTTCATTACCTCGAGTCATAGTCAGGAAGGTCACTTGTAATTCCCAACTAAAGGAAATCCTAAAAGTAGGTTCAACTCGTTGGGGTCTAGACTGATGAATAGGTTTTCGGGGAAAGGTCTTAGACACTACCAATGCTTCTCGGACTGTTTGTGACGCTTCTAGCGGTGGACGACCATCTGTACGACATCAGTGTGAACCCGACCGCTCGGAGTTTGAACTAACACGTTCTCTTAATGAACCTCCTGAACGACTCTGTCCCTATCGATTAAACCAGTAAGATCCCACTCACTCACCTCTTCCGTCACCGCTGGGTGAGGTCATAAGAACGGACCTTTTAGGGTACCCACCTCCTCGGACCATCCGACGTCAGGTACCCCAGCGATTCTCAGCCTATGTTGACTCGCTGAAGTGAAAGTGAAAAGTGAAAGTACGTAACCTCTTCCTGTACCGTCGGGTGAGGTCACGAGAACGGACCTCTTAGGGTCCCTGCCTCCTCGGACCACCCGACGCCAGACACCCCAACGCGTCTCAGCCTGTGCTGACTTCGCTGAATCGTCGTCGTCGTCCCAGTCACTCATTCACTTTCCGTGAGTCAGTACAGGTCGAGAAACGTTCGGGTGCCTGACATCGGACGGTCCGAGGAGACAAGGACCTTAAGAGGTCCGTTCTCATAACTTCATCAAGGGAGGAGGTCCCCTAGAAGGGTTGGGTCCCTAGCTTGGGTCCAGAGGACGTAACATCCGTCTAAGAAATGACAGACTCGGTGGTCCCTTCGGGGTAAGACTCCATCCCGGGTTCTTAAACATAAAGACTGTCCAAGAGTCCACTACGATCACGACGGCCGAGTCACTAACGTGAAATTCTTAACGGTAATTTAGACCAACAGTCACGAAAGAAGTAGATAGAATGTATTAGACTTTGAAGGGGAAAGGAAAAGGGAGAGAAAAATTTTTAGCTTGATTCACAGTACGTCCTAAAATCAAGGTCCTGGTCGTGGGACACGTCACCGTCGTACCTCAGCATTGGTGTCCTACATCCCTTCAGGGAGGGGTAAGAAGTTAGGATTCGACAAAAAGAGACTCCATCAAACTCAAAGAAGAGAAATGGTAAGGACGTCAAATCCCAATGAACGTAAAGATAAACAGTTTAAACAGACGGGAAGAATTCACGAAGAGACGGTAGAAAGAGATTTCTTTATTTAAGATATAATCGGATTTGTTTTATAATTCTATCTATAAAGTAACACGGGAGGGGTGGGTATAGTATAATATCTGAATTTCAATATATCAATTCCTACTGTATAACGAACTCTTACCTATGGTGAGTACTGTTGAAGTAGTGTTCGAGATATCGTAGTTGTATAAAAAAGACGTGATAAACATATAACATTCACTATATTATTTCCCCTTTTTTAGGTTTCATCGGTTGGTTATACTTCAATAAAAATAATATTTCAATTACATTTATTAACTAGATCGAAGATTTAGTTTCAAGACGAATAACCAAATAAAATCCTATTTAACTAAAAATAACGGACGGAGTAGAAAAAAAAAAAAAAAGGTAAACTTACAAAATCGATCCCAATAAGATCGTGAAGAGTGTAAACTATTAATCCTCTTAGAGAAGTATTCTAACTATTATATCTCCTTGTAATTTTGGCAAATAGTAATTCCTACTGAATACCTGACTTTTCTAGAATGCACTTTTTTCTATCACTTAGTTCTTATTACAAGGAAGTTCTCCTGTCAAAGACAAGTAACATAAATTTTACAATCGTAAAAGAAGAGAGACTAACATTAAAGATGGAAAACGCATAAGACTAATCGTATAAAATAACATCTCCCACTAATTACACACAACAAACCCCTTCTTCTTAGTATTTACACTACCTATAATAAAAATAACCGATTGATGACTAGTGTAGTCCACTTGGTTATTATTCGACCTTTTATTTCGTCAGTAGACAGTACAAAGTCGTAAGACATAATTTTGTGACAGGGAGAAAATGACGTTGAATGTCATTGCAAATGTATCTAGACTTTAGGTAAAGCTTATTGGACACCTTTATGTTAGCGATAGCAATGTAGTACTGGATGGTACTTTTCGGAACCGACGGGGGTGGAAAATAGGACGACTCAGTGTAACCAGAGGACGAAGCGGCAGAAACGGTCGTGGTTCGAGGTTTACTGGTTCTTCTCCCACTACAACCTAATTCATTCAAAAATTAACCACCGTGTCCTCTTTCTTTCTCGTCTCTAGGTTCCTCTTCTGTGGACTTGTAACAGCTAATTTAAGTCCCGTGTCCAACCTTCCGGGACCCTCAATTTAATTTTCTGATAGTCAACCCTTGGACCCAGATTCATTTATGTGACTAGAGTACACCAATATCACAGAAAACGATTCTCATTAATTATCAAACTTTCTTTCTTTACCCATCCTTATCTTAGAGACGAACCTAAACATTTCCAAAAAACAGTGGACCTTTCGGACATAAAAGAGACGAATTGACCCTTCAGTAGTCTTATCGAGGATCTCTCATCAGCAGGGTCACTGGGTATGAATAAGGAACGACTACTTCTACCTTAGGTTTAACTTTCCTATGTCCAGAACACCTAATTTCCTTTATCTATTTGGTTTGACAGATTGAAAAAGTGATCTCAGTTCCGAGAGACCAAGAGACTAAATGTCTTATACCTCCAGTAAGAGATATCTACAGAGTATAAAAGTCCTTGAAGTTGAGTCCTACGTCTTTACGCCTAAGAGAGAGAAAAACCGTTTCGAATTGAGCTGTGTAAAACTCTAAAAAAAGGATCAAGTAAAACGAATAGGCACAGAATTGTCGTACTATACTGACAGTATGATTAGCAGTATTCTCTTTAAGTAAGAAAACCAAATGTCTAGAAAACATCAAGGAGATCCGGGTAACCATGATCCGGACAAAGATCTATTAAGGATCTATATCTCCTTTACCGTATTTAGGTGTTAGGAAATAGAGTTAAGGATTTAGGTTTTATATAGACTTTTACCTTTCAGAAAAAGAAGGATTCAATCTCTTTCTGAGTAAACCTATCTTCTCCGATTACCCTGATTACATTCGGTGAATGGGAGAAATAGGGAACATCATTCTTATAGTAACTAAAACGACGTCTTTATTACACAAATTAAAGTCTTATAACGAGATCGGGGTCAATCCTTAAAATGAAGTAAATACCATATACGCAATATAATGTAAAGGTTTTGATCTTTTCATTTGAAGACTTAAGACTTTGTCTAACCAAGGTTCTCAAAGTCTATACCTTAACACCTGATAGACATGTAAAACCACTCGGGAATTGTTCACAATAATGTTCCAACTGTCCCACCGTACGAAAACGAGGACGACCATTAACTGAGACACTTTATAAAAAGAGAAGAACTTGGTGACATGACTAAATAAAAACAAAAAGTAAAGAAAGGGAGTTCTCTAAGTCGGAAATATTCCTTCGGTTTCATGTTGACTTCAATTGAATTTCCGAATATTAATATAATATTAAAAAGTAGAAGATTATCTCACGGTAGGGTCTTATTAATATTGTCCTGTCACACTTGGTGAACTCTCTAGGACCTTAATTGATCCTAAACCGGTCTAAAATATCGTGGTATTGTTTCTTGGGAAAGGACTCGAAAGGAACTATACTTGAATATCCCACTAAGACCATATTTTGAACTCCTTTATAAGACTACCCATCTCCACGTGAGTGGGACTCAAAATCCTTTAAGAATTAAAAAGATTCTAACGGAAACTCGGAGACATAAGTCCAAGTCCTACAAACGTGTGCCCCATCGTCACGGTGGACCACCTGTCAACGTTCTTTTACAGTGTATGACGTTCGACATGGATAGCGTTAGTGACCTTAACGAAACCCCTAATAAACGAGAGTCCTTAGGTGTCTTCCAAGTTTAGTGTGTTAAGATTTCAAGGAATGAGTATGTTTTAAGAAATTACGTTTCTTTTTAAATCTCGACTCACCCCTACCCCTCTATGACCTAAAAAAAAACGAAAAACCTGGACTTTTTAAGAAGGTATAACATTTTTAGTCTTTTGTAATACTTATGGAAAACACCGACTTATAAAAGAAAATTAATAGGAGATTTTAATTATAAAAACAATTAAACGTAAAATTTATTTAAGATCTTGGAAACTTAAAGATTAATTAAGACCTCTTGAAATTACCAAGAAAGAACCAAAAAGAAAAAAGGGGGGGATTAAATCCACTTTACCAACTTCCTTCTTTTGTAGGGTTAAAATGGGAAAAACGTTGTCGTAAAAATATAAATTGTTCATAATCTTTGAACGAATTTTCTATTAAAAAAAAGACAATCCATTCTCAGTTCCACCATATGGTGTACACTAGTGACTTCAAACTATATCTAACGTAATCAAAGTATTGTAGTACTTTACTACACAGAAAATTACTTAATCAATAACAGTTACTTCTCCATATCGGAACTGACCGGTAACTATTATGACCGTTATTATAAAAAAAAGTTATCTTCTTGAATCATATATGGTTGAGTCACGGACATATTTGAGTCACGTTGTTCCATGTTGAAAGAATTTGAAAGACCTAAGAGACTTTGTCTGCATCCGAAGAAGATTGGAACTAAAATTGGACACCCAATGAACAACAGTAAAACTGTCAAATTTATCAACCACCTCCTTGACGGTATTCGTATATTTATACTATCTAGAAATTTTCATAAGATTGCATCCTTCTAAAACTTCTATTTAATAGACTAGGTGTACTCAGTGCAGGTTTGGGGGTGAAGTCACATCTTTTGTTGATCCTCTGAGTCGGAGTACGAAGGTCAACAACCACGTATCCCGCAGGGTTAACCACAATCAGTATGGCACACTGTTCCGGCATTTGATAATAGTGTGTTTGATATCAAAATAAGTAAAAGTTGTGGTCATCTTCTTTTCAGTGAGTCTGCACCAGAGTCGAAGGATACCTCCCCCTTGCTACTAAGAAAAATGTATGATATGAATGAAGGTGTCTTGAGATGGATTCATTCCTCCTAGACTTTTTCGAAGTGCTAAAACTTCTTGTCACACACCTTTTCATGAAGGTGCTCTTCTACCTGTTAGACTTAACATCAACACTCCTTGTTTAGGCTCACTGTAGTCTTTCCATTTTCGAGATATACATAAAAGTGGGGGATTTGACGGTGAATTTCGACTAAGAATGATCTTACCGACTTTTTTTCATCTTCCAGACGAAAATTTTGGATTCCAAAACTAGGCGATTTTAAAAGAGCTCATCACACATTATAAGAACATTAGTAACGTGTAAATTACTTGTAGACGTCCCAAGATCTGTCAGAATATTCAATCTCCTCTATTGACCACCTACTCTGGTCCTCGGGCAGGAAACGTCCTGAAGGTAAGATCACGCACGAACACCTCCCCACCACCCTTACCTCCTGTTTTTTCTTTATACATTAAATTACGGTCCGGTATTTTCTCGGTACTTCTTTTCGTTCATCATATTCCCTTATCTCTTACTACCGTCACTTCCCAGACGACCTCAACCCAACCCAACCCACCCAACTCCTCCATCCACGTCCTCCTAGTGAAACTCCGTCGACTCCTCCTCTCTGGACTCCTTCCACCCTACCACGGGGTTCGACCTACGCCGACACAGGCCCACCCTACCACGGGGTTCGACCTACGCCGACGCAGGTCCTCCCTACCACGGGGTTCGACCTACGCCTACACAGGTCCTCGTCATCCGACCAGGACTTCTCCCGTCCCCGTCCCACGGCCAACGTGACCCTCAGCACCTCGAGAGTCCCTCGGACTGGTCGTGAACACGTGACTCAACTCCCGTCGACTCTCACTTTCATCTCTGTCTCTAGTCTCCGTCTAAAACATTCTTCAAATGGAGACTTCGTCCCATGCCCGTGTACCACCCTAAGAAAACAAAGTACACCGCTATTGTTTTAATTACACACACAAGGACCTTTACCCTCCTCGACGTCCTCGGTCTCCTTTCTTCACTAAACGACTCACTTCAGAACCCTTCCCCTCAATTACCACCTCTGGTCCTCTCCTACCCCTCGCACCCACACCGTCTTCCTACGTCGACCCGACGTCCTTGGTCCCGTTAGTAGTCACTCCCATAGACACCCACCCACACTAACTCCCCCCTTAGTCACGTCCTTCCGGTAAGTCTCAAAACTCCTTTCTCCTCTGCACAACCTCTTTCACTTGTTTTAGTCTAAGATCATTCTAGTTTCGACGACACGTACATAATGATTAACATCCACAATTTTATTACTTCCTAACGTACACTAAATACGTGAAAAGTTTAAATCGACATTAACTGGATTGTTATATAATCAAAGTTCGTATATCGTACTACCAACCTGTAAACACATGATACTCTACTAGTGCTGTCACTTATACCAATTGTAGGTAGTGGCATGTCAATGTCTAAAAGAAGAACATTACTTTTATAAGCAAAGGTTCCGTTTGGTAAGTTATAGTGTCATTAGGTTCAGATACGGGGTTGGTCATTACGACTTCTTCGACTTCAACTTACCAGGATACTTCTGGATATTCTGGAAGATCTTGATTGTGGGGGTTTTATACAGGAAAAGTAATATCCCAGTCAAGTCAAGCCAAGTCAGCGAGTCAGTACAGGCTGAGAAACGATGGGGTACTTAGTGTCGTGCGGTACGGAGGGACAGGTAGTGGTTGAGGGTCTCAAGTGAGTTTGAGTGCAGGTAGCTCAGCCACTACGGTAGGTCGGTAGAGTAGGAGACAACAGGGGAAAAGGAGGACAGGGGTTAGGGAGGGTCGTAGTCTCAGAAAAGGTCACTCAGTTGAGAAGTTTACTCCACCGGTTTCATAGTAATATCCCCTGACCTTACGTTTTCATCCTTCAGTTCTCTATAGACCTCATTGTCCATTTAAACTGGAACCTCATGTCTTACTTCGTTCCGTTTCCGATTGTCAAAACGGTTCTCTTACGGGACCAGTATCGTTTGTGGCAGAAGGTTGTTGTGTTCTCTACTGAGATGTGTACCTGTAGTGGTCTACCAGTTATCGTTTTAGTGTAACTAATATAAGAAACGTCGGTTTCTACCTCTTCGAGATATGTCAATCGTTTTTGTTCTGACCCTCGACTGACGCCGAGTCTAATATTTGAGGAATAACGGTTTAAGTCTGAATTTCACCCCTTTTGGTGATCTGGTAAGAACATACTGGATTTAGTTTAGGGAATACTGATATGTCACCTTCACTCTTTATCTAAGTTCCCTAATCTAGACAATCTGTCTCACGGACTACTTCATACCTGCCTCCAAGTACTGTACCATGTCCTCCGTCCCTAGTTCTGGTCGGGGTTCTTTTTCTTTACGTTTTCCCGTTTTACCAACAGACTCCTCCCGAATATTTATCGACATTTATCTTCTCTTCACTTTCCGTTTCCTCTTTTCCTTTCTCTATAGGTAGACTGACTTCTCAAGGTTTCTTATCGTTCCTCTCTATTCTTTCTGAAGGAGTCGCTAGTTACGTTTCTTTATCTCCTTTTGTTGTCTTACCCTTTCTGATCTCTAGAGAAGTTCTTTTAATCTCTATGGTTCCCTTGTAAAGTACGTTTCTACCTGTGTTATTTCCTGTCTTTAATATACCTGGATTGTCTTCGTCTTCTATAATTTCTTCGTCACCGTTTTTATGTGTCTTCTTGATATGTTTTTTCTAAAGGTACTGGGTCTATTAATACTACTACACTAGTGAGTGGATCTCGGTCTGTAAGACCTTACACTTCAGTTCACCAGGAATCTTTAGTAGTAATGCTTGTTTCGATCACCTCCACTACCTTAAGGTCAACTCGATAAAGTTTAGGAGCACCTGAACTTAGGAGTGCGTTGGTGTACCTGACTACGGGTGGTCCGAAGCGCCAGGAAGTGGTAGAGGACCTCGAACGAGTTTGAGTACAGGTAACTCAACCACTACGGTAGGTTGGTAGAACAGAAGACAGTAGGGGAAGAGGAGGACGGAAGTCAGAAAGGGTCGTAGTCCAAGAAAAGATTACACAGAGGAGAAACGTAGTCCACCGGTTTCATAACCTCAAAGTCGAGTCGTGGTCAGGAAGTCACTTATAAGTCCCAACTAAAGAAAATCCCAACTGATTTGATAAATCAAACGATAATGTTTTAAAGGGTCTGACCTACCGAATCTTCGACGTCTTACAATAACGATTATCAAGACCTTCGACCTTCAGACTCTAGTCCCACACTCCTACCAGTCCACTTCCGGGACAAACCCAATGTTTGAAGACAACGAAATACACCATCTTCCGCGATTCCTCGAGACACCTTAGAGAAAATATTTTATCTCGCAATTAGGGTGAGTACTCCCGAAGTAGGAGTACTGGATTAGTGGAGGGTTTTCGGTGTACATGGTTATGGTAGTGAAAACTTCTAATTACAAAGTTGTATACTTAAAACCCACCCCTGTGTTTGCATATCCCGTATCGTCTCTCCTATTTATTTCTGTATAAATCTCTTCTCTTAAGTACTCTACTCAATTCCTAACCTACACCACTATTCCCTCATCTACCTCAGGTCCTGCTTATCATAGATTCCGTCCCATTACTCCACTTTCCACCGTGGAGTCCCTATTCCTTATGGTCTACGTACCGTCTCTGACGCCGTCGCCCATCTTCGTTACTCCAAATTCAAACAACTCGGACTCTAAGATCACCGTATAAATCGGTCTCTACAGACCTTCCGAAATATATATACCGAGACCTCGGGCTTCCCGTTTTAAACTTATCCTTTAAACCATCAGCGGACGGATAACATCCTTTTATTTTGATACTCTCTCCTTCACGAATACGAGTCCTTCGTTCACATCACTCGTCTGAGTCACCCAGAGTGGGACTCTCCACAGTTGTGGACACAGTACCCGACTCCTTCTCCTCGAGCACCTCTTCTGACTTTTCTTAACCAGTCTGCTCTTATTACTTTTGATCCTCTTCCGTCACAGTACTCAGTTCACTTATGTCTCACTTAGAACTACTATCATTGTTATTATTTGACTTGTGGTTATCAGTAGTATACGATAATGGAAAAGAAGTCAAAAAAGAACCATAAACTCATCTCTTCCTAATCTACCATCTACCCATTCATCGAAGACTTTTTATAAAATCTACGAAAGTTTCCGAAATCATAAACTAATACTTCGGGATTAAATTAAAGTTTTGTGTTAACTAGTTTAAAGGAAAAACTATCTCGATAAAGTGCTCGGGAGAAAAATGTGCCACCAGAATAACTCCAGCAATACTTTCACAATCAACGAGTCAACACAGATTGAGAAACACTGGGGTACCTGACATCGGGTGATCCGGGGAGAGAAGTACCGTAAGAGGTCCGTTCTTATGACCCCACCCATCAGTAAAGGAGGAGGTCCCCTAGAAGGACTGGGTCCCTAGTTAGGGTCCAGAGGACGGAACGTCCGTCTAAGAAATGACAGACTCGATGGTCCCTCCCTTCTTATAAAAGACCGTCATTGACTCGTCATCAAACTTCTCCCTCCCTTTTCTGTAATCCTTCTGTAAACATACAAACGGACGGAGACTTCTTCTCTAATAGACATAGGAATGTCTCAATCCCCTTAACATTTCCACCTTTCTCTTGTATATTTCAGACAAAATATAAAATGAAAGAGATAAACCTTACGACCGATGAAAAACAGGGATCGCTACATTCGGTCACAAAAGAGAGAGACAAGATACCTTATTCAACAATTGATCCCTAAAAAGGTATCATTCGTACAAACCAATGTAATATAAACCTTTCACGACGTAGAATTTTTTTTCTAGTGTAACTCGTTACATTAAGTCGTCTCAATATCGAACTCGTTCGGGGTAGTAGCAAAATAGTACCATAGAATGACTCTTTGTAAACACTTGTTGAGGTCCGTACCTTTTACACCCACGTTTAGTAAGTAGGAAGCACCCTGAGATCCTGGAGTCATCCTGAAACGAACCTAGGAACGACTCAACGACTCTGCACGACCTCCCGTCACCAATTACGGTAACTTATACCTCAACGTGCGAAACCGAAACTTCGGAGTGAGAAAGTGACTGGTATACTACCCATTACACTGGATATAAGTACTTCCCTATCATCTTACGGATGGAATATCCCACCAGTACACCTAATTTATTTTATTACATATTGCAGACCGTGTATTACTCACGAGTCCTTGTGACACTAATAGTACTACTAATATTATTATGAAAGATATTAAAGTCAAATGTTATAGATCAGGTCTCTGGGTGTCACTTTGTCATTGGTAGGACCAGAGGGGGAGTGAAAGACTGGAACGTGTCTTCTTTGTTTTTAATACTCTTAAAGAAAAGGTACAGTCTTACTGACTTTCTGAACTAATTACATCTAGTACCAACTCTTTATATTAATTTTATACAAAGTATCCTGTAACTCGAAATCTTTTCTTCACGGATACTTTCGTTCTCCTGGACTACACTCCCACTGGTCCAATAAACGGATTGTCAGAGATAACATCGTCTAATGGACACCGAGACTTATGAACAACCACAGATAACATAGGAAAACTACCCCGACGACGATTACCTTGAATTACTCAGAGGTAATGACAACAAGTCTGACATGACAAAAACTTAATCTACTTTGTCACACGATCTACCTCTCCGAGATTACTTCGTATAAACCTTCACTTATGTGTATATAAAACACGAGAAAAGAAGTAGTAGGAACGGTTGAGATCAAAATGTCCAAGGTCTTCCAGTCCTTCGGAAATGATTCCGAGATAACTCAATATCTTCAACTTCGTTCTCCCCCGAGGTGGGTGGATCTACTATTATTTTTACCTTTTATGCTGGGGGAAATGAGAAAGTAAAGATAGACGTTTCTAAGGTCTTTCTTCCCCTCCTAAAGAGTTAGGTACACTGGACCTTATATAAGATCTCTCCCCTGTAGACTGTGATAAGACCTTTCACGAAGGATCTTGGCTCACGGTTCGAGAAGAGGGTCGGGGGTTTGTTCTCACCCCTGTTAAAAAATAAAGACACATACCACTATACTCAGTACTTTGACAACTGATATAAGGGAGGGAACGATGAAAAGTGAAATAAAGACAAATAGTTTCTAAAAATCATAACTCTTTAACCTTTCATATGAGGAAAGACGTTTCATTTCTTACTTTGTCTCCTTTTTTCCTTTCTTTCTTTTTACAGCATTGACATAATTAAAGGACCCGACGGTATTGTTTCGCGAAGGGTCCACCATGATCACCATTTCTTGGACGGACGGTTACGTCCTCTGTATTCACTGGAACCAAGTTAGGGACCCAACCCTTCTACAGGACCTCCTCCCGTACTGTTGGGTACAGTCATAAGAACTGACCTCTTAGAGTACCTATCTCCTCGGACCGTCCGATGTCAGGTATCCCAGCATCGTTCACTCTGTGTTGACTTCACTGAATAGTGCGTACGTACGTGTGGATTGTTTCATGGTTTTTAAACGCACAGAGTGTTGTTATCTTTAAACAGGAGAGTGTCAAGACCTCCGATCTTCAGGTTTTAATGCGGCAAACGTCCAGGTACGAAAGAGATTCGCACTGAAGTCCCCTCTCAGGAAGGAGTGGGGAAGATCGAAGAGAACGAACGCCTGTCGGGAACCACAAGGAATCAAACGTCTACGTGGTGAGGTCCGTCTTCCATCAACAGAGTGTAAAAGGAGGGAGATACAGGTTTAAAGGGGAAAAATATTCTTATACTTAATATGTCCAAATACCATATGAAATTACTGGCATAAAATTGAACTAATGGAGACATTTCCGGGAGGAAAGTTTATTTCAGTGCAAGATCCTTATGACCCCCAATCCTAAAGATAGAAAAAAACCCCCCATGTGTTTTGTTTTGGATATGGGTATATTGTCTCTATCTATATCTATATAAAAGAAATAAGAAAGATTAAGAGACTTACTTTAGTTAACAACTTAAATTAAACTGAGACGAACGTTACATGAAAACATGAACGTATTGACTACCACAGACTACGACGAAAATGAACTTGGTGACCAAGTTATAGTATTAAACCCCAAGTTCATAAGTTTTAGTGAATTCTTAACGGAGTCCGAAGGAGACTAACATCCAAAGAATTTTACCCGAAACAAACTTTGGACCCTACGAACAAATATGACATCTGTACCTTAAAATAAAATTTTCTAGATATTTGTAAAAGATTAATACTAAAAATAATAACTGAGATAAGGATAGGAAGGCCAAAGTAGGAGTCCTATAGGGAACAGATGGTTTTATCGTGTCGCGAACTGTTATCCTCTATAAAATTTACAAACAGTACCTTCAATTACTTATGTAATTACTCACGTTTATCCGACTAACTACTCTACTAACCTTCCTATTGATCATCTTCGACCTTTACACCAAGACTTTATGACCTCTCCTTATTCCCGGTCTTTACGTTAAAAATTAAAATGAAAAAGACCACTATCACCCTTAATGTCCTCACCCATTCTCGTGGACCCTACTCATGGATGACCTATCTCTTCTTCCGTCTTCTGTCTGGGTTGTATCCCTTCGGCGCATCCGACCCGTCGGTGGATCTCTACCTTCGTCTCGTCCTTCTCTCCTTCCGGTCAAGGGTAGTCGAATGACGTAAATAACCAAAAGAGGGAGGGAAATGGGAATCCCAATGGCTCTACATAAAGGTCGACTTTCTTTACTTACTTTTCCACAGAAAGTATTTCCTGAGGAATAACAGCAACCTGTCGGTCCACCCTGTGGACGTCCTAGAGAGACGGGACTGTCACCTATGGAATTTTCAGGAAAGACGACAACTGTGGAATGTTCTTCTACTCCGAGAGGACCGGTTGTCTTTCGTAAGATGAACGTCTTTTGAAGGGGTGTCGACCTCGTTACAGTAGACACGTCTCCAAGACCCGTCGTACGGTGAGAGACTCTTCTTCTTCATAGTCACAATATCGTACGGGGGAAGAAACGACGCCTCGGACCGGTCTCCGACCATAGGAGGTGCTCCCGTCTTTCCCGGGAACGAACTCTAATGTGTAGTTCTCCGAAGTTTACATTCTCTACTCGTTCCTCTTGTTCTTTGTGTTTTAGTACATCAACGAAGACCCCACTACGACTTGTCTGTTCGTGTGGGTTTCATACCGGTTATAGAGGACCAGGGAAGAATAGATCTTGTTCAAAGAATGGGACGTTTTTGACTGAACGGAGACAGGTCTGGTAGACACCTTCGTCCATGTCTACCCGACTGTTGATTTGTACAGTCGGTCTGACTCCAGGGACAAGTAGACTACACCGTCTGGGGCCCACAGAGTCGGGTCCCGGGGTACCACCTTTGGTTCCTCGTCACACTCAGTGAACGAGTCTATGGTCGGTCTGGTCTGTTCCCCCTAGTTCACGAGGGGTGAAACTAAACGTGTGGACCTGGGTGCTCTCACCGGAGGGAGGGAAGGGTTCAGTACTCGTACGTTGGACCTCCACCTATACACTTGACCCGTAAAAGTCTTCCACTACTTTGACCACACAAATCGTGGTTCTTTGTGACAGTTTAGTCGCACCGGAGGAGAACATTGGTACTGAGGTCTGTCTCACTTGTGCCGGTCTCCGTCTAGGCCCCGTCTAGGGACAGACTATTGAGCCGTTCTAACCGGGTCTCGTTAACGAGTCTTCGTGAAGGTGCCGAGGTCGGTTTGTGTAGGAAAGCTTAGTCAGACGAAGCCTTTCTATTCGGGAAGTGACCCTTAGTCTCGAGCTCTAATGTGTTCCTCCTCTTCAACTTCTAGGGATTCTAATTTTCATTCTTCATTTGTAAAGTTTTGGTCCTAATTTAAGAGTGCAACGAGGGTAAGAGTAAGAGGGGTAAGAGAGTCAGAATGGACACTTTGTTTTACCAAGGTGTATGACAGGAATAACAGAGTACATTTAGTAAAGGGAATGTCTAGATAGTTTTAAGAGTCTTTATCCTGTCAGTTTTACCTAGTTTTGTTTTTACGATTGGTTCCTATCCTTTGACAGCTTCTTCTTCTTCTTTTGCGTTCCTGATGTCCACGGTCATTCACGGAACATACAAAAACCGGTGACTCCATCATAGGATAGAATCGAACTAAAGAGAAATAAGATTTCACGGTTCATGTGTTTTATTGTGACAGGATCTTCCTTACCTCTACATTTAGAATTCTCAGTCGTCTCGACTAAACGTTGTTAAGTAAATAGTTGAGTATTCAACTTCCTGAAAACACAATAAAAGTCAAAAACCGATAAGGTGAATTCGACAATTCTTGTAAACACATGCTCAGAAACACACCTGTACACAAAAGTAAAGAGAAACCATTGATCCTCATCTTATCATTTCAGTATACCATTCATAAACGAATTAAAATCTTCTTTGAATGTAACGGCGGTCAAATACTCATCACCAAATACTCTCAAGGTCACCAGGTGCAGGAACGGTCAGGAATCATCCGAGTCAGAAAAACTAAAATCGTACAGTCACTCACATGTCACCATAGAGTGTCACCAAAGTACACGGAAAGGTATCACTGATCACGTTTTAGTGGAAAATTTCCTCTGAATTGCAGGTATTTCTTACCGAAGGAAGTCCCTTGTACGTCTCAACGACCCTAGGGTATTTTATACTCAAATCTTAACACAAGATTTTACCGGTCTCAATTTGATTCTTCATAATTGACTCGAGTTCATGATTATTGAAAGAAAAACAATAGAACATCAAACAGTCAAATAGAGCAAAGAAGAGACGGGGACCCTTCGTGTGCTCCGTCGGTAATAACAATCGAGGGACAATAAAATTGCTACTTCCCTTGCCTCGAGTATCTGTGCTCCACTGACCGGGTCAAGTACATCAAAGACTCACTGTCCCTATCTTAAGATTGGTCAAGAAAGTCTGGGAATACAAAAACAACAAAGCGAAATATGGTCACCAAGAATTTGACACCAGAGGGTAGTCGTAATGGACTTTTGAATTCTCTAAGTTTAAACGGGAGAGGAGTCTGGATGATTCCCGAAGGGTCCACCGCGATTACCATTTCTTGGGTGGAGGGTTAGCATCCTTTGTATACTCCGCGTCCATCCTAGGGACGCAACCTGTCTAGGGGACCTCCTCCCGTACCGTCGAGGTCACAAGAACGAACCTTTTAGGGTATCTATCACCCTGGACCGCCCGATGTCAGGTCCCCCAATGTTTCTCAGTATTTGCTGACTTCCCTGAATGGTGTGTGCGTGTCTGGATGACTTAGTGTGTGTCTACGACTCCCACCCTGGGTCGTTAGACACCCAAATTGTGTCAGGACCCACTATGACTATGCGTGAGTTCAAACTCTTTGGGACGACGGGTGGGAGCAAGAGTCAGTACTGACGTTTATCCTTTCAGTGTACCTACGAACACAAGACGGTCGTACTCACTACCTTCAAATTGTGAAGGGTCCACTAAAATTACACGTCGGTTATAATTGTTGGTGACAAGAAGTTGTACGCCAACAACAAGACAACGAGTTAACATAGGTTGAGAAACGTCGGGGTGCCTGACGTCGTGTGGTCTGGAGTGAGTCAAGAGTCAAGTCAACGAGTCAACACAGACTGAGTAACACTAGGGTACTTGACGTCGTGAGGTCCGGAGGGACAGGTAGTGGTTGAGGATCTCAGGTGGGTTTGGGTACAGGTAGCTCAGCTACTACGGTAGGTTGGTAGAGTAGGAGACAGCAGGGGAAGAGGAGGACGGGAGTTAGAAAGGGTCGTAGTCTCAGAAAAGGTTACTCAGTCGAGAAGCGTAGTCCACCAGTTTCATAACCTCAAAGTCGAAATTGTAGTCAGGAAGGTTACTTGTGGGTCCTGACTAGAGGAAATCCTACCTGACCCTACCTGAAATCCTACCTGTCGTGTTGTCTAAAGTGACAGGAAGTGGTAGAGGGTCTCAAATGAGTCTGAGTACAGTCACTAATGACACTAAACCTTAGATAAGTCTAATTACAGTGAGACAAGGTTGTTCATAGAAAGAAAGGTCCAGTATTGTCAGTTGTGGACGAGAGTTTCACTGGTTAACTTGGGTCTCGGACCTCTATTATTCTAGAGTCCTCGTGTCTTCCCGTCGTTCTTGACCTAAGGTCACAGGTTTAAATTAGTCTATTCATACACTGTCAGACGTAAGAAAAAAAAATTTAAAGATAATAATGAAATAAAACGAAATGTTATGACATAACCAAAATGGTATGTAACTGTACTTAGTCGGTGCCCACATGTACTCAAGGGTTAGGACTTGGGGGGAGGGTGGAGGGTGGGGTATAGTAGAGAGACCTAGTAGGGGCACGTGGTCGGGGTTCGTAGGACATAGGACATAGCTTGTATCTGACCACTAAACAAAGAATGTACCATCATATGTACAAAGTTACGGTAAGAGGGTTTAGTAGGGTGGAGAGGGAGAGGGTGTCTCAGGTTTTCAGGTAAGATGTGTAGACACAGAGAAAACGACAGAGCGTATGTCCCAATAGTAATGGTAGAAAGATTTAAGGTATATATACACAATCATATGACATAACTTAATGGGTTTGGGACCACCAAAGGAGTCCGATACCAGAAATCTCGTCACCCCCAGGGACGACAAGAGAGTTCACCTCCACTCTCTTACTCTTCCCCGGTGTGAAAGAATCTTTTTATCGAGAAAAGATGAAAATCAAAAATACTTTCTCTACGTTAAACGTAAACGAATTACCCTATTAACAGTCTTAAGTCTTTTCTTTTTAATTTTAATTAATTTTACATCTATCAGAGGATAAGTCTCGCCAACTTAGACGTAGTTCCTCATAAGTAAATCAGACTGAATTCCCCACTCAACAGGTCACAATATATAAGAAATTTCAAGTCCACTGCGACTATACCCGGGAATGTGTCTTGAGTCGTCATCAACCAATAAATGTTGACGAGGGTATATCACAAATAAGGTAGCCGTTCTAAGGGAATTTGAATTATCATTACTACAAACATCTCCTATCTTCTGTCTAGCCACTCGATCCTTACTTCTGACACTCGAGTCGCATCTGACACTTTATTCGGACCTGTCTATGCAACTCCTGTATACTTCTCTTATCCCTCGTTGCTTGACTTGTAACTTGGAGAATGTAAACTATTACTCTGGGAATGATTAAAAATTTGTCTTCCCTGATACACCAATCGTTGAGTATTTATAAATTTTAATAAACTTTATGATTTGAATTCCATGTACATAATCAAAATCTATATGTTGTATTACTAATCTACATACAGACACAACGTTTTGATCATCGTGTTATTTAATTGTAGGTAGTGGTGGATATCAATTGTTAATAAAAAAGAACACTACTCTTGAAAATTCTAGATAATAGAATCGGTGATATATCATAACAATTTGATATTGGTGGTACGACATATAATGGAGGGGTACATAAATAAATAGAATATGGACCTCAAACATGAAAAACTGGTAGAAGAGAATAAAGTTTTTTTAAGTTTGACTCTTTCTACCCTCACCGTCCCCCCAAGACCGTTTCTGAACAAATTTAGACTACTAGTCCTTCTTTCTCTTCTGGATCTCTTAATCCGATTTAGGTCCATGAACCGATTAGACTTCTGACGTCCTCCCGATCACAGAACTAGGTGTAAGACCCAACTCTTGAAACAAAAAATTTTTCGAACAGACTCAATTCTTAACTTTTTCTTAAATTTTTTTTTAAACTCCCACGGGACAATCTATCGAGGAAGATTTGTGTTTTCTATTTCAAAACTCCTTTAATTAATATCTTCCTTTTCGTATCAAAATCTAAAAGTATCTCCATAAAATTAACATCATGACTCGATAGTATAAATAGTATTAAAATACTACAATACTCTTCATAGTGTATATGTTAAAAAACTAAAAAAAGTCATCGAAAAAAACATAAAGGACATATATATATATAAAAAAAAGGTCGTGGTTTATCATCCTTTTTTATTGTTGATGAAAATCGGTCCCTGAAAATTATTCATAAAAAGAGTCTTAATTAGGTTGGTTTATAAATAATTTAATAATAACTAACGGATGATATACGGTCATTGAAACATTTATGGTCCATATTTTTTATAATTATTATTACTAGGAACAATTCAAAAAATTTCTTTTCCGATTTTTAATTTTGATAAACGACCGTAAGAAAAGAAAGAAAAAAGAATCAAACTAAAACAGAAAAAAAAATTTTATCGGATGTTATTACGAACTAAGACGATAATTCCTTCTTAATGATTGTTAAACTTAGAGTTTTAAGTACATAAAACTTATTTCGTACCTACTGTTCCAAGTCTCCTTTCACTTTTAATGATTTCCACAAAATCTCCTTCTATCCCATACCTATTAAGAAACTATCTCATCATAATTAACAATATTTTTATTCCCATTGATACCTTCTTATCTTTACCCCATTTATCGAAAATTGGTGAACTCATTTTTCCTGTTTTCTTAGAACCATTTTGAAGGGATTTTCTCTTTTCTTTTCATATAAGGTTAAATCTATTTACGTGTCACAACTCGTCTCTTCCGTTACCGTGGGGTGAGGTCATGAGAACGGACCTTTTAGCGTACCTACCTCCTCGGACCACCCGACGTCAGGTACCCAGCGATTCTCAGCCTGTGTTGACTCACTGAAGTGAAAGTAAAAAGTGAAAGTACGTAACCTCTTCCTTTACCGTTGGGTGAGGTCACAAGAGCGGACCGCTTAGGGTCCCTATACCCTCGGACCACCCGACGACAGATACCCCAACGTGTCTCAGCCTGTACTGACTTCACTGAATTGTATGTCACAACTCTAGAAAATAAACATTGATACTAAGTGTATATTGTGTAAAAGTACATAAGAGATTAAAAAAGGAAGGAAAATTGTTCCAGATCTTAGAATGTATATAGTCTTTTACTTTTGATTTCTTCGACTTGCTGTAGGATATGTTCAGTCACTAATACCTTCCGTCAGAGTTCTCCACTTTCGTAAAATAGACTGTAAATTTTCGAGTCAAAAGTGGGGGAGAGGAGGGTGAAATAAGAAAGAAACAACAAGAGAAAAAACGATAAATAGGTAGGTTATTGAATAGGACTCGTAAAATCGTACTTACTCTTTTTCAAATCCTTAAAAACTGTGACAAAAGTTTATATATTTTCAACGGTATACCTTCTTTTTATGGAGATTATGTGAAAAGTCTCCATCTCGATTTTTTTGTTGTATATGTTTAATAACCCTCTGTCCAAAGTCGGACTAAACTCTTCCTTAAAAATGGAAGACGTCGAAAGGTCCCTACCTTACCAAATAGAATATTATCAATTACAGAGTGAATCACACCAATCAACCGATTCGGTTGAAGAAACATCTACACAACCTCCCCTAAACATGTAAAGTCTCATTTCCTGGAACTCACAAAGAAGTTATGACTAAAAAGTCAGACAAAAAGAAAGACAGACGTTTATACACGAACAAAATAACGGACGGTGGTACCCCCTTCGTACTATATCAATCTGATCGGTGGCGGATTGGTGGGGGGGTTATATTAAAACTAGAAACAAACTTATAATGGAGATACTGGAACCTTTCACATATGTTTAGTGGATATATTTTTATATGATTGTTGGAGTCTACAAGAATATCCTTACATTAGACACTTTGTCTTATGAGGAACTTTCATCAATCCCGTGGACAGACGGGATAGTTTAGGACCGAGAAGGTGAAGGATCCAAAGTTTCAATATGTATAGTTAATTGGAATACTCGAAGTAATCGACGTAGAGATTTTACCCCAATTACGGTAGGAATGGTCAAATTATCACCTATTGTTTTTATTGTGATCACGTTTACGGGTCTCATTACGAACCTCACCGAAGGGACCACTGAGTCTACCATTTCTTAGGTGGACGTTACGTCCCAAGCTAAGGATCCAACCCTTCTAAGGGTCCTCTTCCCTTACTGATGGGTAAGGTCATAAGAACTGACCTCTTAAGGTACCTGTCTCCTTGGACCGCCCGATGTCAGGTACCCCACCATTTCTCAGACTGTGCTGACTTGTCGACTCGTACGTGCGTGTGTGTCACGACCCTCATATGATCTAAAATTCTTCATTAAACTTAGATTTATCTTTATCTTACTCTATAGAGGTTCCATTGAAAGACTTATTAGTAATTGACTTTGTTACTAGACTACTAACTCATATTGTTATATTACTAGTTACTAAGGACAGTTGAAACTGCAAGTACGGAAGAAAGTGTAGGAAGTTAAGTCAAGTCAAGTCAGCGAGTCAGCACAGACTGAGAAACGCTGGGGTACTTAGCGTCGTGCGGTCCGGAGGGACAAGTAGTGGTAGAGGGTCTCAAGTGAGTCTGAGTGCAGGTAGCTCAGGCACTACGGTACGTCGGTAGAGTAGGAGAGAGCAGGGGAAGAGGAGGACGGGGGATTAGGGAAGGTCGTAGTCTCAGAAAAGGTTACTCAGTTGAGAAGCGTACTCCACCGGTTTCATGACCTCAAAGTCGAAATCGTAGTAAGGAAGGTTTCTTTAGGGTCCCAACTAGAGGAAGTCTTACCTGACCAACCTAGAGGATGGTCAGGTTCCCTGAGAGTTCTCAGAAGAGGTTGTGGTATCAAGTTTTGTCTACAATATACAAGTGAGAGTCAAAACATTTTAGGTAATATATAATGTCAAAGAGAAACTACAGGGGTATTTTATGAAAGACAATTTCGACCAGTGGTGTCACTCAATGAGTATATAACACACTTGTAATAAGTAGAAAGGTCGAACTCAAAACTATGAATCATTTTCTTTATAACTTGATCTCCTTCCCTTTTCTTTTGTTGGTATAGGAGGTTCCTCACACAAAACGTTTACACAACAACCTTCGAACTCCACCCTCTTTCGACCCACTCGTACATTACTAGAAAGGGGAGACGAGTCCTAGAATGGTTTTCGAGAAACACCCTAAGGTCCTCGTGGTGTCAGTTATCCTTCAGAGTCACTCATAAAGACTTACAGACAGAAATTCGTAGAAACCGAAGAAAAGAAAAAATTTGACCTGACCCTTGGTTCCAAATTAACCCAGTCTTTTCCTCTTTTTCTCTTCACACAGGTTGTTGTTATAAAAAAAAACGTTCTTACTGCTAATAAATAAGAGGATCAAAAGGACAAAAACCGTTGTTTTAGAGTGGAATCACGGAAAATTCTTATATTACTTTGCACGATAACGTCGTTTAATTGGTAAAACACAAAATTAACCCAGTTTTTTCGTGTATACTTTATTATTCATAGTATAGAAAAGACTACACTTTAAACGTAATTTTTAATCCTTATTTAGACAGAACTGACTTTTTTTCTGAATCTCACTTCTGGATCTATCAAGAAAGGGAATCACAAAAAAGGGGGTTTACAAAGATTCTACCTAGAAAGACCAAAGAGGAATTGTAGGATTCACAAGTAGTTTCGTCATTGTTAAACTCTTCCATACTCTGTCCTCCTGTCCCGATCTCTCTCGTCTATCTCTTGAGTGTAAAAACATGTGAACTCTGAGGACCTAAAAATAATAAGTCTCTTATAAACTTGTCGTTGGTCCGTCTAATAAGATAAAACAAATATCACAAAATACCTGGAAAGGTCAATATAGTAGTTTAACTGATAAGAATATCGGTTTCCTCGTCTTAAGTTTTCGTAGACATGAGATGTTTCCCCAGTAACTACAGTCCGTCCACCTTATATTACCAGTCGACCGTCAGTCGACACAAACTCTACCGGAAAAGAGACTTCGAGGGTAGTTCCAGAGAGACACGTTCGGACGGAGATCTTAATTACACGTGTACAGAAAGAAGAGGGTTTCCAAGTCATCAAACACGAGTACGTCTCACCACCCAATAACGTCGTACTTTAATTTGTTATTAACATTAACATGAAAGAAGGGGTTCCTGGAATGCAAGACCTCTATAAGAAACTTACGTGAATAAAACTGAACGGGTACCGGTGAACACGTGAACTCGTCCCGTGCATTGGTAAATTTCTCTCGATTAAAGTCGGAACTTGTAAATCCCTAGTGCACCCGATTACTTTGACTAAACATCCGAACAGGTCTCTGTAAGTATCTGAGTAAACATCCGTAGATGAAACGTATCAAGTCCTTGGAAAAGCAAATTAACTAGGTCTTCTTATGTCTATGTCAATTTAGAATATATACAACACACTAGTGTGTCGATTAATTTTTGTTTTTGGTTGTTGACGAAAAGTCAATCGAATCCCGTATGTGTCATTTACTGAATGTACGTATAGACCGTGAGCAAAAAGATACTTTTATTAACATCCCGACATTTGACAAAGAGATTTTCATCCCCGGTCTACATTGACTATCCGAAGGAAATGTCATTATATATGTATACATATATGTATATACGAATATCAGAGACATAATAAATGACAAAGCACGTGAAAAAGATAGAAACTAGTCACTTTTTAAATTCGTAATAGATTTGTTGAAATTAAAAAGTTTGTCCAACTCTTCAAGTTTACCTCAATTGTCATTCAAAAATATTAAAAAAGTATAATAATAACCACTCCAAATACGAGGACGACTCTAAAAATCAAGAACTTTAGGACAAACACCAAAAACAGATGATATGTCTCATCGTTTAAACCATCTTTTCATCTTTCAAAAACTTACAGAAAGGGGTCTATTCAGTCCTGACTATAGACCAAATTTTAAAAAACCTCATTGGTTAAAAGTTGGTACTAAAAGGTCACTCATTCTTATATCAGTGACTCGAGTAAATCTGACGAACTGTTGAGAATGACACTACAAAATTGTGTAACGGGTCATTCCTGAGTACTCTAACATACATCTAGAAAAGAAACACCGAAGTCACCCTGAGACACGGGGTTCACCGATTCATCCTGGTTCGGACGAAGCCACTCTGTGGAGGGAGTGGTTTTGGTGAGATATTGGTGAAAGTCTACAATGGGTAAAGACAGAAGAACTGGGGAACTATGTCTAGTCTTTGGAAGGAGAAGACACCGGAACAAGGTAGAGTTAAAGAACACAAAAGTCATGTAGGAAACGTCAACTAAGGAAGAGATGGATGTTTTTTAAACAGTACATGTTTTCTTTTTTTATTAGGAAAAGAACTAAAATGGACCGAAAGTCTGACGGTGAGGGCGAGGAATGGAGGTTTAATTGACTTTGTCACAATAAGGTCTTTCCTTGTCAGAAAAGACTACTAGAATGTAAAATGGGTCGTGGGGGTTTCCCTCCCTCAAAATAAGGAAACGAATACGTCGTCGTTTTTCGGTCTCTGTAGACACTTTGACCCGAGTAATGCGACGAATAAGATGTTTCATATTTCATCAATGGTGGTGCTCTGGTTTCAAGAGGTGAAATTAAGACTGAAATACTTTACCGCTTTGACAACCTTTCCTAAAGAGAACTCGGAACATTAAATCCTGAACTCGTCTATCTTCTCTTGGTCAACTTGAACGTTCTCCATAAGGGTCGTGTGTCAGGAAGACATTGGTGTGTTTAGGGAACGACAGTGGAAGGGAAGGTGGAGGAAGCAAAGACTATACATGGAGAATTATACAAAAGTAGTAAAACAACAGTAAAAATTCAGTCACTTCATCAGACGATTATTGAACTATAATTATTGCAGAAATACACCCGTGACGTAGAACCGTCCCTCGAGTCTCTTAACACGAAGACCCTACAGCACTTTACACTACCCGTCGACGCACGGAAGACGTTGGGTCTCCACATTAAACAAGTCTCCTTTATGTAGAAACTCCGATTATAATGGACAGAAAGAAGTTAAGGGATATATTTATATAAACCTCTATAACGTAACTACTAACCTTCGACAGTCCTATGGTACGTGCTATTACACCAATTTCCTATAATCCGTTAGAAAAAGCTTTTGACTCTTCGGTAAGACTAATTGGACAAGTTATTATTGAAACTTCCGTTATATAAGTATTCATACATAAATAGAAGTCGGATCATTAATTTTACAGTTAGAAGAGACATTAAAGTCTTTAGAGTCTGAGGAATTTTTCGGGAGGTCTCGGAGTGGTAGTAATAAGTCCATCCTACGTACATGTGCACCTGTATAGTTACCTTGATTTACAGACACTCTGACGTAAACCTTTGTTTTCGTAATTACTTAAACACCACAACTATACCGAGGTTGAACTTTTCAACAAATGAGACTACTCTCGTATAAGTCCAAAGAATTGAACCCTTTTGTTCAACAATCCTAAATTCTTCAAAACCTAATTTTTTTTTTTTTACAAACATAACCATTCAAGGTTTAACATTTTCGCTTTCTACTGGAACTCTAGACTTTTAAGGAATGTTCTAGTTTTGGTCTCTAGAAACACAAAACCTGACCCCTCCTCTGTCCGGGCCCCGACCAAGAGATTCCTCCCCAAAACATGGGAATAACCCGGGAGTCACTTGTATTGGTGACTTACTTACGGTCGGGGTGTCCCCTACAAGTTGTTTCTGTGGAATTCCCTACAATAATTTGTTCTGCAGTTCCCAGAACTGAGAGAATTCGTTGTAGCGAAGTGTCACTAAGTCATCAGAAAGAAAGTTTCACCCTTATTAACATGAACGGGAAGGACTCCTCGTTAGACGGTTTTCCGATCAACTCTTATTTCCTTTGGGAAACTTTACGTTTCATTGCATTGTTGGTTGACCTGATTACGGTAACCCACCAGAAAACCCATAGTAACGAGAGTCGTAACCTAATCTATGATGTGCTCACTTGCAAAATATGTGAGAATTTCGACCCATGTTGTCATGTTCACATAACCACACTATTAATGGTAATAATAATATAGTTCCAGTACACAAGTCCCAAACCATCATCCGATGGAATAGGACTTAAAAGGAGACATCACTTATCACAAAGTCACCTAAAGTCTGAGGTGTAAGACCCGAGAGTATTGACTCACAAAGTCGAGTCGTCATTAGACAATAAAACTGAGGTCGACAGTCGACTTCTTTCAGACCACTCCTTGTGACATTGACTGTAACTAAGACTAGACAATCCTATGTCGAGAATTGTCCTTTTAAGTCTAGTGAACGAAGATTAATTTTAATCAGAAGTCGAGAGAGACCCTTTTCTTTTACTTGAGACTTTTTAGTTGTCATCTACAGGGGTGTCGGGTGACACGTGATCTAAACTAGACCTTTTCTCTTTGGTCTCTTACTTCTGGTGTCTAATTTTACGAGAAATTTTCGTTCAAGGTGTATACATACCTAATCACACCATAAACGATAAGTCCTCCCACATCCACTGTTGGGATCGAGTCCTGAATGATCTATTAGAATACATTAGACAATGATTTTGACCCTATAGGAAGGACGAATTCCGCATCAAATAAAATTTATGACATAATATCTATGACAAAAACTATTTCCTTGTTTATTTCCAGAAGTTTCATTTTATAACATCGTAATATACTCATATAACTACCCCCCTCAGAAAGATATTTAAGTCGGGTGACTACGCATGAATTCTATCATTTAGACGAAAACAAACGTCGGTAACTTTCCTTGTTAAATTACTCCGAAAGAGTCTGGTATGGTAAATGTGGTTAGGTTGACAAACCACTCACGGTAAAGATGGAAGAACTCCAACACGGTCCCGTTTCCGTTTTGTAGACTCACTTAGCTTGTAAAACGTATTAAAGTCAACGTCTATAAGAAAATGGGTACCAGCGTCAAATCGTTATAATCAAAGGATTTTACCTTTGAGAATAATTGACCGACCATAGATCCGAGTTTTGGATTATATGATACCCCTGTCCTGATATTACTCATCGTCAACTCCCTTTTTCGTTATGACAACGTGGACCGTAAGTGACTAAATTCCGACCTTTTTCATCTTATCTTTTCTTGGTTGGTCAGTATGGATTATTTGTCTCCTCTTTCGTAATTTACAGTTATGCCTTCTTCGATTGTCTGTAGACTTCTCTTTACGAACCATATAACGAAAAACAAACAAGACAAAGTACATTTGATTAACGAGAATCGAGTCTCTCGTTTGCACTAAAAATTTCCGACCTCATCATTTCTTTTTGTGTGAGTACAATCGGTTCCGATGGCCGTAAAGAGACAGGACGGTTAACTGTTGTATTGTTCCCAGGGACGTGACAGGAACTAGAACTAAAAGAGTGTAGGAAGTGTATTCCTGTCTAGTCCACCGAAGACTAGCAACTACGTTTACGGAAGAGGAAGGTGAACCGAGGTGTTGACCAACATGTTGAGTCATCGAAACAAAATTTAGGAGATCCATAAATCTTGAGATTTCTCTAGAGGTCACGGTAAATAGACCCGTGGTTCTTATTTATAAGTTTTCCTACAATGATTCGCAATGGATCTGTACAAGAAACCATTCGTTAATTTACGTCCTCACTATTTTATCTAAGAAAAGAAACATTTGGTCATGTCACAAAATATTCTTTTCGATAAACTTTGACTCCATATTCCTCTTGTGTCCGGCCTGTCTTCAAAATACATCATACAATGGAGACAGTCCTTCGCAACGTGTGATATAATCCACCTCCGATCCGGGGCATTCTTACCGAGGGACAAGTTGTCGGATGTTCACCTTCGACGTCTCGTCAATCTCTTGTACACCCACATTTTAGAAATTTCACCCTAACCCAAACATTGACGCTCAGACGAAGTGTAATCGGCGCAATGGTATCAATTAAAAATATTGGTGGATTGCTTCACTGAGAAAGTTATTGTGAAGGTAAAATGACTACTCGTTTCACTCCGAAATGTATTGAACAGGTTTCCGTGTTTCTTTCCTCCCTTTCCAAGACCCCATACTGAAACGAAGATTGAAATTGGGCAGAGTCACCCCATTATAGTGGGGGTTCCCTCGTTTTTGTATAAAAATAAAAGCACACATTTCGTGTCTATGTGTGTGTGAGTCTCAAATATTTCTCTATATGTCATATAGAAACCATAATTTTACAGTCCCTTCCCTGTCAACCCCTTTTTTTTTTTGTCAGATTTTGTCGAGGATTCCCCCTACTATTATTTGTGCCCCAAATTTGACAGAGAAATTCTCATGAACGGAAATTGTTTTCTTCGTGTCGGAACTATTAGACTAAAATAAAAGTAGATCGATATTAGATATTATTCTTGTTGAATTAAGAATTCACTGTAGATTGTGGAACAAGTAAAAAGGAGAGGGAGAAATGACCTGAGGCTATGTCGGTCGACAGATATAGACTGGGACTTGTCTACGTTAAGGGTAAGGGGAGACTAGGAAACCCTTTGACTTAGCTAAGAAGACTCAACTATAAATCCTCCGGTAAGTACAGTGTCTGTACTCAGAGTAACTTGGGGAGGGGACGTAAAGAGGAACGTCGTCCTCTTCTTCATTGTCAGATGTCCGACCTCCTCTCAAGGGGGAACTTAGACCTATTTTCGTACAGAAGAACCAGGGTCGCCCCCTCTAGACGATACTAGGTCCACAACAGGGTTCTCCTCTACCTACCACCGGAAGCGTTTCGGTACTCTCAGTAATCGTGGACCAGACTCCTACTGTAGGAGTTCGGTCCCGTCCAAAAGTAACACTTCAGGAAAGAAGGACTCCAACACGTCTGTACCGTGCTTTAGAAGGTCCTCTCATGACACGAAGTAGAAACGGAATCCCACTCAGTCTCTGGGTCTCGGGTCTACCTGTCCAGCTTCTTTCCCTTAGACCGAGACAGGACCAACTTCCGGTAATGAAGTTGGGTTCTCTAGAACTTTAACCCCGAAGGGACTATCGAGTCAACCATTTCTTAGACGGACGTTACGTCTTTTGGGACGAAGTTAAGGACCCAACCCTTATAGGAGACCTCTTCCCTTTTTCGACAGGTGAGGTCATAAACCTCCACTACCATAAAATAATAAAAATCGAAAATGAAAACCTCACCCATCACTACCTTCGACTCATTCCGATTTTTAGTGTGGACCCTCCGGAGATCATTAAGACACTAGTAAGTAATCATCCGTACACCATCATTTGGTTATAAAAACAGTTACGAGGAATAAAACGTCCTTTAAGTTGTTGTTTCTCGACGAGTTTTTGACTAGATATGGAAGTTGGTTCATTTTGGTGTTTGGTAAGGAATGTGAGGTTCCACTCCTTTATAACCGTGGACCGGGAGGTAGAATTCATCCCTAAAAACAGATAAAGTAACATGGGGACAACCAGGGTTCTTTATGGTCTGAGTACCCCTTCAAGGGGTACTCGAATTAAAACAAAAGAAGAAATCTAGCAAGAACCTCTGTCATTTTTCTCTTCATCTGTAGGGTCCCTACAAACCAAATTTAGTGACTTAAATGCACTCACCTTTTCTCGTCTAGTTCGTCTCCGGTACTGATTGGAGAGCTAATACTTTCGTCCGTCTAGAACCCACAACAATGATTATAGGTCTTTGTAATACCGTCCTTTTGTGAATATAACGTTCGTATCAAAGGAGAGGATTAATAGAATATTTTTAATCCTTGAAATTTCCTTACTTGTGAATAATGAAAGTGGACTCACAAAGGTACGTGAACCTAAGTGAATCGTTGTGTCTAGTATCAAGTCACGACTCCTGAATGTCATTTCAAAATAACAAGGTAAATGTTCCTTGAAGTGTCTCGTTCCGTTCCTTTCAACTTAGGTTATGAGGATTCTCAAGGAGCTTCTCGTCCCTCCACCCACTCGCACCCCTTTCGAGGCTTAGAAACGTAGTGTAAAAAAAGCCATCTTTCCGTCCCCGATGAGTCAGTTCGATCCTGTAGAGGCAACAAGAGACAAGTCATTATATTGAGGACGGAAACGACGGACCACGCTTTTGTCACTGGAGAAAAGGGAGGAGTATCCAAGGACCTTCAAAAGAATTAAATGACGGTAAGTCGGGTCGTCACCAACTGGTAACTCTTCATATACTGCCCCCTCAAGGCCTTCATGTTATTGTTGTTGCCACTACTTTAACGGGGGTTGTTGTGGAACCTCCTCGACTACAACCGAAAGAGAGTGACCTGGATACTCATATGAGCCCCTCTCGACGACCAAAATCTAAACGTTCCACTAACTATCGACTCCTATACTATCTTGTTCGTACTCCGTTTCAAGTCCTTTGTACCTGGTTCCTAACGAAAGAGGAACAGTAACAGTGGATGTAAACGGGGATCGAGAAAGAATTTCAGTGTCAATTCTAGAAGGTCACCTCTGTAAGGAACCGTCATGCATGAAAAAAAAAAAAATTAAACTTTTGTCTTCTACCATAGACAAAAGACTTAAATAAATGACAAACACCTTGACAGGATTCACCCATCTTAGTCCGTCCATAGGACTCTCTAGTACACTCTTGGTCCTATCCAGTACATACCTCAACGAGACAGATCGAAACTTTGTACAATCCCGGTAAATACAGTCTCTGTAACATGTCACTACTAGTCATCGTCTACTATATCCGTCTACTAATAGTCGGATCTTGAATTTCAATAGATTTTACTATTAGATTTCCCCTCGTACTAAAAACATGGTCTAAAGATCAAAATACCGAAAAGAAACCTGAATTCAAGTGTTATTATGAATCCGTACGTAATTATACATATCTTTTCAACGTTAAGACCAGTGAAAAGTACTAAAACCCGAGTCATGAAGTCGTCAAATATTAAATCGAACGAGAGAAACGATACATGGAACTATGTCGCTTCATGTCTGAACCAGACCCTGTCCGTTGTGTCACGGGACAATAAATTACCTTCCGAAACTAGTCACGTAGAGAGATGATCGTTGCGGAGTGTACACTAAATATTAGGACGTCGTGCTTTGTTTCATAGAGATCGTCCGAAAGGAACTTCCCTGTCTTCCTCTATATATAATTCCAGTTTCAAATCAGGGACCCGAGTGACTGACCCCGAAACCAAAGTTTATTCCCTAAATCGGGTCCTTGAAAGTATCTTCAATAGAGTAAATTAGGGTCTTCGTCGTGGAGCTCCATCTATAATACCCCTTAAATACAGGACTTTCAAATTTATTGAACGGGTTCCAACGTGTCAATGGATTCTCCCTCGGTCCTACGTCCGAATTCGACCAAACTAGTAGGTACGAGAAAGAAACAGTGACAGACAGAAAATAAAGAAACATTCAAAGTCTAGGTATTCTTATAATGGTAGAAGACTAAGGAAAATAAATAAATAAATAAAAATTTTAGACCAGAGAAGGAACAGGAGAGACTGAAAAGGTAAAGAGGTCTGGACCCTAAGATACGGTTTTGGTCCGAACTTCCGACCTCTGTCTACTCTACTCGTCCGTTAGGAGCACTCTACTCGTCCGTAACACTCGTTACAGGCGATTCTGACGTTTGGGTAAAACTAACTTTAAACACGGCACACGAGTTCCTACACAGACACACTGTGTATTCAAGTTTACTGTGTATTCAGGAAGACAGGAAAGTATAGACACGACGAGTGTTCCAACTCAATATAAAGATTGGGAGTTTGTGTTATCAAATTCTTCGTTATATTTGTTTCAATTTTGTCAGTTCTACTAAGTCAAAATTCGGTCGTTCATGTACTAGGTACATTTGGGTCGTGTGACTACGGGATCCGTAGACGAAAACATCGAGTACAACCCCTTTCCAACTAACAAAAGTAGACATGAACTTACAGACACGAAACTCCAAACCCACCTCTACAAATTTTTCATTTTTTGTTTGGTTTTTTGTTGGTTTCTTTTTGAAATTCCTTAATTACTACTGAGAAGTCACACAAAACATAAGGTGAACTTATCCAAAAACAAATTACTACAAATACAAACCCCTAAAAATACAGAGAATCATTAGGTCTCACTGTAATTTGTCTTGTTTATGACGTAACTATCAGAACCCCCCTTTTTCCTTAATTGAAATAAAAAAGCGACCCGTTAATACACTTGACGTCTTTATCCGGTGAGGTTTATTTGATACAGTTTTGTGACTGGAAGTTTCTTCCCTTCTTACCTGTAGTATCTTACTCGTACTTCTTTAACTCTATGAATAACCTCACAAAACGGTTAACAAATCGGGACTTAAATACCTTCTTACACTTAGGATATTATCATTAATATTCGTCAATATTATGACGACGATGATCGATTGTAAAGGATCAATAAAACACAGTTCATGAACCGATTTCCGAATACACGTAATTATATAAATTGAGTTTGGTCCAACCTTTCCTTTTTACCCTCTTGTCTTACATCAGAAATTTATACTATTGTTCAAAAGTCAAGTCAATACAAAATATAAATTAACACATCATAAAGATCAGAAACCTCTCTGTTACACGTAACAGACCCACCGTCCCTCACCTCTGACTTTCCGGTCATCAGTCGGCGTCAATCCTCTTCAAGACTTCAGTACCACGACCCCGGCTGAGGACCGAGGTGGTACTTAATCGACGCACTGCTCTCCCGTTGGTGAAACTCAAGGTGAAGAAGCAAACATTAACCCTATTTAGTACAGTACGTGAATTAAGTGTCCCAACAAGTCCCCGGCTTTACTCCGTTCAAGGGCTGTGTCATTTACGTCAACAAGAGTCCCGATTAGAGACACACCGAACAATTGTACCGCCAATGAGAAGTCAACACCCGTCAGAGGAGAATTGACGCATCAGGACCACCATTGAATTTCCTGTAGGGTCGAAGACGGAAACATCTTGCTTCGGGACTAGTCGAACAACACCGGGGGAGAGCGAAACTCCCTTTCTTCCTTACTCTTTATGAGACGGGTAAATAAGAAAGTCAAAGAAGAAAAGAAGAGAAATAAAATAGGGTCTCTCACGGTCAGTATTGAGTCGTCGACGGTGTAGTCCGGTCCTTCGACTTAAATCCCTCTCCGAACTGGTTAAAGAAAAAAAAAGGAAGAAAAACCATATTAATTTAAATAAAAAAAAATTAATTTCCTATTAACGAGATGTTATATCACAACCAAAGACGGTTTGTAGTTGTACTTTACCGGTATCCAAATAGATACCTCCGAACTGATTAAAGACTAGTGAACATTACTATGACATCATAAGGTTAGAGTAAGAGAAATTTTTGGGATGTACACTCTCGGACTTAGTAGTAATAATGTGTACTTTAGGCTATAAAATAAAGGTCGTTATCCTTACTTTTTGTTAACATAAATTTTAATGTCACCAGACACCGTAAAAAAAAAAATTCCGAGCTGTGTTTCTTGAAACCCCCGATAACTAAAAAATAAGTTGTTTCGTTAAAAGTCATATTCAGTCGGAATTGGCGTCGTAGTAGTACCATGTAAGACGACGATGTTCCCGTCATTGAAGAAAGGTATCTATACCTTCAAGTGACTACATAGGGTTTCGCCGACCCTAGTCTTACATTCAGAGACTCAAAGAGTATTCCCACACGATACACAACGGACATGTACCCGTATATTAGACAATTACGGTCATTTCTCTATGGTGACCTTAAAAATCTACAATTTTACAAAATAAAAGAAAGTGTAAAAGGTCTATAGATCCGCACACCCACCCGAAGGGACCATCGAGTCTGTCATTTCTTAGACGGACGGTACGTCCTCTGGACCCAAACTAGGGACCCAACCCTTCTAGGGGACCTCTTCCCTTACCGTTGGGAGAGATCATAAGAACTGGCCTCTTAGGGTACCTGTATCCTCGAACCGTCCGACGTCAGGTACCCCAGGGTTTCTCCACCTGTACTGACTAGCTGAGTGTGCGTGTGTGTCACACACACCCATCCTATCCGTGGACACAATTCCAAACGGATAGTTCACGGAGGACCCATCGACCCTCTCCGCCTCACCCGCACCACCGTGTCGTATTAACCAAGAGACTCGACGAAAGACAAAAAGTGAGTGACGTCAGGGGGAAGACGGTAAGTACCCAGAGTTGTCTACACAAATCATCAATTCGAAACTCGACAGTCTAACCCAAATCCCTACATCTCCAAACACCTATGAGAAGTGGGAGTCAGAATCTCCTCCAAGACAAGTAATCCTTTGCCATGGAGTCCTTTCACTCTAGTAATCTCGGACCAAAATGGTCACCATTCTTTTATCTTAAAATAATTGTTCTCGAAAACTATCTTAACAACAAATCAACGAGTCAACACAGACTGAGGAAAACACTGGGGTACCTGACATCGGACGGTCCGAGGAGACAGGTACCCTAAAGGGTCCGTTCTTATGACCTCACCCATCGGTAAAGGAGGAGGTCTCCCAGAAGGACATAAAGGACGTAACCGGCCGTCTAAGAGATGGCGACTCGGTGGTCCCTTCAGGGAACTATCTTGTTTCTGTGATTTTTCTCGTCAGCTGTACAAAGTGGAAGAAGACAAAACGATTCGTCAATCATATACGACCAAGTACATTAGAAGAGTCATTGGATGTCCTATTCAGGGTACTAATAAGTGTGAAAGTCTACTATGTTGACTCTGTGTCTCTCTAATTTTTTGCACAGGTCTAATATGTCGATCTCCCACTACTCCTACACTCACTCTGGGCCTGGGAAACTGAAGAAGGATAAATTGTCCAATGTTCTGACTTTTATTTACCTTCGACCATACTAAAACTATCTGAAAAAAAGGGGGATATATCAGGGGGAAAGGGGTTAAGAAAGTAATGACACGTATAGAGGTTGAATTTAAATGTTAAATGAGTCTGTAGTCGGATTTCGAAAGTAGGAACGACCTTCGACACCCGTATTTTAGTCCAGACTCGAATTTGCACACTTCCTAAACACCGGAAGGGAGAGACACCCAGTATGTACCCTACAGACGAACAAACAAATGACGTATAACGACAAATAAATGATTTTATCAATTTGTTTCAACAAAAAAATAAATGACGTACAAACGATATACCAATCCCAGGACGATACGACAAAGAAGAATGTAGACATCACTCTTTTGATATTTCTCGGGTACAAGAAGGATACTGAAAAAGAAATTTTTCCTTTCGTGTAAACGTATGAAGGCGCACTCGGATACAAAGTCTGAATAAAAGGGAAAAGATAAGTCTTAGTCACGGGTCTCTCTAAGATTCGATCCCCAAGAATTTCCCAGGGACCCATCTTCAGACTCCCAGACACTTGAAACTACTTTTTTGTTTAATTTCAATATGGAAATGTGATTGGATATCGACTTTCAATAGTAAAGGAAGTTAATATTACCTCTGTTGTTTGGTGTCACCCTAATCGTCATGGGTACTGACAAACGTTACCGTCAATGTCTACAATTGTACCGTTTATGTTTATAAAAAGAGTTTTATGTCTAACATAAAAATAATGAACTTACAATATCACAATGATCCAAACACGAACTAGGACAATCGATTACACGACTATTTCTTCGTGTACATAACGTTTTGATAAAATTTTTATAAACTTAGTGACATAAAGTCATAGCACCAAAGGAAATATTAGAATGTATAAGTTTAATACGTAAAATTTTGTAATAAGACTCTTCCCCAAGGGAATTGAAGTAGTCCGACTGTCTCATAATACTATGTTTTTTTCAACCTTGGGGTTGGAAGTGGGGGGGTGTGTGAATTTTGTCCAATAAAAGGATTCCTACAGTCAAAGAGTCCCCTTACCAGATATTTAATATTTCTAATGTAAAAGGACTCTTTCCACAGTCGTATAAAATATCTTGTACCATTTCATATCTTGTACTATTTTTGGAAAGAAAAAATTTTATCAACAATCTTTGTACAAAAAAAAAATTTGGTTTATCTTTGTGTATTATTACAAAATGTAAAATATACTAAAATTCATCTAAAGGGTTCTCTAACCAGAGGAGGTTCGGTTCTCTTGGTCACGACTAATCTCATACCAGAGTCTTTAAGACCGAATACGGGTGCACCACGTGAGTTGGGCAGACTGACCGAGTGAACACTTTTACCAGGGTGACCTTCAGTCAGAGTGGTGGTGAACGTAAATTATTGTCTCTAAGTGAAACTACAACTATGGACAAAACTATTTACAAACAAAATTTAATGTGAATGTAACAGAAAAATACGAAACCACGGTAAAAAATTTCTTCATTTTAAATGACTTCCTAGTGTATGTAAGTTCTTTCACTTGTGTCGCATTCACAAGTAGAGTTTCTTAAAGGTGTTGACTTGTGTACACACATTGGTCGTGGCTCTAGTTCTTACATCCGACAAACATAAGAAGACAAACATTTGCAATATTTTTATCGTAAACAACACACAGACACTACCTGGTGTCCACCCATAGACGTCTTGGTGTGTCATGGAACGGGGAACGACTCGTGACTACCTGAGGTAGATTTCTCTAGTACCTGACCCCCTCCCTGTGTCCGAAACCGAGTCGAACTTAGGACAATCTGGAGAACACCAGATACGTTGGAGACTGTTTAACGAATTATAAAAACTTGTAGTCACATGAGTAACCATTTTATTCCGATAGTCGTATGATAATGAAAAGAAAGTACTAACGGTTCTCAATCTTTTTTATTTTAATCTGACAGATCACATATACTCACTATTTACTTACTACCTACGGTAATACTCATTGACACTTGTGTAGTTTTACGTGAGTAAACATCGGATCTCCAAATAATATCGCATTATCTCCCCCAACGTCCTCTATCACGTAATTGATTTCAAAAGTTTGAACGAACCTGTTAAAAATATCGTATCATTTAAGTGTACCACAACCTAAATGGTGTCACACCTATATCCAAATTTCTTTCCTTTATTTTGAACCAAAAATAAAAGAACTTAAAGACTTTTTCACTTTGAGGGGTAAATGATTTACTTAAAAGAAAAAGGAACCTCCACAACCTCTTTTAAACTGTCTAGGTAGACATTATTTTGGACTTCTGTTTGTCATTCAATTAAATAGTAAATCTTTTAACGTAAACTGTGTAGCATGTACTAAAGAATGTGTATTAAAAATTCGTGAATATATAGAACGGATCTAGGATCCTGCTAAAACTCCGTCCAAAATAGGTACAGACATAGATATAGGGGTTTATAGACATAGGTCTATACTATTTTATGTCATTCTAAATTTTATGTCAAAACTTCTTACATATCGAATCCTTTACCTCCGGTTTTTTATTCGTCTTATACTAATTTAGACCTTAACAATCATGTGTTTTTACCTTTAACATAGTTCTGGTTACGACATCGGTCTTGAAACAACGTTTAAACTGAGAACTCAAAAGATCATAGGGTCTGTTTTCTCTTTATACCCATTCAAGTCGGAGGTATCCGAAACTGTACTTCTGTTATAGTATCCTCTCTGTCAAAGGAAACAACAGAAGTGTCACCCCAGTAACATAAGAACAGTACCCAGCACAGAAGGTAGTGTACGGATATTTTAATTTGGACCCCCGTCTTTCACACGATAAATCATTGTCGTTTAGACACTCTCCGGGTTTACCACCCCGAATCTATACCGCAGTAGTCTAACAGATAATTAAGTCCTGCCATTTAATATGTCTCTCTCCGCAGTAGACGGACAGGAAACTTAAGGGTACCTGTAAAATGGGGTACTCGTCCGAGAACCCTCCTGAACCGTCATTTCCTAGACTCAACCATAATTGCCACCTCATTTTTCTTCACTACTAATTCCTTTTTTCACCACGAATTCCTACCTAGTTATATCTTTTTACTGTCACCAAAAGTTTGTATTTGAACGTAGTATTAGTGGGTCTCTCGAACAATTTTGTGTGAAACGACGGGAAATGGAGGTCGAGAACGGGGGCCAAAGATTAAGTCACCTAAACCCTACCCAAGCGTATTACAACGTTCAAGGGTCTACTAAGATTAAGACGACCGGATTTCGGGTATGAAAACTCTTGACGATTGTATACTGTAAAATTAAAGAATCAACAGGATTCACAGATTTGATCCAGACAACCAACACATACATACATATATATATGTTTTACCCACTAAAGATATACTGCTTGAGATTTTTTAAAATAAAGGGAGGGCACCTGAATAAGTGGTGAAAATAGGATATAAGAAAATGACTTACTAAATTAGATTTACACCATGGTAGACATCCACAGAGATGTTCCTTCATGTAGAATTTCACATAATCGACAAAGAAACTTAGTCCACTCGATCTCTTCTATTTTCACTCGATATAACGAGGAGACGTAGGTTTGGGGTACCATAAACTGGGACCTCAAGTACAACATTGGGAATCACATGTCTATTTCCGAAACGATAAAAAAAAAAAATCGATTTTTATACATAATAAAGAAGTCACCAGGACATACGGGTTCTCAAACATCATCTTTGAAACATATTAAAACGTCACTTTTAAAAACGTATATATTACTTAGTTTAAATACATATGAAATTCATATAGTAAATAATTTAAAACTGGAACCATACATATAAATTATACTGGACTTATAAAGGTTGAAAAGTTTAAGATTCTTCTAATATAATAAGGAGAACTGTCAACTCATAAATTAACGTAAGATATTCGGTCACACAGAGTCAAAGATAATCCCAGTGGATACCCCAGCGTGTCTCAACCTGTGTTGACTTCGCTGAATCGTCGTCGTCGTCGTCGTCGTCGTCGTCGTCGTCGTCGTCGTCGTCTCTTGAAACTTTTTTTTTTTTTTGTTTGACGAGTCTTAATAGGAGTTCAGTCTTAGAGTCCTACCCTGGGACTACAGACATAAAAAGTTTTCAAAGGGTACACCAAGATTACCCGTCAGTCCTAACCCTCGGAGACAGAATATCGTTGAAAAAAAATTACTGAACTCCTACCCTTGTGACCTGTGACTATCCAGCCATAGTGATATCGGACAGACCAAAACACCCCAGTGAATCAAAACCACGTCAAGAAGAAGAAGTACCACTTCTATTATTTATGATAAAAGAGTGTTACACCTCTTAATGTAGACTAATCAAGTTACTCCGAGTGCAAAGACCTACGGAGAATATATAATTTGAAAACGATGTATTTCGTACCCGGTCCTAGTTATCGTAGTCGTAGTGGGCCTTCTACCAATCTTTACGTCGGAGAACTCTGGGAGGGAAACAACAACAAGTCAGTAAGTCAGCACAGACTGAGAAACACTGAGGTACCTGACGTCGTACGGACCGAAGGGACAGGAAGTGGTAGAGGTCTCGAACTAGTTTAAATACAGGTAACACAACCACTACGGTAGGTTGGTAGAGTAGGACAGTAGGGGAAGAGGACGGAAGTTAGAAAGGGTCGTAGTCCCAGAATTTTCTGGGAGCGATCTGAAGGAGTTAGTTTTTAGACTTAAAAGTCTTCTAGAAGTCCACTAAACCACATTTATTTTCAAACTCTCCCTGAAGGGACCTCTAAGTCACCAATTTTGAGGTACGAAGGTGATGTCCCCCTCGCACCCAAGGTAGGGACAAGTCACCTTGATTCTAGGACGTACGAAGCGTCACGTCGGATGTCGGGAGGCGGGGTGGTTTTTTTTTTTTTTTTTTTTCAAACTCCTCGTTCACGACAGTATACAACAAATAAAATGAGAATTGTTATTGGAATCTTCCTTTGCAGAAGTTAGGGACAAGTGTTTACTCTTTTGACTTCGAGTCACCTCTACCATTGAACAGACACTCGTCTTCTCCCAGTTACTTTTCCTTACTAGGAGATGGTTCTCCCTTCTATAAAACACCACGTTTAAGACTATAACAGAGATTACGGACAACAGAGTATTGAAAGGGGTCGTACACTTGAAACGGGAACGTACGCTTCTGGTTTAGTAATGTGGAAGAAAGGGTTTAGGAGAGACCGGTGAGCGGAACCAAGGAGTGAGTCCAGTGACTGGGAGTCACCTCCAACGGAGTTCACAATAACCATCAAACCCTAACGTAGAAAAAAAAAAGGGGTGAATGACGTAACTACCAAAGTCCGTACACTGTTCATACTTTACTATTACTACTCTACAAGAAATCATCTAGAGAGATACATGTACCGTGATTAATCGTAAAGGAGTTTACACTTTGGTTCAATGGTGGACGAAAGGACACGACACTTTTTAGACCTTTTGTCAACATATAAAAAAGTTCGTACCAACAGACTCTGACGTTCCGACATCCGTACCACAAAATCAATCACAGGGATGTTGGAAGGAAGTGAGAGGTGACGAGTCCCTCACCAACTTGGGGACTATGTATGTATAATATCATTAAAACTAAGAAAACAGAATTGAAATTGTTTCGAGTATCTCCCTTTACTAAAGAAAATGTCGAAAATAGACTCTTAGTCACAATATAAAGATTCAACCCTTGAAAGTACGAAATGACCCCCCTTTCTTTACCATCACACCTTCCGTTTTCTCACTATATAAGGTCATCCCAGTACGGTCTCTCTGATATTTTCCTTAGGACGTTAAAATTACTGAGTTTTTGGTGGAAACAAAAAGTGTAATAGTCGTAGTATCTTAAGACCATGATTTATGACACACTAAGATGAAGAAACGATGTAAACCAAAGTGGAATTTCTTCACTACGGAATGGTACACCTGACTTTCTCCTTATCAATTGTTTTCCGTCGAATACGTCGGACCATTTGTGACGTTCTCGGCATAACACATTCCCGCTAACTCACTGGTCCTTTCAATTAGGACCCACAGACGGGTACAGTAGAAGGGTTCTCCAAAGGAGGTGGATGGGCGGAGTCTCGTCTCTCCGTTAGACTCTAGTTTGACTGTAGTCGGGAGCAAGACTCGAACCGTGTAGAAGTCTCGTCGATGACAATAAGACGGTTTTCCTTCACCTTTAACTCTATTTACAAAGTTATGAGTCTACCTTTTTTTTTCAGGTAAAAATGTGGTGCAGGGAAAACTTTTTGGTGTAAGGAATCTTCGTTTCAAATAACAAAGGAAAACACTATCAAACGAAAAGAAAAAAGAATTCTGCACCATAAATTCTCGCCATTAACTCAAGTCTAAAATTTTACACGACAAAAGGTGAGTCGTACAGTAATTTTATTTTATAATCGAAAGTATTTCAAAGAAACCTCCATAAGGACCACACGACACAAGGTACCACATATCGTACAGTCAGGTTCTTACTATCAACATATACTAGATTATTGCCCATTTGAAACTGGGACCTTAGATAATATTAAAATATTATAATACTCTTAGATATTATCTAGTGAAAATCTCACAAGTTTTACACGGATTATATATACTAAGACAAACATTAAAACAGTCGGTTCAAATGAAGGTGTTTTAGTAACAGAGGATCAACAGTGCAGAAAAGTGATTCTCGGGTCTTTTGACGGCATCGGCAAACGTCTCCTCTTCGTCGATAGCTCTCTCGGTACGTAGGACCCACAGCCCAAAACAACCCGAAACACAAACTCCTGTAATTAATACCAGTCTTGTCATAGACCCAAACTTTGTTACGTGTAGTCAGAAAAGTCCTCCCCACGAGGTTATCGTTTAAATAGAATACCGTATGAGTGGAAAACCCAAAAGATCATCTTGTCAACCATCACTTACAGAAAGAGAGTGGGGTATACGTACTCTTTCCCAGAGTGACATAAAACAAAATGACACCATGTATCTTTTAAGTGAAAAGATAGTCTAATCACACCTTTACTCAAAGTGTCATCCAGAACCTCAACCCATGTTTCTAACTTCACGTAAACTTAAAATTTACGTGTCTGGATTGTAACAACGAAGGGGTTTCACGAGACAAGAAACAACCGAGGAAGTTCAAATGACCCAATGATACCCTATGACAAGTCATAGCCTCTCTTAGGATCAACTCGAGGAAAAAGAATCGACACTAGATTAACTATAAGACTATAAAGGAGATCTAGTTCTCCTTACCACAAACCTGGTCGGTTAAATCCCCTTCTACGTTAATCTTTGAAGTAACGTTTTGTAGCAACGTTGAGGACGACGGCCTTCGAGTTTGAGGGCCCATACGGGGTTTGTTAAGATAAAAAGAGATTCATTTAGAGAGTAACTCGTTGTCGGTAACATTGGACCCTACCTCATCTTTTAGAATTAGTGAAAAAATAGAGTAAGCGTCAGCTCCGGACTGAAAGACTGACGTTTAAAAAGTTCAGAGATTTCCCTAATTTTCCTGTCTCTAAATGAAGTCCAAGACGGTTTTACACTATTTTGTTGTAGTCCGGGTTACGAACAGTGTCAGAGAGATTCCCTTTGCAAGGTGGATGAATTAACCCCCATTTTAACCTACCTCCGTCTAAGGGGGGTGGCGCGGGGGTGGGGAACCTAGAACACACTACGGGCGTCATAAAGATAAGACAAGAATAAATGAGTAACCTGTAAACCCTCCGACCCCGTACCTTCCTTCGTGGTCGATAGTTAATTTCATCACGAAAAATACTATTTTTGGATGGGGACAGTTGTATATAATGTTCTATACAAAATTTTTAGACTAAACTATCACACTGTACGAAAGAGATTCTGATCATCTGAATCGTGTCTTTTTATAAGGATTGTATTTTCCGTTGTCGGTCTCCAGACACCCGGGGTTCAACCGTCGGGGCCGAGATAGCGTAAGAAAGGAGAATAGAGTCTTCCCTGCGAAATACAGACAGAGTCGAGTAAGGGACAAAGAGATTCCAACATGGTGTGAACAGGAATTTTACCTTAAAATGTAGAAAATTCGACTCATCGGGAAGGTCGGAATAGTATTCACTAACTTGGGGTTTAACCCTTAGTCATTTTCTAGTTGTAGGCAACATTGAACCCTACCTCATCCACTTTTAAATGTCGTTTCTTTCCGGTAAAGATTAGAACAGCCTCAACGAGGATACCCGTGCTACGGTGTCCTCTGTCCCTACCCATTGTCGAAGGTCAAGGTCGTCCCTCATCGAACAGTCGACCCCTTCAACACCACGCCTACAGTTCACCATGGCTCTCACCCCAGAGCGACAGTAGACCACCGACGGGTCCTGAGGAGTGTTTGGTATGTCACCTTCACCCGTTTCTCTTGTCAGGAACCGTGTAACCGACTCGACGGATAACTGGAGGAGAGACTGATGTTTATCAGGTCCTTCCTCGCCCCGGACCTGACTCGGTGTAGGTCCGGAGGTCCATTCCCAGGAGGACCTCCGTCCTCGACTGTACATAGAGGGTCGGATACTAGCGTCCGGTCTTAGGTCGAGTAATTGAGTCACAGGAGTCCACGACTGGAGAAGGGTGGAGACTAAGTAACAAAGGACCCGTCCTGGTGAAGAACAAGAACTCCTGTGTCCCCGACATAGACTAGTCGGTCCTAATTCCCTTTGAAATCCACATTGAGTGACGAAGGGAGGTCAGTGGAGAAGACATCCTAATCCTAAGGAGGTAGGGGAAGGAAGAACGGAAAGGGATGGTGCCACCGAAAACTTAGTAAGTTCTTAAGGAGGTAAAGATCTAGATTAGGAATAAAGGAAAGTTTTGGAATCAATTGTGTAAATTTACCTTTATTCTTTATAGGAGTAAATGAGCTTGTAAACCATTAAACTTAAATTTTTTCGAATCGAGTCTTTTGTCCTCATCCCCACTAAAAAGAAAAACAAATATAAAATGACAAAAAAAAAAAAAAAAAAATTCTCTTCAGTAGAGTCTTTCACATATTCTCGTACCCCAGGTATCCAACTCGAGTGTAGGGTCTTTACGAAACATGATTAAAACACTGGAACCCGGAGTAAGAGTAGGTACTCGACCCTTACTATCGTGGATGGAGTATTTCCACCACATTCCTAACTTCTTTGCATTATTCACAACCGATAATAGTTTGATATCATACATAATCAAAATACAGGTCCATCACCGGTAAATTATAATTTTTTAATATTTCCTTAAATACCAATTCGAATTGTTTAAATTAGTTGTACCATATGACACTATAGGTTTGTAAATTTCGAGTGACAGGAGGAATTCAAGAGGGGTTCCCAACGGGAACAATTACTAAAGAAATCCATTAAAGGGACGACTTGATTTCTTCCTCCGAAGTCCTTCGTCTACTAAACCAGTGACCTGTTACGAAAATCTCCAAGTCGGTTTGGACTCCATGTAAAAACAACGTCTTTTGACTGGTGACTACAGAGTTCAGGTGGTAAGACTGACTTGTCAGACTAAGACGGTAATAAGTTGTCACTTTTACGGGACAAAGATCATACCGGAGTGAATCGAGACCGGTCCAGTGCAGAGTTCCCGTGATACATAACTCGGTTCGTTGGCTCAGAACGGTGTCACTTGTGTCGGAACCCCTCAATTTATGTACACACGGACCACCCCATATGGAACTTGTCCCAACTCCCAAACTCAAAGTGTGTAGTCTCCCTCGTCTCAGAAGAGACTCGTGAACCGGATTTCAGGTCAGATAGACTTGTAGTACAAGAATTCCAAAGGGATAGTGACAGAATTGACAGAAGGAACGTCTGAATTTTTCTTTACTGATGAGAGGACCTTCCTATTTAAGACGGAAACCTGAACTTTAGTTTTATCTTGGTCGACTCCTCTAAGGTCTCCCCCTTCTCCCATCATTAAGAGGTCTTCTGGAGTGTGCTAACATTTTTTTTTGTTTGTTTTTTGGTTTTTTGTCTTTTGTTTTTTTGTCTTCATTCTTCTACTGTCGGAAACGGGACGGAAGGTACTTGAGATACCATTGTATCTAACCACTATATTGTAACTACTACAGTCTCGGAGACGGTCTTACCGGAATAGGGTTCCCGGAAGACCCTACACGGAAGACTCAGAGTCCAGAGAGAACGGGTTCCTGAAGGGACAACAAACTACTTACCCAAAAGGATCTATAACTGGGAACACGTCCCACGAAACGTACACGTCCCAAGTAGTGCGAGTTCACCGTGTCCTTCTGTAAACGTACTTAGTCGACCCTTTCGACGAGGAAGTATGGAGTAAAGAACCACGTCTTACGACCCGTGAATTTCTTGGTCCGTCTAATTAAATAAAAGAGTGAGACACACGTCTGAGATTGGAGGTGACGATAAGTAGTGGATTGAGGGTATAACATAACTACATATATCAACATGTATTTTTTCAGTGAACTGAAGGAGGAGAGAGGAAAGGTCGTTGTATCCCGAAATATACCACCGTCTTTCCTTTTGTTACCTCTCTTCCACATAAACGTGTCTGACCTCCTGCGAGGACGTGTTTGATCAGTCACTTTTCATCGTAGGATCACTGTAGATGACCCAAACTCATAGTAGTCACCTAGTATACTAGTGACCCGTAAAGTCCAAAGAGATCTTCTCTCCTTTCCCTTTAGCTTCTGTTTGCGGGATGGTAAAAGAAAAAATTTCTCTTGTTCCTATATATTTTGATCGTTAATAATTCTTTACAAAAGGGAAGGGAATTCGAGTCCCTGTGATAACCAATCTCTCAACTCCTTCGGTTGGAGAATTCTTAATGAGGGAAAAAGTTTCGACCCATACATTATAATGTTCGACTTAATGAGATACAGTCCAGTATATTCATTTCTGCCCCAAAGACTTACTTTTGTACGAAACTTTTAAAACTAAGTAACGTCACGTCTCAAGATCACCGAAGTTCTCAACGACCTCACATATCAAATTCATACCGGACTCGCGTACACTAGTCAAAGTCTTTGGACTTCTTTCCCAGGGACCTTCGGTGTGACATGTTGTACAAACCCCCTAGTCAGTAGGGAGAAAGTGTGAATAGTTCCCAGTGGGATGGAGTCTTGTTCGCGTTTGACAAGTGGGTTCCTCCTGAACTTCCCGACCCATGGAAGGGGGGTTGAGGGGAGTAGAGGAACGGAGTAATTTTTCGTAAGGTTAGATAGTCGTCGTTCGGAGGACCCCGAACTTTAAAAGTGGAATAGAAATGGTAATCGGGAACGTAATCGACCGAAGGAAAGTTTAGTCACGAGGACATAAGAATCCAATAAGAGACCCCTTTACAACAGGTTTCCATCCCCCTACCTTTCGGTTCCTAAACCAAACGGTTCCTATCACATACTAAAAACACTCTACGTACTACTGACTAAATGTCGGGAAAAAGAAACCAGAACCCCACCACCCTCCACCCTTTAGACCCACTAAAGAACTAACCGTTACTCCTATTTAACAATTACGAAAAAGTCTCGAATTGACGAAATAGGACAAGACGTTTAGTCATTCTCTAGACAACCATGAAGTCTGGTACAACTTGATACCTTTCTCCGTTAAAAGGATAGGTTCCGGTGTGATCTTTCGTAATTAAGTAACCAGTTTATAAACAATGGACCTTACCTTGAACTTTTTTATGTAAAACTAAAAAGAAAAGACACAACACCAAAACACAGAGAGAAAAATTCTTTTATAGTGGTCTTATTGTTAAAATTTTTCTACTTTGTGACCCGTTTCCAGTGGCACCCTATCGGCTGTCCTTTTATGGTCACACTATTAGTACTGAAACTAAGTACTGGTGTTTACTTACTTAAGTAAGTGAACCAATTAAAATAAGTTGTTCATAAATAATTCACGGAAGAGACATTATACATTCTCTACTCCCACGCCACGTGCATTGTAAAGAAACGGGAATTTTTCACCGTACAGAATATAAAGAAAAACCCAACAACAAGGTTCAAACCTAAAGACCACTCATGACTTTTTAAACTGAAAACCCCCTTACAACTTGTGTCTCTACACAGGGCATAAGATAGACGGTCACGTCATGTAAATCTGACCATATACTCTTAATCCCGTTTACTGTATCGACCCTACCAAAATCCTTGGTGACTCCTTTTTACCTGACGTAGTAGGAATATCCTCGGGATTCGGGTAGAGTGTCTACCGTAGACTTAGACCCCTGGTCTCTTTGTCGATCCAAAGACCCTCAGGAAAGACTTCCGCAGGACTCGTGCCCGTAAGGGAAGAACCCCGATACACAAGGACCCCATTGAAGTGGGGTACTGTAGAATTTCGAAGATCATTGTTGAGACCCGCTTACTCTAGTCTATATCAAAACCCAGAAAGAGCGGTACGACAAAAGACACCGAGACGTTTTGTTGAAGACCCACTGATTTTGAAGGGACGACGACGACGATTCAGTGAAGTCAGAACAGGCTGAGACACACTGGGGTATCTACCGTCGGGTGGTCCGAGGGGGCAGACACCCTAAGAGGTCCGTTCTTGTGACCTCACCCAACGGTAAAGGAAGAGGTTACGTACTTTCACTTTTCACTTTCCCTTCAGTGAGTCAGCACAGGCTGAGAAGCACTGGGGTACCTGGCGTCGGATGGTCCGAGGAGACAGGAACCCTAAAAGGTCCGTTCTCATGACCTCACCCTACGGTAGTGGAAGAGGTGTTTGAAGGGATTGTTGGTAAATTACTTTTCAACTTTTTTTTTTACAAAACAACAACGACAACAAACAATAACAAAATCTACTTTACCCAGTAAGTGTGAGATCTTCAGTACAGTATCTACGAGGACAGTACCGAACGTCGGAAAGAGGTAGTCGGTGGCCGTAGATGGTGTTTCGAACCGTACATTATTCGCAAGTTGAAATAAACAACTTTCTTTATTATTTTGGAAGTGTACTATTACCTAAAGTAAATGATCAATTGTTTAGTCTAAACGTAAAAATTAGATCTTCCCTTACTAATGGTTAAGGAATTCTGGGTTGTGTTAAGAAAACTAGAGAGAGACAAAATTAAAAGGTCCTTTATCGAAAATTGTTGGATGTGGAACAGATAACTTAAGAGTTGGTCAAGAACGGGAATAGCAGTACCGTTATTATGGTCTCATGGTAGGAAGAATGACCACTGATAACTTTACTCTACTATTGAAGGGTCTTTGACGGATCTTTATTAGTAGTGAAATAATGGGAAACTTTTCTTCTAACTATCTTTTCAGTAAACTTTCTACCAAGTAATGGTACGGGATCATGCTAAAGAAATGAGTGTAGAGAGGTTTCGTACTCTTTCCTTCCTAATAAGAGACTCCAGCCTTAAACTTCCGACACACAAACGGAGAAACTTCAGAACCATAAATTAAAAGACATCAGTAAAGAACCCGTTAAAAGATTCTTTGATCAACTTCGATTAAATAGTATTCAATTTCAGTTTACTGTCTTTTCTAAAAAAAGGGGGAATTGTCGTAAAATAAGGTGTCTCCAATCGAAGACTTCCTTTTACTCTGAATTTATCGTAAAGTTTAGAGATCGGTGTACCCACCCATGTGTCTTATCTTTCCCAAGACCTTCGGTGTGACTAAAAAAAATAAATCGTGTCAATAATAAAACACTCAAAAGAAGGATCTGGAACTACATGTCTATTTCATATAAAATCACTTTACAGGAGGACTTTTATTAATCACTTCAACGAATTAAAAAGTTTTCCTTGAAATTCAGGAGTTCCCTATTGTTGGGAACTAGAGATCGTAACCGTCTAAACCAAATTAAAATATATAAAGAAAATTGGAAAGAAAATCAGGGATTGAGACTTTACTCCTACTCTATGAATGGAAAAGTTTGTTTCCACTTGTTATTACTCTCTCGTAAATATTTCAGGAAACTCTTAGAGTAAATTTTCGGAAGAACACTCGCACCCTAGGTCAAGTTATTTATTATTCCCCGAAAGTAAAAACTATAATACACTAGTAATAAATTACAAATGTCTCCTACGAGTCACCTGAACAAGATCATATTTGTGTTTTCACCAAAGACGACAAAGAGAAAGGTTCCCCTTTTTCGAGTAACGAGGGAAAAATAAAAGTTCGAATTAATTCACCAAGTTTTAGTACTACAAGTGGTAAAGTGTCACAGAGGATGAATAAAAGAAAAACTACCTAAACCCAAATACATCGGTTTCAGAAACCGGTGGAAGACGGGTTTCTTTCGGGGGGTCCTATTCATTTCGGGTTTAGACCATGGTAGTAACTACTATAAAAATCCTTACTTTTTTCTCGTCCAAATCTTAGAACCATAAACATTCCGGACTACAAAATATTTTCTAAATTAATTACGACTAAATCTAAAACAGTCATATCCCGACAAATCATTATCCTCTTAAGACCGAATACCGAACATGTAGAAAATCATTGATTGAAGGAAGTCGTAAGAGTAGAAGGGGATCACCAAAACAAGTAAACAAACAAAGGGAAACTTTGAAATTTTTAAGGTAGACGATGATTATCAGTCTTTCAAGTACGTTAACAATACCATCTTTTGGAAACCGATTACTGACAGGTTTACACCTGTATTATTATTGACGGAAAGTAACCTCCTTAAACCACCCTTAGTAGTAACCACAGTACACTGACGTGAAACCGAACATTACTTAGAGAAAGAGACAAGGTATAACCAGAGGTTATTCTCCAGTGTCTTGGAGTCCTACGAAAGCATTGGGTTTCTTTAGGAACCATACATAAGACCCAACTTAGCACAGAGGGGTTTCAAGTGCACACCTTTAGGATTGGGGTTCATGGAACCTTATCTTAACATAAACCTTTATTCCACAAATGTCTCCATTATTTCAAATTCACCTAGTAATCCCACCTGAGACTGAGTCATAATGACAACAGGAATATTCTTCTCCTCTAATTCTGTCTCTGTGTGACTTTCACTTCTGGTCCACTTCTGTCTCTCTTACGTAGTAGACGTTTGATTGGTTCCACTCTCAGGAGCCTCCTCTGGTGAGTGTGAGTGTAGAACCTGAACGTCGAAGGGCTTGTCCTCCTTTCTTTAAAGAGAACAAATTCAGTGGGTCAGCAAGACGAAGTAGTACCGTCGGGATCCTTTAACAATGTAACAACGGTACGAAACCTGAACGGATACGTCCTCCTCTTCCCCTGCTGTCTCCTACTCTACCGACCTACCGTAGTGACTGAGCTACCTGCACTCAGACCCACTTGAGGTTCCCAACCACTACCTGTCCCTCCGGACCGCACGACGCTAAGTACACCAGCGTTTCTCAGCCTGTACTGACCCACTGACTTGACTTGACTTGACTACACTGGGACTTTAAAACATCTTTCCCTGAACCCCTCTTCTCTACTGCCGTTGTCGTTGCCTCTCTTCCTCTACTGGTGACTGGTAAAAAACGCCGTCTCCTATCTCTCATAGTGTCTACCGTCCTGACCACTCAGTAAAAGAACTCTCTCATCTCTGACTACACAAGACCTCTAGTAGGCTCACAATGTCTACTTTTGTTTGTAACCGACCCGAAGGACTCTACTCTACAAACAGATGACGATTTTCCGAAGACCTCTGTAGAACCCCCTGACCTTTTCTTCAAACCTGATGTTACATCTGTAATCAAAAGATGTTGACCAGTCATGTATAGGACAAATTCTTTATGAATAACTCGGAATGGTACACAATACAGGACTGGGATTGCAATCTGAACAATTTATTCTAGACAAAGACAGAAACTCCCAGAGATTCTGTTAATTTCCCAAATGTCATATGACTAAACAGTAACGGGTGTTATTATTACCAATATTACTATTGAAAATTTATAATAATATTCCGTCACCCACAACTTGTGAGTAATACAAGATCCGTAACACGATTTACGGGTAATGTTTCTAAACTTTTTCGACGAAAATTCAATCCGTCGAATCAATTCAGTCGATGGGTTCCCCCTCGGTCTTAAATTTCGAGGTAGGTTAGTTACCGTATCTGCGATCCGTCATGATTGGTCGTGTGAGTCTTAATGATCGCGGACTTAGGGATACTACCAAACTTTGTATCTAAACTTTCAGTCCTGAATTGAATCTGGTGACCTACTCTTCGAGGTTTGACAGTGGACACCTTACAATGGAACACAGGAGAGGTATATCCAGCAACAGTTCCTTTAGAAGGGGTGTGTCAATTACCGGTAAATATTAGACACTCGGGTACACTTTCGGTAAGGGAGAACTGTAGTAGTGTTCCATTCACGTCCGACTGGTCACCGAAGAAAAAACTCAGACCGTAACACAGACGGTTACCTAAAAAGACAAAGGTGACGTAAAGACAGGAGAAATACAGAAAGATCTTTTAATCTATAAACAAACCAGTGTTGTTTATTGAAACAATAATTATTATTATGTTGTCGATTGATAAACTATCGTAGAACACTGGAAGGTCAAATAGTCAAATCTCACTTTTTATCTTAGATACGTTTGATGTTTTGGAAATAGTCGGACTGACAGTGTGACACAGGGATCTCCGGAACCTTCGACCTAATATTAGTTTCCAAATGTACTTCACGAACCTTAGTCTTGTTCCTCTCAATCTATTTAGTGTGTAAATTACCACAGTCCGATTCTGTAGGACAAAGTAGGGTAGAAGAGGTCTCTTTACCCAGACGATTCACCCTCACCTTATGGGTTTCACACGTTATAAGGTCTGACTGAGGTTTCATGACTTTCACTGAGAATCTAGCCGGAACCTTTCATACCTATTACTCTTAAAAAAAGAGTTGGTAGGAGAGAGGGGTGAAGGAGAAAGGGAGGGAGAAAAGGAGGGGGTAAAGGGGGGGAGGAGAGAGGGAGGGAGAAGGAAGAAAGAAATAAAAAGAAAGAGACTGAGACATAAAGACAATGTACAAAAATATGATTCGACCGACGTTTACACCTAGTTCTTTGCAGAAATTAAAATATTCACGTCATGGTCAAAAAGGTCTTTATGTCTCAATCTTTTTTTACTCTTGATTTTCTCATGTATTTTCATTACGTTAACCTTCTCCGACACAAAGTGAGTTTCAATTATATTGACATAACAGTCTCCTCCCTACTCTTGAGTCCAGAAGATTCAGTGATAGTAAACAGAACTATTACTGACTTAAACCCAATTCCCTTTATTTACAAACAGAACACAATTTTAAAAGAGACAAAAGAACTTTTTATAAGTACAAAGACACTGATTCAAAAAGTGAACCCTTAGAAATATACTGACAGTAAGTACACACGTACGAGTCAGTACGGACTGAGAAACGTTGGGACACCTGACACCAGACGGTCCGAGAAGACAGGTATCCTAAAAAGTCCTTCCTTATTACCCAACGATAAAGGAGAATCCCCTAGAAGGGTTGGGTCCCTAGTTTTACCGTAGGAGACGTAACCGTCCGTCTAAGAAATGGTGACTCGGTGGACCTTTCGGGGGTTCTGAGTAATTCTTATTAGTTTATTTTAAATGAACAGATACGAAAGTTTCTCCTATTTTGTAATCTAAAGACTAAAGTCTTAAGATCAGTGTTTTACAATAACGTTTAATTACTAACTACTGAAATTATAAAGTGAAACGAATAAACATACACATATACATACACACACACATATTTATCTTCCATCAAGAAACTTATGGTCCGAACCTACTGACGACTTCTAAAGTTCACTTTTCTAAGTCTATAGAATAAAATAAATCCCACTAAATACTAATAAGGAATAACAGTAGTTTCCGGTGGATCCGGACACCGTACGAAACTTAAAAGGGCCTACCCAGATGTACTTTGCCATCCTTTCAGAGATTTGGGACCCCGGTCTACCTGAATCCAAACTAGACTTCGAAACGGTGACTTATCAAACAATGGAACCCGTTGGTTACTTGGAGAGACTTGGGTCGTATAGTAGACTCATACCGTCCATTAGACAATTATATGACTAAACAGAAAGAAGAGTGACAAGAGGTAGGGTTCTTCCATCCATCTACGGAAAGGGATCCTGTAATTACCGAATGACGTCTTCAGTGTTCCAGGGTTATATTGTCGAAGAGTGGTACTGTAGACCTTTTAACTACCCCTAACCTTGAACCTCAACTATTTCGTCTTCTTCGGATTGGACTGTTCTCTTCTCTTTGAGTAAGGACCTCCGTCCCTTCTACTACCACAAAACCCATTCTCCGTATCCCGAACACTTCCCGGTCAAACACCTATAGCTCTTTTGACTGAATTCTCGACGAGACCCTTCAGTGTCCCTCGTTAGACATAGGTACGATCAGTTCCTAGTCTACCCTCGGTGGATGGACACTTACCTAGGAAACCCGGGTCACTGGTTCAAATCTTCGGGAAGAGACAAAAGGTTTGTGAGTCACTGGACGAAAACAAGAATGGACAAAATCTTAGGGGTTTGCACTGACCGTTCTGACTGAGAAAATAGTAAAATAAATAAATAAAAAAGATATATATAAAACGAAGTAAAATGAAATGTTATGACATAACCAAAACGGTATGTAGTTGTACTTAGGTGGTACCCACATCTGGAGGGGGATCTAAATCTTTTTATTCCATTACACGGTAAAAAACGTGGAGTCACAACGTCTCGTTTAAGTCGAGACATTAGATCTCTGACATGTGTCTTGTGAATCATGTCATAGGCCGTGTGTTATCCATACGACCCTTCAACAATCAATAATAAATTCTATAAGAATAAAGTAGGGGTTTTGTTCAAGGGTGGGTCCTGACCACCTCGACCTCTACGAAGTGAGAATGAATTTTTCTCTGAAAAGATTTACTGGTTAAGATCCAAGTGTTGTTTTGACTTGTCTTACATGTTTCTAAAGGGTATATAAGAGACGGGGGTGTATACGAGTAGTCGGAGGTAGACGACGAGAAAAGTTTGTTTTCTCATTATCATGCACTGTGACTAGGACCTTAGGATCGTGACCTTACCAAGACATAATCCCCTGCGACCTGTTGTTGTCGTTCCTCCGTGTTGGCACACTACTGAACTGTGTCGCGTGTGAAAAGTGAGTGAATTGGGACGTCCCGTCTGACACCACTCACCAACACGAGAGAAGAGGTGTATCGGAAAGACCCTGGGTCCGACTGTCCCAAGATAGTAGAAATTGTTTACCCGTGGTTTTTCTTTTATTGTAATTTCCTTTCTCTTGTGTACCCTCCGAAATACCCGGTCGGGACCTTTACCGTGTGCAGGAGGACAAGTGTATGGTAATCGATTTTAAGTCAGTACGAATGGACACTTTCTCCGATTCTTGACACCAGATCTTCACATAGGTGTATTTTCTCTTTCTCCTCAAACTACCTGTCGATTGTTTTAGACAGGTTAATCCCTAATAAATTAGACCAGGTTTATGAGCAAATTAACTTTCACCAAGACCTTTCACCTTACAAGAAACTATACCGAAAACCTCTTACCCAAAAAAGAAAGGTACCTTTACAAATGATGTTTCAGGAGGAACAAATCCTGTACCGTGTTAAAACTGATTGTGAAGTATAGAAAAACGTAGTCCACAGGAGTTTATAGTAGTCTATGTAACGACAAACCAAGGGGTATTAGATGACCGAAAGAACTCGTGACAATTAAACCACTGTCGAGATTTTATATCTGAACATCTGAAAGTGACGAACTGGAGATGGGTGAAGGGAGGAGTGGTAGGGAGATTCGCTGTAAAGTACTTTAGTTTGTAAAGAACGGGAGTAAAGATTTAACGTACGGTGGTCGATCGTCCGTATATTCGTCACTCCATTCTCATCTTTAAATGTATTCCTCGGATAATTATATGATATGTTTACTCCCAGGACACCTCTTACAATTAAGTAAAGGATATGACTTACCAGTACTAGTGACATTTAAAAGTGGGTCGTTCTCGATTGCACCTCCACCTTTTGAACCTATATGTATTCTCTACCCTTAATTGATTTAAAAGACTTCTCAAATAATAGTACATGAAAAGGGTGTTTCGTCTGAAATTTGACACGAGACTGAAATTTCGAACCTAAGAATTTGTACTTTTACTAAAAATTCTCAGTAGAACCTGGTAAAGGACTTCCCGTCACCCACCCCCTAACTTTGTAAAAGTACTTTATAAAGTGAAATAGTTTTAAATTTTAACTTCTGTAAAAATCTCATGATAACACTTTTAAATACTAGACAAGTTCTCGGTATCGACTGTCTGGTATCCATCTGATCTGTCTTCTGTACTTAAAAAGACCATTGAGGAGTCACCGACGAGGTAATGAAACAACCAAGTCAGTAACTAAATAACTGAATTGTTCCTAAACAATTCACGGATCACAAACGGTTCTAATCATTCCGTCCATGAGTGTCCAAATACACTTCCATCTACATCTTTTGTTGGAGTGACGTGGTCTTCGACGTAACTCCGTAAACGTTTTACGGAAATAAAGTTCACTTTCTCCCTGGGAGATCGAGTCAACCATTTCTTAGACGAACGTTACGTCCTCTGAGGTCAAGTTAAGGACCCAGTCCTTCTAAGTGACTCCTTCCCTATCCGCTGGGTGAGGTCATGAGAACCCGAAGGGACCACCGAGTTTACCATTTCTTAGGTGGACGTTACACCCTCTGCACCCAAGTTAGAGACACAACCTTTCTAGGGGAAATCTTCCCTTTCCGATGGATGAGGTCATAAGACCGGACCTGTCTCCTCGAACCGCCCGACGACAGATATCCTAGAGTTTCTCAGACTGTGACGACTCACTGAAGCTGAGTGAGGGTAGAGTTCTCCCTTCCCTTCCGAAGTGTCTCTTACTGTATCTCAAACGGACCACCTCCCTTGTCGTCGACCCTCTCTACAAACCCCTTATGACTTATCAACAGATCGATCAAGGATATAGTGCATAACCTTATTCCATCGTCCATCGTACTCTATTTCGACGCTTCTTACCTATTTGACAATTTTCGGAAAGTACGTTAGAATTCCTCATTCAAAATAATACTTCCGATTCCTTCAATCTTTTACGAATTTTGTATTAGTCAAGATCCAATCAATTAATTAAGTCGTCTGTACATAGTTAGTAGGTGACTCATACTGGACGAACCAGAATCTTGTGATACTGTATCTGTGACGGGTATCCTCGAACCTTAAACCGCTCACTAATGTTGGCCATCTCCAAAAAAACCTTCCCGAAAATTAACGAGTATGGTTGTCGGGGTAGGTTTAAGTGAAATAGGACAGTAATCGTGATAGTAATAGAAACTACACTCACTACCTTTAAAAGAGTTAGGTTTTCAATTTTGGAGATTGTCTCTTCACCGTAAAACGACTAGTTTATCAAAGAGTCTTACAGTACCTGAAAACCAGGATGAGAGAAACCTCAATAGGTTATGTGTGTGAGAGGTCCTCGTTCTGCGTAGAGGAGTACGAATGATTCAAAAGAAGTGGTTTCGTTCTATTCTGGTCCTCAAATAGATTTCCTCACTTTTCTCTACGTTACTTGACAAGAATTAAAATCGTAGTTGAAAGGATTGGCACCTGTAAAGTCTTACAGGACTGTGATAGAAGGTCATCAAAGAGAAAAAGAACGGTCATAATTAACTAACTGATATAGTTTGTAGACACCCGGTACACGGGTTAGGAACGTAGAGACTGAGGACGGAGACGGTCTCAAAGAATTTAAGGATTTAAGGTCTTAAGGATTTAGTACTCATTTTACAATAAACAGAGACTGACTATGTGGAAACTGAGGTCGTCTCTCTCATAAAGTGACCCAAAACCTCTTAATCGGTTTTGAGACAACGAGAGACCCGTTCCCTCACGAGAAAACCAGTTCCGACGGGAGTGTCGGTAACGGGTGGACCCTTCCGACGACACCAGAAGACAAGACGTTCCTTCTTCCGGTTTATTCTAGTCCGTCATGTACTGTGTCTTTCGAAGGTCCGACAGAGTAGAATAAACCCAGGAGTGAGTCCACGTCATTGGAGGGTAACCAGGTCGGTCTAGTTATGTAAGGGAGGTCGGAGGTAGGACTCGGAGAATCGGAGTCGATCTGAGACTTGAGGACCAGGGCTCTCGTCTTACCTAATCACGAGTCCCGAGGGTGCGACTGAGATAGTTTCGAAAGGAGACGTGTAGAGGTAATACACTTGTCGAGACAATTGGTTTGGATAATAGAAAGGGGGAACCAAAAGTTCAACTCTTTCCCTTTCGTTGAAGAAATTACCGGGTGTCTAACTACTAATTGTAAAATGTACAGGGACGACGATTCATTTTCTTGACGAAACACCTGTCACTTTACGGATCCTCTTCCTTCGCCCTCAGTTGAACCAAATAATTCAACACGACGAAGTAATTAGTGTTAGAAAAAAATACCGTCACGAATTTCCGGGTAGGTAACACGAAGAGTCCTTACCCCATCTAGTTTTTGTTCACGAAAATCACGTGGAAACTGTAGACCGTATCGTCGGCCGATAGACGCTATAACGAGAGTTCGTCACACCCCTCGACGTAAATGACACTGGTACGACCGGGAAGACTAAATTCGATGACGTCTCCCGGTACTTAATGGAATTTCCTCGAGGTCACGTCTTGAGGTTCAAAATACGGCCTGGGGACGGTCGAAGGGGTGAAATACTCATACTTGTTAGTCTGTTAACTTGACTAAACTGAAACGACGAGGACCTCAAAGTAACGGAGCTTGGATCCCTACATTACTACCGTTACGGTACGATTCACGACGAGACTGATCGTCGTCATGGGCGACGGGCAAGTTCATCCCGTGGGTAAGAACAATCGACTTTTGACGAGACTAAACGTCATTCCCCCTTTTATCTAGGGTACGTTAGTCTAATTGAGTTGAGACTTACAATAAAAGTAAATTGTGGCACCTTGGTCCGTCACAGGGAAAAAAAAAGAAAAAAAAATTACCATTTGAGTAATTTTCCGTCCCAAGAAAGTGTTCCTCAGAATGTCGTGCCCACGTCTTCCGTGGACTGTGTATGATTACATCTAACGTCTGTGTGTGAGTATATTCGACTGTATATGTGATGAGTATACGAGGGTGAGGTATCTGTCCAAGTTCGGGTTGATCATAGTGGTCATATATTTTCCCGTAGACCAGATCAGTTTTACTGGACTTTAGGTTAAAAAACATGACAAATCTTGAACACAGGTGTGTATGAGTAAAATCAAGAAACACACTTTGTCTTCTGTTCACAAGTCCAAATGAATAACATACGAAAGACACAGTCTCTAGTATAAGTGAAAACGCTAAATAATATACATTTTACTTAAAGAAGATTGTAGATAACTTTTGTCACAATAATATAAACCTTCTTGTTAGGTCACGAGTGATATTTTTCAATTTTTTTACGTCAATTCTTGGGTTTTATGCTCGGTGGGTGAGAGAATGGTGGATCTCTGGGGTAATAATTTTGAAAAAGAACAGTAGAAAGAAACACTTACATTTGACTAACTAACGAAGTAAGTAAGTAAAATATGGATATTCGTTTAGATTTACAACAATTTTGTCACACCTTTTATACTAAGGTAAATACCTTTTGTGTGTACGTATGTGTGTGTAAATTTGTTTTGAGGTACCTCATAGTCAAAGAATACAGGTGTACGAACGAACCGTAACTGACCATCTGAACCTCAGATGGTCTGTAGAGTTAACTAAATTATGGATTGGTGGACTACAAGGGGGTTTAGATGAAGAATTCATTGGAGAGGGTAGAGTCAATTACCTTACGTCGGAAAACCAATTATTCTGGGAGTTCACACCTCAGTAGGAACTAAGGATAACAAACAAGGTCAAATAGTGTTTAGGAATGTCGAGAGTCTCGTCCAAGTGTAGAGTCGTAGAAATCATGGTAGGAATGAACGGACCTAATAGCATATTCGAAGTATAACCAGGAGGACTGAGGACGTGAGTCAGACCTACTTTGAGATACAAAATCCCAAGAGTGTACGAAAATACAAAAAGTTTTTATACTACTATCCATAAAACCTTTCTCGTCTACAAATTAGATCTATCTTAACACAAACACAACATCGACACTACCGGTGATCGGCACACCGGCATCCTTTAAGTCAGAATAAAAGACTCAGAGAATCAAAAAAGTAGACATTTCACCCAATTACTATCGATGTGGGATCCCGAGAGTACTTCCACTTCCCTTAAGTGTGATCCATTGATCGTTGTCAGATTGTGTGTCCTACACGAGACATTAACGAATAAAAACACAAAGGAGAACAAGTAAGTTGACCCTAGTACAGTGTAAGGAACTTCACCGTAGCAGAGGTGTGAACACTAGGTAGAGGAAACTTGATCTGTGGAGACGGAGGAGTGATACACAGGGGTACGAAGTCGATGTCATTTATCGTTCAGAAAGGGTTTTGGGTATATAGTGTATACGTCTAGACTGTCACAATACTCACAGTAAGAAGGTGTCCTCCCAAAGGTACGTTTATAGTATCTGTTTATAGGTTCTCACCGTATGTCGCACCGGAGGTAGACAGGTGAACGTCCAGTACGAGAAGAAATGGAATGAAAAGGAGAACAGAAACGAGACGACGGTGAACCCGAACCTCAGAAGAAAAGGGTGAAAGAGAAACTACCGATTTAGAATAAATCGGAAATTTTTTCACTTATAAGGAAATAACTACATATTAAATATATATCAGTTTACGTGTTTAGAATTCGTATCTGTGACTACTTAAACTGTTTATATATATAAACTGTATATATATATTCGTATGTCTGACTTAAAACTGTATATACTCATACTGTTTATATATACTATATACTCATATGTATATATGTGTGAGTATATCTAGTACTATCTTTTGTAAACGTAGTGGGGTCTTTCAAAAGAGTACGAAGAAAGGTCAGTCAGAGGTCGGGGATGGTACTATGACTTAAGATATTGACATCTAATAACACACAGGTCCCCTCCGTCCGTCTTGGCATCGGAGAATAGAGTGGTAAAACTTGGTCTTGAGGTTCTTTAAATAAACATACTCAGAAAAGATGGAGTGTTCTCTGGTTCCTTACCCTGTCCGTCCCGTCTGACCACAAAGTCCGTACGACCCGATTCCCCGATGAAGACAACGGCACCTCGAGGACGGGACGGTCGAGAGATGGTGACAATCTATGGAAGGTACCTTCGAACTAAACTTAATTTCGATCTGTAAGAAAGTTTATAAAATAATCACCAATGTAATTTCGAGAAAATTTTCTTGTAAGAATTCGGAAATCAATAGATTAGTAGTATAGTTTCAGTTTTGTAAAAAATTTTTAATTAAATAAAATTAGCCTCCGATTAATAAAATGTTATAACATCACCAAAAACGGTATGTAACTGTACTTAGTCGGTACCCACATGTACACAAGGGGTAGGACTTGGGGGGTGGGTGTGGAGGGGGGTAGGGTAAGGAGTCCCAACAGGCTCACGTGACCGAAACGCACGGGACAAAGTACGTAACTTGAACCTGACCACTAGACAAAGTTATACCATTATATGTATTTCGTTAATTAAAACTAAGACGAAATATCCGTTACTTAAATCATAAAAACAAAATTTCTACGTAAGAGATGACAAATTAGTAGTGACAAAAAAAGAACCTAAGGCGTGACATAGTAAACTTTCTATTTGAGAAAAAATCACAAAGTCAAGCCAAGTCAAGTCAAGTCAGCGAGTCAGCACAGGTTGAGAAACGCTGGGACACTAAGCGTCGTGTGGTCCGGAGGGACAGGTAGTGGTTGAGGGCCTCAGGTGGGTTTGAGTACACGTAGTTCAGTCACTACGGTAGGTCGGTAGAGTAGGAACCAGCAGGGGAAGAGGAGGACGGGGGTTAGGGAGGGTCGTAGTCTCAGAAAAGGTTACTCAGTTGAGAAGTGTACTCCACCGGTCTCACAACCTCAAAGTCGGAGTCGTAGTCAGTAAGGTTACTTGTGGGTCCTGACTAGAGTCAATCCTACCTGACCAACCTAGAGGTACGACAGGTTCCCTGAGAGTTCTCAGAAGAGGTTGTGGTGTCAAGTTTTCGTAGTTAAGAAGCCGTAAGTCGGAAGAAGGGTCAGGTTAAGAGTGTAGGTATGTACTGGTGTCCTTTTCGGTATCGGAACTGATCTGTCTGGAAACAACCGTTTCATTATATAGACGAAAACTTATACGATAGATCCAACCAGTATTGAAAAGAAGGTTCTTCATTCGTAGAAAATTAAAGTACCGACGTTAGTGGTAGACGTCACTAAAACCTCGGGGGGTTTTATTTCAGACTACGACAAAGGTGACAAAGGGGTACATAAAGGGTACTTCACTACCCTGGTCTACGGTACTAGAAGTAAAAGACTTACAACTCGAAATTCAGTTGAAAAAGTGAGAGGAGAAGATGAAAGTAGTTCTTCGAAAAATCAAAGAGAAGTAAAAGACGGTAACTTTATACATAAATCGAAGTAGTCAATTGAAAATTTTAATACAAATTTCCAAATAATTTAAACCATAACACATTTCCGATTCTCACACTTTAAACTTCGGTCTGCGATTCCAAGGTTAAGACCACGGTAGAGAACAACCGACATGCCAAAACTCGTCCTTTCACTTGGAGAGACAGAGCAGTAGGAGTGACCTTTACCCCTTATTATTATCAGCGATGAAGTGACTAAAAGTCTTTTTCTAAATTCACTCGGTGATATTCGTGGGTCTTCTCACCGAACGTATATCATTTGATAGTTGACATGATAAAAGAAACACAAACCAAGTAGAAAGTCAAAAACGTTTACAGAATTTTTCAGGGAAGAAATAGGTCCTTCCCATATATGATAATAAAACTTTTAAACGTATAAACTTATACTAAAAAAAAACGTAGAAGTATATCCTTACTCTTTAACCACCTCAGATCCTAAGGACCCATTATTTAAAAAGGGACTTTCGACCATTTCTTGTAATATAGCAGAAGATCGTAACTACCCACGTTTTCTACGTTAAACAAAGGGAACTTCTACTTAACAAAATAGAAGAATCTAATTGATCAAGTTATTTATAAATAACATGACTAAGATCCTTATTTCGTCACTCGGTTTGGAACACTTCTACCGTTGGATTAACCCCATCCCCACCCCTCTTCTGTCATTGGGTTAATGGGTCTCAATCGATTCCTGTCCTATGTTTGATCTTGGTCTGTTTCCTTCTCTGTGTATACCATCTCAAAATCTTTCAGGTTTACACTCCGAAGGTCACCAGGAGTGAGGTACCTCAGTACCACTATGATAGATGAGGAGTAGTGATACACACATTTAGGTATACCTTATAACGATTGGTTCCTACGAGTGGAACGAAAATCACAGACTTGTCAAAAGAGACCCGAACTAACGTATGACAGATGGATCGACAGAAATTAGAGAAAAGAAAACCTCCAACACTAATTGAGAAATTAAAGATCAAGGAGACCTTCAGTCTTGACTATACCAGGTTTCGGGGGTTAGTATTTAGTCTAACAATCTGACAGGTCACTAGTTTCGGAGGTCTGTTTCCTGTGAGGGTACCCTGTCATGTAAGGTCCCGGACCTCTAGTGGAGAGTCGTTGGTACTTGTTTTAAGTCTGAAGAAGAACCCACGCTGGAGAGAAAGAAAAGGTGTATGGTTATTTATATGTTGTTTACGTCACTTTTTATTATTTTCTACCATTCCCTCTCTCGGCCGCGTGATTCGCGCCCGGCGACGCTCTCGGCCGCGTGATTCGCGCCCGGCGACGCTCTCCTCGATAGGTACAGGTTCCAGTCCCCGTCGCCGGATCTCACTGTCCGACGTTACCACGTCCTCGTCGGCTCTCCTCGATGGGAGACATGCTCCAGTCCCCGCCGGTTCTCCTCTGTGGGACGCTGGCTCCAGTCCCGTCGCCGGCCCTCCTCGGTGGGGTTCGGGCTCAGATCCCTGCCGTCGACCTTCCTCGGTGGGTACGGGCTCCGGCCCCGGGTGTCGACACTCCTTGCCACCGACACGTCCACGTCCTCCCGGATCTCCTCGATAGGGTACAACTTCCAGTCCTTGGTACCGCCATTCCTCTATGAGGAGTAGGTTCCATTCTTCGTCGCCAACACGAAACGACCTCGTCGGCACTTCTCTATTGGGGTGTAGTTTCCATTCTCTTTTGGTTCATTCTACCATCCACAACGTTCTCCCGTAGTCTCCCGTTTGTGACTTTGGTATGAGTGTCTTTTGATCAATTAGATTAGTGTGATCCTGGTGTCGGAACAGATGGAGTTACTTTGGTTCGGTACGGACACCCCGTTGGGTTCTGCCCGCCCAGTACCACCTCTCCAGACTGTCTAACACCAGGTGACCTCTTCCCTTACCGTTCGGTGAAGTCATAAGAACGGAACTCTTGGGGTACTTGTCATACTTTTCCGTTATACTATCCTATGGCTTTCTCCTTGAGGGGGCCAGTAATCCACGGGTTATACGATGACCTCTAGTCTCCTCTTTATTTATATCTTTCTTGCTTCCCTACCTCGGTATCGTTTTTGTTATGGGTCAACACCTACACTGACCACTATCTTCGTTCCAGGTTACGACATTTCTCGTTATAACGTATCCTTGGACCTTACAGTCCAGGTACTTAGTTCCGTTTAACCTTCACCAGTTTGTTCTCTACCGTTCCCACTTGTAGCTGTAAGACCCTTAGTCGTTTGATATTACCTGACTTTACCCACTTAAATTGAGTCTACTGGTTATATAGATGATGACTCCCGTCCTTAGGGAGTCTTCTTTACCTCATCGCTAGTACCAGTTGTTTTCTGAGGCTTTACGTCATGAACCTACGTTAGAGTTTTTACTGTCTCACTAGAGACAAACAGAGGTTCCGTTTGGTAAGTTAAAGTATCAATAGGTTCAGATACGGGGTTGGTCATTACGACTTCTTCGACTTCAACTTACCAAAATACTTCTGGATGTTCTGGAAAATGTTGATTGTGGGTTTTTTCTACAGGAAAAGTAATATCCCCTGACCTTACGTTTTCATCCTTCAGTTCTTTGTGGACCTCATTGTCCGTTTAAACTGGAACCTTACGCCTTACTTCGTCCCGTTTCTGATTATCTTAAAACGGTTCTTTTACGTGACTAGTATGGTTTGTCGGAGAAGATTGTTGTGTTCTCTTCTGAGATGTGTACCTGTAGTGGTCTACCAATTGTGGCTTTAGTCTAACTAATATAAGAGACGTCGGCTTCTACCCCTTCGAGATATGTCAGTTGTTTTTGTTCTGGTCCTCGACTGACACCGAGTCTAGTACTTGAGGAATAACGGTCTAAGTCTGAATTTACCTTCTTTCATCCCTTTTGGCGATCTGGTAAGTCCATACTGGATTTAGTTTAGGGAATACTAATATGTCATCTTCACTCTTTATCTAAATTCCCGGATCTAGACTATCTATCTCACGGACTACTTGATACCTTACTTCAAGTACTGTAACATGTCCTCTGTCCCTAGTTCTGGTAGGGGTACCTTTTCTTTACGTTTTTTCGTTTTACCGACAGACCCCTTTGGAATGTTTATCGACACTTCTCTTCTCTCCACTTTTCGTTTCCTCTTTTCCTTTCATTATCCGTAGACTTACGTCTCAAGGTTTCTTATCGTTCTTCTCTATTCTTTCGGAAGAAGTCGCTAGTTACGTTTCTTTATCTCCTTTTGTTGTCTTACCCTTTCTGATCTCTAGAGAAGTTCTTTTAATCTCTATGGTTCCCTTGTAAAGTACGTTTCTACCCGAGCTATTTCCTGTCTTTACCGTACCTGGATTGTCTTCGTCTTATATAGTTCTTCTCCACCATTCTTATGTGTCTTCTTGACATGTTTTTTCTAGAAGTGCTGGGTCTATCAGTACTACTACACTAGTGATTAGATCTTAGTCTGTAGAACCTTACACTTCAGTTCACCCGAAATCTTTCGTAGTGATGCTTGTTTCGATCACCACCACTACCTTAAGGTTGACTCGACAAAGTTTAGGACTTTCTACTACGACACTTTCACAACGTGAGTTATACGGTCGTTTAAACCTTTTGAGTCGTCACCGGTGTCCTGACCTTTTCCAGTCAAAAGTAAGGTTAAGGTTTCTTTACGTTACGGTTTCTTACAAGTTTGATAGCGTGTCAACGTCAGTAGAGTGTACGATCATTTCATTACGAGTTTTAAGAGGTTCGGTCCGAAGTCGTTATGCACTTGGTGCTTGAGGGACTACAAGTTCGACCAAAATCTTTTCCGTCTCCTTGGTCTCTAGTTTAACGGTTGTAGGCGACCTAGTACCTTTTTTTCCCTCAAGGTCTTTTTGTAGGTAAAAAGACGAAATAACTGATACGGTTTCGGAAACTGACACACCTAGTGTAATTTGACACCTTTTAAGACTTTCTCTACCCTTATGGTCTGGTGGACTGGACGGAGAACTCTTTAGACATACGTCCAGTCCTTCGTTGTCAATCTTGACCTGTACCTGGGTGTCTGACCAAGGTATCCTTTTCCTCATGCAGTTCCGACATATAACAGTGGGACGAATAAATTGAAGATACGTCTTATGTAGTACTCTTTGTGACCTGATCTTCTTTGTGTTCGACCTTAGTTCTAACGGCCCTTTATAGTTATTGGAGTCTATGCGTCTACTGTGGTGCGAGTACCGTCTTTCACTTCTCCTTGATTTTTCGGAGAACTACTTTCACTTTCCCCTCTCGCTTTTTCAACCGGATTTCGAGTTGTAAGTCTTTTACTTCTAGTACCGTAGGTCAGGGCAGTGAAGTACCCTTTATCTACCCCTTTGTCACATTTACACACTCTGAAATAAAAACCCCCGAGGTCTACGTGACAGCTACCACTGACGTGAGTACTTTAATTTTCTTCGAATGAGGAACCTTCTTTTCAATACTGGTTGAATCTATCGTATAAGTTTTCGTCTCTGTAATGAAACGACTGACTCCAGGCAGATCAGTTCCGATACCAAAAAGGACACCAGTACATACCTACACTCTCAACTTGACACTTCTTCCGACTCGTGGCTTCTTAACTAGGAAAACTTCACACCACAAGTTCTTCTGAGAACTCTCAGGGAACCTGACGTTCCTCTAGGTTGGTCAGGTAAGACTTCCTCTAGTCGGGACCCTAACGAAACCTTCCTTACTACGATTTCGACTTTGAGGTCATGAAACCGGTGGAGTACTCTTCTCAACTGAGTAACCTTTTCTGAGACTACGACCCTCCCTAACCACCGTCCTCCTCTTCCCCTACTGGATCCTACTCTACCGACCTAAAGTAGTTCTTGAGCTATCTGTACTCAGACTCACTTGAGGCCCTCTACCACTACTTGTCCCTCTGGAGCGTACGACGCTAAGTACCCCAACGTTTCTCAGCTGTGCTGACTCGCTGACTTGACTTAACTTGACTTCACTCTATCCCCGAAGGGTCTACCAAGTCACCATTTCTTAGACAAACGGTTACGTTCCCTACACTCAACCCAGGGACTCAACCCTTCTAGGAGACCTCTTCCTTTACCGGTGAGTGAGGTAATAAGAACGAACCCTTTAGGGTACCTGTTTTCTGGGACCGCCCGATGTCAGGTACCCCAACGTTTTTTAAGTCTATACTGAATTACTGATTTATTGGTTTTCCCTCTATCTCCCTCTTCACCTCCACCAAAAACATCTATCCTACCACTCCGGAGAGAACTTCGGAGTTCCTCTTCCCGATCGGGACCCTTTCAGACCCCTTCTCGTAACGTCCGTCTTCCTTGACGTTCTAGTTTCCCTAACTCCATCGTGTATTAGCCCTTCATTGTCTTTCCTCCAGTAAAATCAATTTCTGATTTTACACCCGTGACTCCCTCCACCACTCACCGACCTCACCTCCAGTTTTCTCCAAACCCTGCTCCGTCAGTCTAGGATATCTTGGAACATACAAAATATAAAAGAGAGTCCCTCTACTACCCTTCGGTGATCTTTTTACACTCGTCTCCTTTCTGTATGATACTAAACTCGACATTTTCCGAACGAAACCCAGGACCGACTTCTTATCAGACATCCCTCGATCTCGTCTTCGTTTCTCGAGTCAAGGTTCGGATATATCAAACATTTGTTTGGCTAACAGTCAACGAGAATTCGATATTAAATCCATCTTTTCTCAAACTCCACCAACAGTGAAAAATTTAATGTAGATATTGTTCGAGTTTCCTAAGAACTTAAGATTCAAACTAAATCATTAGTCGACTTAGTTAAAAGTCAACTTTAAGACTTCTTGACATACTCATTTACAATGACAAAAAAAAGGGAGAAAAAACTTATACACAACATAAATTTCAACTTTAGAACCCGTGAAGTATATACTGTACTATTTTTAATACAGTGTTAGTTGTATATATTCAGACACAAAGGATTGACACACCAATACAAATGTACGTCTTATATTTCATTTTCGGGAAGATTCTTCCATAATATTCATTTAAATTGGAACTTTTTTCTTTCCTGACTTCGTTATCCCTTCCCGTCTCCACTTTCAGAAATTGACCCAACCACCATTGTCTATCTCTTTTCACCCACCTAGGACCTATACAGTATAAAATTCACTTTTTGTTAGTCCTAAATCACTGTCCAACCTCGGACCTAAGAAATGAAATTTTACATTTGTAAATCACGTAAATAAATCCGTGCCTGGTAGAGAATCATTTAACGGACCTCGTCTCACTGGAGCGGGTCAGATTTTATAAACCTATCCAAACAGGAATAAATAAAGAATAAGGTAACAAGACTAAAGACAGAAGTAACTGGTCTAGAGAGACTAAATAAAAAACATAGATAAATAAAAAAAGAGTTTACTAAAAAACTTTTAAAGTAGAGAGAAAGGGAATGTAAAAGATTCGGGATGAGTCCAAACAGAGAGAGAAACGAAACAATTGGTCCTTAAAGGTAAAAAACGTCAGAGTTTTCCACCGGGAGTCCCGATTTGTAAGTCCATCCACCAGTTAAGATTCAGTCCCGACTAGTGTCGGAACCCCAACCCTTGTCTGTCCCTTTGACTGTTCTTGTTGGGACCCGGGTTGAAAAGTCATCTAACTAAAAGTCCGGAACCCTAGTCCCGACCGGTTGTCGACGTCCACAACTGGTAGTAAACAGTTTCCACTATTAGTACTAGGATTTCCACGAGGAAGAACCCAGCCGTTTTTCCTAAGTCTGTCGGGACGACGACCTTCGTTCTAGATACCTCTATCTTTTTATATATATTTTAAATCTTTAAGAGGATGATTGACTACTACAGATAAACATCGAGAAGGGTAGGGTGACGGAGGGTCTAAGACTGGATAATCTTTAAACAAACAAAATGTCGAAAAAAAGTTTCAGTTGAAAAACTGAATAACCAGTCGAGATGAATTGAAACTAATTAAAGACGAAACAGATTGTAAGAAAGTTAAAATAAACACAAATAAAGTCAAAGAACCCGACCTTCAAATCAAAACAAAAGATCTTGTATATATAGACATGTAAATATAATATATATATAACCTCTTCCACTACCGTAGGGTTATATAAGGTGTATCAAGACGTACCAACGTCAGGCATTCATAACCATAATTCTCGAGTGTATGGAAAATAAAGATTTATTAAACATTAAATTTAGAACTAAAGAAGAAATTAGGTTCTTAATCTTCAAATAAAAATTCAAAAGTATACGAAACTAAAAAGTACACACACCACCTTCTCCTAGAATTACAACACCAAAATGAAGATTAAAAAGGTAACACTACTTATAAAAAGAGAAAGAACCTTAAATGACTCTCAAAAACACACTAAGTAATGTAACAGTTAAAAATACTTACAAGGTACACAAACTTTTATTTCACTTAATAAACAAATAACCATGTGTTGATTTAAATAGACTCTAGTTTGAACCACTGACACAATAATTTTATAGATTTAAAAGAAATTTTTCTCAGATAAATTAGAAGATCCTAGACTCTAGAGACACTAAAAACAGGTAACACGAAAAAGTTAAAGAGAAATTTTAAGATTATTTAAAACGAAATATATAAAGTTTTGGTGTAACAATCCATGTATTTTTTCATCTACTGATCCCTAAGGGACCACTGAGTGTACCATTTTTTAGACTGACGTTAAACCCTCTGGACCCAAGCTGGAGACTCAACCCTTCTAGGGGACCTATTTCCTTACCGGTGGGTGAGGTCATAAGACCGGACCTCTTAAGGTACTTGACACATCAGGTACCCCAGCGTCTCAGACTGTGTTGACTCACTGAAAGTGAGTGAGTGAGTAACTTAGAAGATCCATTTAAACACTGAATTTTATGAATTATCAGGAATGATATTATAAGAATTTAAGATAAAACAATGATAAAGATGTAGGAACTTTTAGAAACAATCAAAAATAGATCCAGTGGAGAAATAAATAAAAGTCAAAAGGACATAGTTAAACAAAAGTCGAGAAATTTTTTATAATATGTGATTTTAAAAAATGGTTTTTTACTAGACACGGAGTTCAAAATATTACCTCTTTATTGTATAACCAATTTTTAACAATTACATATATTTGAAAACCCCCCCGAAAATAATATACAAAATATGTATAATACGAGAGATAACAAAGAAAAGAGAAAAAGGAAATGTTTACGGCACACAACTCAGAAAATAAAAGACGGAATATCATTGTCAAATATTAAAGCAAGTGTATCCAAGACATGAAAATGATAGGTTAAACAGATCACCTTGAAATATCATAATAATAACATCATTATTAAAAAAGGGGAATTAAAGAATGACTATGTCATAAAAATTTTAATATATAAAAATATAAATAGTAGGTATATCGGTAGATTACTTTAATAGGAAATACTTATCTCAAAACTTATATCAGAAAACCTAAAAGATTTATATATTAATATAACAAATTTATATTTGTATTGAAATAAAGAAAAAAGGATTATAAAAGTGACTATTAGATGAAGAGAAACTGTTCATACGTGTCAAAGGAAGATAAGTTTATAGAGTATCTCAAAAATAACCTTTACAGAAAAACCGTCGATAATCATTTTGAGATTTGAGAAGAGAAAATTAGATCAAAATACATTGTAAGTAAACTTAGGTTTGAATAATCCACACTTCGAATCAAATATTGAAAATCCTTCTTAAAAAGAACCCTTTCTTTTAAAAATGTCCATTTTTCCATATTATAATGATATCATTATTACATTACACTGTATATTAAATGAAATCACTATATTAAATTATTGAACTAGTTACCGGAATTAGAACTTAGAGATCATTATAATTCTAGACTTTCAGAAGGAATATAAAGAGTCAATATAAATGAACTAAAATACCACCTTTTAATATAAGGTATCGACTTAAAACCTTCACCACGAATGTTTATAACTAGGCATTTCGTACAAAATAGAAATTACCCGACAACACCACGAGTTTACTTATTATATGTACTCCGTATAGCATTCTCCATTTCTTGAAATGTTACCAATCAGTGATAATAATCTCATCCATGGGTTAATTATACAAGTAAACTAAACTATGGATTGAACCGGTGGAAATGGTGTATAAAGGAAAAGTCAATAGATACACGAAAAGTTTTCCCTACACTCTAAGATACGGGTCCCTGTCACCTATACACCCTTAATAAATAAATCTTTATTTAATGTCGTATGTATAAATAAACTTTCCGTCTGCAACCCCAGAAAAAGTAAAAAACGACGACTAAGACTGTTGTGTAGACGTCTTATGTACACAGGGTCACCAGTAAAACCAGTTTGTACTTCGAACCGTCTACGAACAGACTCGGGGTTGGTGGACCGTCCGGAAACAAAAGAACCGTTCCCAGAGGTCTGTCTTTAGACTCCCTGTGTAAATTAAGGTCGACTTCCCTCCTAATACTCAACTACTAAATGACACTCTGAGTTCGAAATGGTATCCGTGGTAAGTCTTACTCATCGAACCCCTAAACGTAAGTAGTCTGTGTTCTTGGTGTTCGGTCCTTCACTTAATCTCCGGTTTCGACAAAGTGGTCGACCACTCTGAAACGTTAAGTCAAGGTAACGTCCATTTCTCAACACCAGTGGTTGTTTCACGTTCATTCGTTCGACCGTGTCTGGAGAGATCCCAGAAAGGGTGTTCCCGTGACAGAGGGCATGCTCCGTTCTCCTTTAAATCTCCTTTGTAGGAGACCAAAGAGGATCCAACTCAAGGTATTTAGTGAAGGGTTCATTTCTTCACCTCTCGGAGTCTTTTAGAGAACGAAGGACGAGTAGTCTACACAAAGTCCACAGTCTCGAGGACTCTCAGTACACCGAGGAATGTCTTTTATTATGTAATAATAGTTTATAATTCTAATCAGTATTTTATTTAATTATTCGTTAAAAACAAAATGTATCATAAAGTAGTCACTCATAAAGTAGTAATTCAAGGTCATATTCAAATTATAACTCATCCCGAAAGAACAAAATACTCTAGATTGAATTCGTGTGTTAAGATGGAAGATCAATTGGAGATTGATTTCTTTAGACTCGTAGGAGACTTCTAAAGACACTCAACGGACCATAAACTTAGGAGTACCAGTGTATTTGGTAAAACTCTAACTGAAATGACTTTTAGTCCTCGGATCCCTACCACCGAGAACCACCACCATCACCACGGTAACTCATGGTTTGTTAGATTTTAGTATGTAATGGTAGAGACTAGAATTTTAGGACGGAGACTCTCAAAGAGTAGTTAAGAAACCGGATAGAAATGGGTTCAAGGTACTAGAGTAAGTGAAGAATAAATACAGAAGAGGGGAATAAAGGAGTATATGAAAGAGGAAGAACCTCTCGGAACTTTTGAAACTTAAGAAGAGGTTATGATAATTCAGATACTTATCTTGCCTCGTAAAAGATGAATTGTCTTTGACGGAAAACCTCGTCCATCAACACTAATATTTATTGTCTATAAAAGGGGATCATGTAGTTACATCTACTCACCGTTGGTCAGGACTATAAATTTTTTTCCGAATTTTCCTTTCGGGTTGAACACCTATTGGTCAAGACACCCCCGTATGTATCAGTGTCATTGTGACTCAATTTCTATTCAAAAAGTCTTTCGAAAAGTCCGTCCTAAGGTCTCGGAAGTATTAATCGGATGAAAATGGGAAAGACATAACTGGAAGGTAGTAACAAGTATATGGATCAGTAGATTCCTCGGTCTGACCATCTTGTACTCATTTCTCGTTTTGAACTCTTTTGTACAGGATGTTCCTTGTTAAAAAGGTACACTCTTACACCCTTATAATAACGGTCTAGAAGACAAAAAAATATTTTCTTAGACCTCTCAGATTAAAGTGTACCTTAAAGGATTAGTTCATATTTGGTTTGTTTTGTACAGACTCCTATTATAAACCTTACGTCGACGGTCAACGAGGTATAAGATCTGTAGAGAGAGAGAGAGAGAGAAAAACATATGCGAAGAAGGTGATGATCTTTATGAGAAAGAGGTTTCTTATAGAGTAGTAGGAAGTTCCGAGTCAAGTCTACCGTAACAAAAAGTAAAACGAGGGTGTCGATAAAGGTTTATAATTAACTAAAGTAAAGAGGGGGAAATGTTAGTGGTTTTAGGAGAGAGATTTGTGGAGAAAACTGCCCACAGCGACGTAAACAAACGACCAGACGGTCAGAAAGATGTGATACTTTTGGAGTTCCTATCCCCGGTACAATTAGTAGAAAGATATGAAATCTGGACTATTTTATGAATCGTATATTATTCGTGAGTTACCCGAAGGGACACACCGGGTCTATCATTTGTTAGACGGACGTTACATTCTCTGGGTCCAAGTCAAGGACCCAACCTTTCTAGGGTACCTCTTCTCTTACCGTTGGGTGAGGTCATAAGAACGCACCTCTTAGGGTACCTATCTCTTCGGACCACCCGATGTATGTCAGGCACCCTAGCGTTTCTCCACCTGTACTCACTCGCTGGTTCGTACTGCTGTCGCTGTTTCGTGAGCTATAAACAACTTACCTACTCCCTTTCCCTGTACTAAGACCCTACATCGCGGACTCGAGTGGAGAGGAAGACGAGACGGAGAGTTTAAAAAGAAAATGTAAACTAGTGTTACGGAACGTAAACCTTTAACAATAGGGACTAAAAACCCGTGTTCGTCTTTTTATCAATTATCTTAGAAACACTTTTTGATCACACTTTTTCTAAATGACGAACAAAACTCGTTTACAGACTCGAGAAAGAAACTTCTCAGATAAAAATTTCGCACAAGATGACGAATCAGGTAACTCCCGTTACTCTGCCCTTAAATAAGAACAGTCCCACTTCCCCTTACCTACACACTTACTTCAGTTTCGACCTTCAACCTACTTTCACAGATCTATCGTAGACCTTACCCTTAATCTTTCATAGGATGACGATGGAACTTGGACAGGTCTATTCTCTAAATTTAAGACGACACTTTATAGTCTCATAAAAGGTGTCTTATCACGGTAAATCGATAGACTCTCAACTTAGAGGTGTCCAAGTATCTCTCATGAAAATTCTTAAATTAAGGATTAAAGTCCCTCCTTGTCACATAACCTCTCCTCTTAAATCACTCTCTGGAGGGGGGGGAAAAAAAAATAATACGACTTTATTAATCAAAATCACCTTTCTTAGTCATTTCTACTTCTATAATAAAGTAAACCTACTATATCTTAATTCACTTTCATGTTCATCATCAACGAGTCATCACAAGCTGAGAAACACTAGGGTATCAGACATGGGACGGTCCGAGGGGACAGGTACCTTAAGAGGTCCGTTCTTATGACCTCACCCAACGGTAAGAGAAGAGGTTCCCTAGAAGGACTGGACCCCTAACTTGGGCCCAGAGAACGTAACGTCCGTCTACGAAAATAACGTCCTTCACCGAAATGACTCGGTGATCCTTTAGGGCTACATCTTAAATCTATACACGGTTTTCCAATAAACTCCCCTCCTTAATAAAATTATCTATTATAATAATACTGAAACTTTTGATCTTTGTAGATCCCGAGTCACCGAAATTCATATTCTGGGGGAAAGAACACGAATTCTAGGAGGTTTTTTTTTTTTAGTTCAAAGATATGTGTAATATAAAAGTATATTAGACAGATCATACATGTGTCCCTTAAAGTGATGCATTACTTGTTTTCAAGGGACTGGTTACCACATCCACACCGTAAAGTTTAAAGAAATCTAACTCTCAGTACTCTCAATGATAAATAAACTCCTTTTAGAAAGGACTGAAACGAAAGGGGAGATTGGATGGGGTTGACAGTCAGTTAAGGTAGGGTGGAATTTTTACAAAATAGAAGGGTTTCCCTTTCCAGTTTACCGTAAAATGAACTCGTACAATCTCTTGACGTCCCGAAGTCTAAACACTTCACACCATTCCTACCTTTCAAGTCTCTTCCTTCAACAATTGTTTAGGAACTACTATGGTGTACTATCGAGTCATCCCTCGTGTCGAGGTCCTTTTGAAAGGACGGTAAACCATTTGGGGAAGACGACGATGAACCTCGAGATTTCACTACTAATTAAGGTAAGAGGTAGGAGGACCAATTTATAAAAATCGACCGATACTTTTTCACAATATTAAGAGAAGTCAAGTCAAGTCAAGTCAGCGAGTCAGCACAGACTGAGAAACGCTGGGGTACTTAACGTCGTGCGGTCCGGAGGGACAGGTAGTGGTTGAGGGCCTCAAGTGGGTTTGAGTACAGGTAGCTCAGTCACTACGGTAGGTCGGTAGAGTAGGAGACAGCAGGGGAAGAGGAGGACGGGGGTTAGGGAGGGTCGTAGTTTCGGAAAAGGTTACTCAGTTGAGAAGCGTACTCCACCGGTTTCATGACCTCAAAGTCGAAATCGTAGTAAGGAAGGTTTCTTTAGGGTCCCGACTAGAGGAAATCTTACCTGATCAACCTAGAGGAACGTCAGGTTCCCTGAGAGTTCTCAGAAGAGGTTGTGGTGTGAAGTTTTCGTAGTTAAGAAGTCGCGAGTCGAAAGAAGTATCAGGTTGAGAGTGTAGGTATGTACTGGTGACCTTTTTGGTATCGGAACTGATCTGTCTGGAAACAATTGTTTCATTACAGAGACGAAAACTTATACGACAGATCCAACCAGTATTGAAAGGAAGAGAACCAAGTACAAATTATATGTTCATCCCATAACCGAGGACATCGATCATATTGTCAACATTATTTCAAATAGAAAATATCAATAAACACAATACAAAAACGGGAAAATATATTTGTGGAAAGAACCTGGATCTCGTATCTAAGGTATTCCGTCTCAGACATAGATAGTATGAAGTGTTAATATAAGGGTCACGTATCATGGACCGTATATAATCACCTTTACTTATAAGCAACTTACTTACAAACAACGTCATAGAGTATCCTTAGTCCGATCTCTGAAGACACCTAAGGAAAGTGTAAACACAGTCTTGACGACTCCCAAAGAGTCAGGTCAAAGGGAAAGGGGTACCCGTGTGTCCATCTGACGCAAAGGGAATTGGAAAGGATAATACACCACGACACCCCAATTAAGACTAAGTACCTCACATACGTCCGGACCGGGTAAGTTGGAGGATACATTAGGACGTTCGAGAGAGAACGAGGGGAGTAGAGACCGGTGTACGTTTCATAGGTCACTAATTCTACTGTAGATTCTACTGTAAACCGGATAACAACACTGACGACGTTGTCCTTGTGTACTAATGTCGATATTACCCAAGGTAGAGAATTTTTCGTCATAGAAGAGATTTTAAAGGATAAACATGTCACTGTATCGAGTTCTTAAGTAGTCAAGAGGTCTAAGACAAGAATAACTACTCTGAAACACTAAACTACTTTGGTCTGACTCTAAACTCTCCTGATAAGGATCAGGTCCGAAAATACAGAGGGACCAGAGAGACAAACGAAGGACGGATCGACTCAGAAGACATTTTTCAGACCTTTTAATTCAGATTGGAGACTATAGGTGAGTCCGAAGAAGGGAATAACGAAAGCCAATTTAGAAACATCTTTCCTTCCCTTTCTCGGAAGGCGACGAGAAACTGTTACCCGATGACAAAAAGAGAATGACGAATACCATTTTTCGTACAGACATAGAACACGGAGACGACCTTTCTAGGTCACTCTACCGTCCTCCTATCTGGTAACCCTTCGATTTCAATATTATCCTCTTACTTGGGGTTACGCATCAACGGTGTAAATGACTTAAGAATGTGATACGGTACAAGATGAGGTACTTGTGCCCTCTGAATTCTCGACACTCCGAGTCGGTAGTTCTTAAGACATCAAAGAATTGATCAATTCGAATCGATCAAGTTTAAATCTTTTGTTTATTTTGAAAATATCGTATCAAACCATTAAACTCTGTGGAGAGATGGTTCTACTGTCATCTCCCAAACGAAGTGAAGACGGAGTAGAAATAAACCCAGTTCCTCGACAACGATGAACCCTCATACTTCGGTTTGGGACCGATGAAGAAACTATGGACTTTGCGGAGTAAGGACCACACTAATACCTTTGTCCGACGGTCAAGAATGAAAATTTATTTTTTCTCCTAGATACTTACTTTGTTTCGAAACTCGTGTTTTTCCCGAATTAAGTAGTAAAATCATTACGATAGTTTCCAATTATTAGTAGTAGAATATACTAGGTTGGAGTTAAAATTTTTATCATTGAAAGTAGAACACAAAGTTAGGACGACTTTAGATCCAAAGATTGTTTTGAGCTCTACTAAAATATCAATTTTAAGATGCTAGATAACAACCACTGTTAACTGTACTCGGACCCTATCCAACACAATTATATAAACTACAGAGATTAATCAGTGAACTTCTGAACTAATCTTTGGTTCCCTGTTGTAGTCACATAAAGAGACAAAGTTCTTTAGACACTACTAGAACTTAATTCTAAGGGTGTCCCCTAGACCTACAGAACTTTGTATGTATAAAGTTCCCAAAGACGACTAAAGTGTCTGACTTCAACCCTCTCTGAGATATCTTCTTTCCGAAAGACTACGAATAGGATAGTATACCCGGTCACCAAGATCAAAATTTTAGATAATTTAGAACGAAATTTGATGTAAAGAGTCTTGTACGGTCGAGATCCCTGGTGTTGGACGTTGTCGAAAGCTCGTGGACTTTTTAGCGACAGTAGAGAATCTTGACGAACAATTTTTTGTAATAACACTCAGACCCTAATCGGAGTTAGTGAAGAATGATGTCAAAGTTTATTCTTAGTCTCGTAAGGATACAACCACTCGTAACTAAAACCACTACGAAACGAATTTTTTTTAGTCTACTCTCCGAATTGATAATTAATAATAGACTTTTGAAAGTAGATAAAGTTTACACGATATTGTAAAGTTGTCGTTTCCTCAACGAATACTGAGTCGATCGACCCCGAAGCAAAATACTTTCAAGATCTTTTCATCCCGATAATCGTAATAAAATCAACGACAGAAGCTCTCCACAATAAGAGTAAAATTAACGTTGAACCATTCGACAAACCGATCTTACTTACTTCGGACCGAGAAAAGAGTTACTCGTAAAGATTGAGTCTGATCCAGGTACTCCTGTGTTCTGAAAGGTCCTTTTTTTTTTTAGTGGGTTATAAATGACCTTTTCCGTTAAAACATTCAACCTTGGGTACCTTATTATAAAAGTTTCGGTTTAGATAGATAGATGAAATGTCGGAGGAACAAAGGATACACTCTTTTTCTTTTATTACTCCGGTCTGCAAAAAAGGAAAAAGAAGAAAATTAAAACAAGTCGTAATTTCCTCCCTTGAAGTATTTGTAACTAACAGTAAATGTCTTTTGTAAGTCTTTAGTACACACGTAATAGGTCCCTTACGATTGTCATAAGTTGATTATTAAATGTCCTGTATTTTATTCCTGTTTTTGGATAATGTAAGATTTCATTATATTTTGAGAAAAAAAATTAACAATCCCTCACGACAAAATAAGATCATATAAATATTATTTTTTTGAGTTACGAATGAAGGATTTACTGAGTCCGACGTCAAAATGAGTGCATGTGTCTTTAATCCCGAATGTATAATTTGTTCCTCTCTCTCTAGTCTTTTGACATCTAAAATTTTGATGTATACAGTGACCCAAATAAACATCAAACGGAAAACGGGGATAGTCGGTTATTATTACGTACATTATTACATTCAATTCGAGGTCTTTTTAGTTTCGGAGATCCTCCGAAATAAAGAAATTTTTTTCTTATATTAATAATACGAAAAATCTCACTTATGAAAATAAAATGTATCAGACCGTTACGTCCAACATACGCAACGATCGTTACTGTGCGCACGATCATTCTCTGCGTTCGACGTGTAAGGTCCACGTCACCACCGACCATCCATGTCGGTTCGGGGTCTGGTGTACCAAAGTTACGACCTCCTGAGTCTGGAGACGAGAGATGAACTGTGCACACCCGACCTCGAGTCCATTTTTGTAATTTAGAGACTTACAACCTTCATGTACTTTTAATAAAGAGAGTCAGGATTTTCGTTCCTTAATAACAGTCCCTAAAGTTTTTATAACCTTTCAGAGTAAATTTAGATTTATAGAAAAAAAATAATATTTAGTTAGTAGTATTTTATAATCGGAAAATTTCAACACAAACCCTACGTCCTTTTCGTAGTCTGAGTAGTCTGAACGAGGACGGACACAACAATGTCGAGTACTGTGGAAGTTGAAAGGAGGGAGAGTCAGAGGGGGGTGGGAGGGGGTCCAAGAACTGTTGTAAATAAACCATTTCCAGTCAATACCGAAGTCGCTTACTCACTAGACTGGAATCCAATAATTATGCTTTATTTACACATGTTTTTATAAAACAAGTAGTCTTTCGTCTCGAACAAAAGGAATTCGATAAGGCACGTCTTTCCTATACCTGATTCGGTAAACGATGTTCCTTTCTCCTGAATGAGTCCGTTGTAAAAAAAAAAAGAAAAAATTTTTTGAAAGGAAAAAGTACAACAGACCAAGTCTATCCCAAATGTTCAGAATCCCTTTAGAATTATGTCTAAGAAACCTCGTCTAAATTAACTGTCGGGACAGGGAAAGAGTCGACAGAATGTTTTCCTTCGCATGTGAATTGTGGTTACTGGGTAGTTCTACGAATTTGGTAATGTTGGTCAAAGACTCTTCATGCATTGTGCGTCTTTCCTTCGTTCATGTATAAGCGAGAAACAACCAAAAAGGGGGAGATTTTTTTAGTAATGTTTCAGAATACGAATTTGTCTCTGTATCTTTTTAGTCACATAAGTGACAGAGGTCAATAAATGTCGTTTTTAATGTCTCTGTCGTATGTAGTATAATCTGGAAGGTGTTCGTATATAATTTTCATTAATGTAGACTTTTTTATAAAAAAAAAGGAGATGTAAAGATGTTATGTATGAGTTAAAAGATATCCACATCAAAGGTAAGGACACACACACACACACACTTAGTCTACTTCGTCTGCCATGGCACGAACCCCCACACCAGGCCTCGAAGAGACTGTATGGATCACACACACACACACAAGTCAGTACTGGGTCCGTCCATATACGGGAGGTAGTCGGTGACGGACTTCTCATACCAAATTGTCTTCCTAGTGCGACGGGTCACCCCCACGTGTAGGGGACGCGAAGGGGGTTGACCCAAATAAGTTAGAGCCATTTGAACACGAAATAAAAACCGGTATTCTTGTTAGTGACTCGACGAGACAGACGAGGTGACCTCCAGCACGAATGTCAGTACGTCCTCCGTTTCTAATGATACCGGTTAAGTAAAGCCTCCTTAAAGTTGTCGATTCCTTTTTTCACGTGTTTGTCTGTTGGGGATAAGCGACGTTTTTTTAGGTACCAGGGAGTGAAGTCTTGTTACCTCCTGATACAATAACACTGACACCTTATTTAAGAAATCTGTGTTGGTTCCCTTTTTATTCTTGAACGTCTAATACTTTGGCGTGTAAATTTCTTTGTGTGCCTCTGAGTTTTCGTATTTTTAACACGTAACCTGAAAGTCTTTGTCTTTCACCGTTCTTTAGATTGGTGGACTGAGATACTTCGACTTTCAAACCCGTTTTGTCACAGAAAATATTCGGTAGTACTTTAATAAAAGTAAAAGTCTAAACAAACGGTAAAAATTTCGACTGGAGAATGATATAGGAGATCAGTTTATACCTTTGGTTTAATTCACAGTCTTCTCGTTCTGGAAAACGGGGACTTGGGGACTGAGATTACAGTGGGTCTCAACATAGACCCGTCTGAACGAGGTCAGTCTATCCGGGGTGCTAACCTAAACGTCCCCGACACTGGTGGAAGACGGGGTTCTGTACAAACAAACCAGACGTGATTCGGAACTTAGTTGACTGTAAATGCTGAGTTCTCTAACGTATTCTAAATCTTTGATCGTTATAAAGTCGAAATCGACTGAGAACCTACGGGGAAAAGTAACCCCGTAAAGGAACGATCGAAGGGTGGTCTGACGAAGTGAGTAAACGTAGTTGAGGGACCGGGAGAATCTGACAACTTAAAAATTTGAATCGAAATTTGTTTGTACAAAGAGACCAGGACTCTATGAGGGGATGGTTGTTGGGGTTTTCCTACGGTTGAGAACAGACTTCTGTGTGCACCGACGGGTATAGTCTAACGACAAACCTAATCGTCAACCCTTGTCTTTTAGTTTATGGTGAAGTAGATTTCGTCTACCACCCTGAAGGCGAGAGCAATCTCCCCTGAGACACGTTTGGCAGTGATGTCTACGTGTGAAAGTTCAATAACGACAAGAGAATTTGCCATCAAGACAGTCCCGTGTCTACGGGAACAGACTTGAACGACGGTGAACATCATCGAAGCTCTCTCTTTCTTTAGTCCTTTTACAATAAAGAAGATTAAAGGTTATCGTCATCTTCAAAAGGAACGAAGATACTATTTATCTTTGTCTTATATCTTGTTTTGACTGTATTAAACGTAGACTAACTACCGAAACTTTTTTCGACAATACAACACAGGAACCCTGTATTCTTAACGAAAACGTCAGTTCAGACCATGTGTACCCTGACCTCTCTCACTCGGACTTAACTGATAGGTACACGTTCCAAAAGATGTTCGTCAAATCGAACTGACGACCCTTCAACACACACCTCGTCCGTCGACACTATCCCGTACTTGATTACGGAGGACCTTGGATGACAATTATAGGTCTCAGAGAATCTGAGATAGTTTCTTTAGACTAATGGATTCTCTGGAGACATAACAGACAAAAATGGATGGGTCACCAAGTCTCAGGACTTCTGTGAAAATTTTGTTCCCTCTAGGTCTTTCCCATACAAACAGTTGATGTAGAGGTGGGAGTCAAAAGTCAGAAACCCCCCCTCCCCCCATTTTCTCGACGTCTTTTTCCTTATGTTTCTCCTGGTCTCAGTGTCTGTCGGCCCGAACTCTACTCTACAATCCGGTCTACACCTTAAGGAATAAAAGGATACAAGGGAGGTTTTGAACGGAAAGAAAAGTGTCTGGTGTTCAGTGGAGGGAACAGTTCACCACTTACGGTGACTGAACATATCCTGAACATATCCTTCGGACCCAAGAGACCCTCTATGGATAAGGATATTTGCCCCGTTGACCTAGTAAACTGAGAGTCCTCTAAAATCTTTTACTTCGATTCAACAATGAGTACTCGTTAAAAAGTCGTTCAGGTTTGTATCTTCATTTAAGTCGAATGTCGTACTTCAATGGGGAGCAACCAGACTTTCGGAACAGTCTCACCAAGAGAGTGACCGTACAAATTAAACACGGTAAATATAAAACAACAGTAAAAGGACAAAAAACAGGGGGAGGAAGAACCACATGGAAAAAATTTTTGTTTTGTTTTGTTTTGTAGGGACTCACCTATGTCACGTTGTAGACGTAGTTCGTCACTAACAGTAAATGCTTCGTACTGCACTCTTCATGTCTAGGACCCAGGAAAGAGGGCCACGGGTGGAATGATACTTACACAACGTTTGTGAACACTCAGAAGTACCCCTTCCCTGTTTCCAACGTACACCAGTTCTTTCAACAATTGGTTTTAAAGTTTTATGGAGGTCTCCATCAGTGTCCTCTGTAAGTTTCCCGTCGAAAATTTCCATGAAACAATGGTGACTTCTGTACTGAACCGACAGAAAGTTCCCTGTCTAAACCGTTGACACCGTTGTTAACCTTTAGAGAAAAGAGTTGACGTTCCCCGACTAGCGCATGACCAAAGGTGACAAAACAAGACCAAGTCAACAATCGACAAAGGACAGGGGATCGAAGTTTTCCAAGTACGGCAGGGTCACTTTACTAACGTGGTCACCTTTGTTGTGTTTAAGTTTAGGTCCTGGAGGACTCCGTCACACCCCTTGTTAGAAAAAGGATGTAGTGGGTACCCTGTTCCCTCCCTTTTAAGAGTCGGTGGAGTAGTTAACTCAGTTAAATTTAGGAGGTTCCATTTAACCTCCTTTGTTTGCCAAGGGAAACGTTGACTCGTCCTTAATGTCCGACTGTTATCCTTTGTGATCAGGTTGACTTGTTACTTTCGTTTCAAACTGTATTCAAGTTTCGAGTTTCCCTTTGCGGTTCATCTGTGTAATTCGTAACGGATAGCGTTCGGTTAGTATTTTGTATGTAACGTAAACCTTTGTCGAACCAAATTAACTCACGGAAGGTAATGGGACAAAAGGATCGTTAGTCATTTCATTAGAAAGGTAATCTTCCTTTATACTGAGAACCTTAATTAAGAAATATGTTTCTCGATTGTCCTCACTGTAAATGTGGTTTTTCTTGACTCAGGGACATCGTCGTATTATTCGTCAGATGTCGACAGAAGAATCTGTGACTTCCATTAAACCAAGTCACATCAATTTAATTAACTTATATTGTCATCAACTCTTTCCCTAAGTAATAAAATTTCGGAAAAAAAGAGGTAACCAAACCTTAAGTAGTTAGTACTCCACCCTTTTCCGAGACAAAAGATTTTCTGTTCTACTTGTGATGACAAACTAGTAGTCACTCGTCATGGCACCGTAGTACCTCTACCGACAGTTGGTAGGTCGAAGTCCTCTCGTATTCTAATTTTTTTTAGTCAAAGGTGACTACCTTTGAAGTGTTTCGTCCACACGTAAACACACACACATACACACACACACACACTCATAATCATTCTATTCCCGTCCAGAAGAACTCAACTACCGGTCCGATGTGAATGTCTAGTATTAAAAGGGACAGAATGTGTGTTTCGAGGAGAGATCTAGGGAAAATTTTTGAGAACAAACCCTGGTTTACTCTGATTTCCGTGTTCCGGAGGTCTTGTATTCGTCTTGTTCGAGGACTAACCTCCCGTTCACCTCTTCACTCTAGAACATAATCCTTTAGGTTCAACAGATTAGGACTAGAGTTGAGACCGTAAAACATGAAAATTTTCAACGATTTTCTTATTGGGGTCCCATCTACCTACTACGTTAAAGTTTGCCGTGGTCTTTCTCAAAACCGAAACCCCACGTAAGCAAGACATCTTATTGTGTCTAGAAAAATAAGATTAGATAGTTCCAAAATGATATAAAAATATTATACCGTAAAACCTCAACTTTTTTAATCTCCAGGGTCTGATCTTCTTGTATCTTTCAGGACGGAGGGGGAAATAAATAACGAGGAAAAAAAAGATTGTTTGAATAATTTCTCTTACTTGTATTCTTGATGAAGAAACGAAACATATAAGAGAAAGATGAAGAAACGTTTTCTCTATTTTTACAAATGTACTTTACCATATTCCTGGGACCCAAGACTAAATGAGAAAATGAGGTTAAAAAAAAATCTTTTTTAACGACCACCAGTATTAGATGGCTGACATAAAGAAACAACTATGTTATTCGTGGTTTTAGTTCAAAGAGAGTGTTGAACTTTAAGTTTCTTTTTTTCCACCAAAAACACAGGACCACTTTTTTATCCTTTATAGACAACAAACCAGTTTTCCGGGACCTGAGGTGTTACAAAAGACACCGGATTAAGAATTTTGTCCTTTTACCGAGGTTTATCAATTTAAAAAAAAAGATATACATGGTAAAACTGTTCCGAAACTACAGTAACTAGCTTTGTCTCAAAAAGATGTCTCCAGTACGCAATATAAATAAGGAAATAGTTGAATAAAGACTTAACTATGGTAAGACGATAATTGACGTCTACTTTTGAGACCGACTTTTTTGTTTTAGGACTAACAGATTGTATTTCCATTGTATATTGTGTCTTCCATTTATTGCATTCTCGCGGACTGACTTGGAGGAAACGGTCATCCATACTATAAAATTCGGTGTCACGTACACACACATATTCATTATCAGTATAGATTATAAGAGTCTATAATATATGAATAGTGTATGGACGTGTCACGAAAGGTTCTGTCGATGTTTAAATATGTACGTAGCGGATAGATTTTTGTATCTTTAGTCATTCGGATAATTCACCTTAAAAGAATTTAATATAAACTTGTTAGTTGTCCTTTTCATTAGTACATTTCATGACGAGACAAGAACATATATAGATGTTATTTTAAGATATTTGTCAACAAAGGGGTTTGTATGGACTTATTTTAATTTTTTTCTATTGTGGGTCACAGGATATAAACATATAAATACCAGTAAAGTTTTTGTTTGTTTGTTTATTTTCTCGGGGTGAGTCCACGTATAAATGTAAGAAGTTTGACATCGCCACTTTTTATTAAGATAATTCACGTCCTGTAAGGATTACAACGTCATCACTGTAAAAGGAATTCAGAAGTACTTGTGTAACGAAAACAGAATTACCACTACGTAAGGTGCTGATACTCTGTCAAGCGAACAGCGGAAGTAAACGTCTGCCACCGTGTCAGTCCTAATTTCTCGAGGAACATATTGCCTCCTTTCTCACATAAGTGATACAGACCTACGCTAACGAATTTATGGACGTCGAAGAGGGGCACGTTCAACGTTTGACGACACTACCAACCATAGAACCGATAATCGACGTCTCACCTCTCTGTCCCTTCCTCTGTTTCTCCCTTCGAGTAATCACGAGACAGAGGACTTAGTCACAGGAGGGACCGGGGTCTACTTCCCTTGGCTGCAACCTTTTTCTACAAGTTTTTCTTTCTTCCGAGTGAAAGTCGAAGAGGAAATCTTGTTTTGTTTTGTTTTGTGGAAGGAGGGGGTGAGAGATTTCTCTTTTATTTCTCGTCCTTTCTTTCGTCCTGGTTCGAAGGATCAAGTAACAAGAATATCTTTCATACATACCTTCCCTCAAATCAGATTAGTAATCCTCCTCCTCGACCGGTCCGTCCGACTGATTCAACCTTAGGACCAAGATTTCATCGATTTACCGATATACAGACACTGTGGGAGATACAGAGTCAAAAGAGTAAACATTTTACCTGAATGAGCATCGTAGATAAAGTAACTCAACAACATATTTGGTTCACTACTTTAATTATACTTTCACGATTCTTATGACATCCGTACTTTGTGTTACTCGATTATAAGAATAGATGGTAAAGGGTATCTAAAAATATTGTACTTATGGTAAAGGGTATCTAAAAATATTGTACTTATAGTCTAAAAATCAAAACCTTCTACTGTCACAATCTTTCCATATTGTAGTTAGTATACTCCACATTAAGTGTTACCAGACCTGACGAGACGACAGGTCCAATGATCGAACGGTGATAGAGAGATTAGGAAAGGGTGAAATTACGTATTTTACTTTGGATATAAATTAATTCCCTCTTAAACCCTCCAGTGACCGTGAGTCGAAGGAACCCCTCCACAAAATTTTTCAGTACCCTCTTGTAGGTGAATAATAATAAAAAAAAAATCTTGTAGGTGAATAAAAAAAAAAAATCTTATAGGTGAATATCGACAATCCAAAACTATACAATCACAGTACATTCTATATTAAAAAATTTAAATTTATGGGTCTTCTGTCACAAAATTATTAAATTTTATTGGTGTCAAACAATTTGTGATATATACAGTAGTCCAAGACCTGTTAAGATCGAAAATTGTGTGAATATTAAGACTTTGTGAATCTTAGGTAGTAAATCACAGTTTTAACGAATTTTGGTTCATAGTAACACTAGTTTAATGACACCCTTATTGTTTATGAGAGTATATCTATTATGAAAATGTTTTCTATTCGAACTATCAAGTATATCAACTGGTTTCCATGTGAACTTTCGTTACTACTTTATTTTATTTGGGTAGATTAGTGGTTAATCCGAGTGACGAGAGGGATGAGGTAAGTTATTATTCTTTGGTAAAGTCGGAAACTTCATTTCCTCCTTTATCTATTAATCAATGAAACACTGAAAAGTTTTAGTCTTTAAAGGTGAGAAAGTAATTGAAAGGAAAATTGTTGATTACTGATATATTGGTGTGATACTCGGTAAATTTTTATCGTGGTCCTAATCTCGACAACTGTATAAGTAATTTCCCTAGATCTTGTGTGTTTCTTCAGACCCCAAGTTTTAAAAGTCAAGTGACGATAAATTAGTGTCCCTGTCTTTACTTTTTTCTTTTTTTTGGACATCTTAGAAATGTCTTACCTACAATTCAAAATCCGATTCTTAGTCCTGAAAAGTTGCAACACTCCATGAATTTGACCATCGTCTGTGAAGATAATCTGTGGTCTTAAGTGTTTTGTCATCACAATAACGAATATTAGATACACCCCTCTGTCTACTTATACTGGTGTGTCAGTTTTCGTCTGACTTTTTGGCACCGCTCACGGTACCTCCTCGTTACGATCCTGCTCACCAAGTATTATCCTGCGAGACTGAAGAAATTCCGTCCGTGAAGACTTTTTCCTGGTAAATTCGACCCGAGACTTCCCCCTCTCTCGATTGGTCTACGACCCCGAGCCCCCACATGTTATACAAGGTCCTAGTATACGCCATAATCTTGATTTTCTTCAAAATCACAGGGACCTCGTCACCCACTCGTACAAGTTCCTGTTTCGACCGCTCCGACGTATCAGTCCAATACGATCCAGAGTGCCAGAGACAATTCCAGAAACCTTCTTAAAATTCTTTCTACTAGTCTTAGGGTAAGACTTTCTAAACTAAACTTAGGACCACCTTTCGTCACAGAAAAGATATAAAAGTATCCACTTCTCACATGTTTACAGGTGATTGATCTCAGGGAACCCTTTAATAAGTTCGAAAGAATTGGTCGACCAAGTGTGTCTTCCTCTGATTGTTAAAGCCTTTTGAAGAACGTGTAATGTTAAGAGGGACTTTATCGATGACTTACGTATCTCCGTAACTTTCGAAAGATATTAGTAGACGTCAACTTAACTACCACACGTCTCAAGGATTTTGTGGGTCTACGTTGAGACATTACGAACAGTTAGAAACCACACGTGTTCTTAACGACCCCACGAAGGATTTTTACGTCTAATGACGTTAGGTGAACATCCCTAAGACAAAGTACTTTGGATCTACGCCTCGAGTCTAAAGTACAAACTTTATGTATAGGACTCCTATGACCACGTGACCCAGGTATCTTCTCTGAAACTCTTCTTGACAATTCTCTAAGTTTAGAGTATTTAAATGTCGACAAAAAATTTTCACTGTTTAAGAAATAGTATATTCTTTATCAGGACCATTGACTCACAGTTCAATCGAAGAAAAGACCTCCGACTAGTCTTTACTAGTATAGATCTCTCCCTTCCAAAGTAAACGAACCAAGATAATCAAACCACTCTCTGCTCATTACTTTAAAGAACTCAAGGGATACTTTGTGTTTATGATGTATTTCTCCTAATCAGATCACTATTTTTATGTCCGAAAGTTACTCGGACTGACAGACGTAAACTTGGGGACTGAACGAGAAATGTCAACATACTAGAACCTGTTCAGTGAATTGGACAATCGAAGGAAAGACAGTCTACTGTTAATACTGTCAGGGATGGAGTCTCTCAACAACCCTCCCAATTCACTCAGTTATGTTCGGTAGATACTGTCATTACGAAGGGAGTTCCTCTCTTTATCAGTTCCAGTACAAACAAGTCGGTTTGTCGTGTCTCCTGTTCTTTGGTCGAATCGGGGATTTGTTCGTTGGTTTTAACTAAGAGATACATAACATACAAACGAAGGATCTACCGAGTCGTCATTTCTTAGATAGACGTTATGTCCTCTGTGTCCTCTACGTCCAAACTAGGGACCCAGTCCTTCTAGGGGACCTCCTCCTTTACCGTTGAGTGAGGTCATAAGAACGGTCTTATTAGGGTGTCTGTCTCCTCGGACCACCCGATATCAGGTACTCCAACGTTTCTCAGCCCGTACTGTTCACTGACTCTTGTGTGTGTGTATAACACACAACTCCAAAGGGGTCCTCCGAGTCATCAATTCTTAGGAGGACGGCTACGTCTTCTATGTCCTCTTCACCCAAGTTTGGGACCCAACTCTTCTATAATGAGTCGACCCTTTGAGTCGACATGACGTCGACCCTTTGGGGTTACAGTTTTCCTCGAGTCTCTTCGGAGTCGTCATCAACTTCCGAGTTGTTGAAAAATTTATCGACCCCACCACTAGATCTTCGTGAACCTCTACCTTCCACATCAACTAAAGTTTAATAGTACTCTAAAGTAGTACAAATTTATTAGGGGTACCGTCCTCATCTGTCTCCTAGATCTTTTTCCGTAAAAGTGTGAGTAAATGAGTAGAGTGAGAGACTACTATTTGTAAAGAACATTCTTTCTTCGAAGTCGAATATGGATGTCCCCAGATACTCTTCTTTTTATCGACGAACTCTTATCTACTATTAGGATACGAAGAAAGGTCTCCCACCAAAATACTCTTTTGGGTGTTAAAATATTAACCGTGTAAACTACAACTTTTTTACCTTGTACGTTTCCACTTTTGATCTCTAGTACACTCGAAAATCCGGTAGTACTACGGAAGGATGTACTTCGTCCTTCAGTTGTTACCGAACTAATTTCGTCTTCTTTGGTGTCTTCGTGACTATTTCTGTCCTTTATATGTCACTCCGACGTGTAGGTAAGCAGAAGAGGTAAGTGAGAAAAACCTCAAAAACCAATCGATTTAGATCTATAAACCGGATCTGAAGGTCGTGACTTAGACTCCATAGACAAGTCCAGTGTCGGGAGAAGGTGGTAGGAATGAGGTAGGACTGTAGGTACGACATACCCTACAAAAGAGATGAGACCCTAACCGACTGATTTCACCTTCGCCTGTCAACGAAGTCGATCCTAACCTTAGACCTTAGTCTGTCTCTCGGTCTCTTAATGAAAGATTTACATGAAAGATTTAATGAAAGATCACTGGATTCCTCGATTCTCGATCGGTATAAAGTGGTTCTGGTTCCGTCGTCTCTTTTGACCATAAGTCTCTCCCTCTTCTTCTTTCGTCTATGGATTTCTCTCTCTTTGAACACCCTACTTCCTAAGACTTCCGAAGGGTTAAAGAACAGGGTCGTAAAGGACTTACCCCCGACCTAAAGACTGGAATCCAAGGTACTCTAAAGAGCAGTAATCAAAATAATAAAAGAAGAACGAAAAGGATCGTCCTCAACCAAGAACAAGGAACATTGGGTTCTCAGGATTGGTTATGGAGTTGAACGTTGAAGCATTCACCCCTCATTGTAGTTTTGGAGAGAAGACCTTGAACGGACCACCAGGTCACCAAATTCCGAGTCTCGAAGGTACCGTCCCCCGTGTCCAAGGTAGGAACCAGTCCCTTGATTCTATGACTTACAGAACACCTTATCGGTCTTTTGTCTGTTTCTTGTGGAGCGAAGAAGAATATCTGATAATCAGACTGTCTGTTAGGGATAGTAAAGACCCACACCCTGGATATCACATACGGTCGTTTGATATTTACTGATTGTACTCAACTTTATTAGACTAGAGAGAGTCCCTAAGGAGTTCCTTTGAAAGGTGAGTACCCGGTTCTGACACATAATAAAAAACGAGGGAGGGGACGTAGACCGTGGGTTATGTGTGAGTAATATGTACATCCGACTTCATCTTTTGATAAAGGATTCTTTCGATAAAGAACTCTTAACTAAACCTTAATCTTTAGAACCTACTAGACAACTTGACAAGAGACATGAGAACGGAGAAGAACGTAATAAAATGTCCCATATAGGATGAACCGCTTTGGACTCGTCCCGAAGACCCCACGGACCAGGATTGGACCCGTCGCCAATGTGACCATACAATTGACGCACTACTAAGTAACTCGATTTATGATTGTTCAATTCTTGAAAGACGAGCATACAACATCAAATTCTTTCATACCTTTTTAATTTATCTTTTGTTTAAGGATTGATTTATACTTCCTCTTGTCCCTCCGAGTCTGGTGCTCCGGTGTAGTAGACTCGTCCCTGAGTTCACCACAGACCTGTCTGACGCGACAAGTTCTAATTTGACTACTTAGCGTCCGGGTGGACGATCCTTAAGATTACACTGTAGATCACAGGACGTGTTTCTTATTCGTCCGAAGTCCGTATTTGTAGGGTAATAATTAGTACTGTATCAGAGAAAACTAGAATGACTCTGTCGTTACTTTTAGTAACATTTACTAGGAACCGTCAAGAGTGACTAGAGAGTTAGTCACAAACGAACGAGGTGTCTGGGATGGATACTCAGTCGTGTCGACAAAACAAAAAAAAAAGGATTGAGACATAGGATTATCACGAATGATTTCACTCTCACTGATCCTCACTAAAGAAAGTCTATTTTTAGAGTTAATAATTGTGACATTTCATCCCGACACATTTGGAAGGGAGTATGTTCGAAAATAAATCTTTGAACGACGACGATGTAATCTTTTTAAGGGGAGAGACACAACCTATCAAAACAACAAGACGGTCTTTGTCTTTCGGACTATCCTTACGACTGGGGACCTACACCCCAAATATTTGTCACATACGAGACCCTGATCTTATAGTGGGATTTAAGTCATGTTATCACGTATCCCATGAGTAAACTTAGACGTTCTGGACCTCTTTAGATAAATAAGTGAATAACATCACCGTCTTGTAGATTTCTCAGGAATTTTGATGACGTGTCCTGACTTATGACCCTCCGTTTTCTTCTACAACCTTCCTTGGAAACAAAAAGAGAAGATCTCAGTTTCTTACAATGTGACTTCCCTGGAATTGCTGGTAGGTCAGGTTGGAGGAATAAATCCTCTGTTTTTTTTTCACTTCGGGTCTCTTGTCTACCCGACGGAGGGGATCAGTATACCCCGAATTTTTATATACACATATATACGTATATGTATATATGTATGTATATGTATATATATGTATCATTCACTATCAGTGAGTCAGTACAGGCCGAGAAACACTGGGTACCTGACACGAGGTACCCAGGTCCGAGGAGACAGGTACCTTAAGAGGTTATTATGACCTCACCCATAGATAAGGGGAGAGATCCCCTAGAAGGACTTGGTCGTCACTCTAAGAAATGACAGACTCGGTGGTCTCTTCGGGCATATACACATACGTACGAATCAACGAGTCACCATAGACTGAGAAACCCTGGGGTACCTGACATCGGACGGTCCGAGGAGACAAATACCCTAAAAGGTCTGTTCTTAGGACCTCACCCAACTGTACAGGTACAAGAAGAGGTACATAAAGAAAAAACTTGACATCACTCTCACTGGTCACAATAGAGTAAAGGAGTGAAGAGGTTAGGCCCTAGGTCGGATTAGATTGATAATAAGTATCAGACGTATGTCGCATATGAAAGAATATATATATAGTAACGGGGGTAGTGAACCTTACGGTGTGAAGTGGAGGGATTTGGAGATTGAAGGTAGGAAACTTTGTCATACGTAAGTAGTCGCTAATCAAGTTTATATGGGTAAAGAACCTATTTTGTAAAGGGACGCCTTTTTTTCAAAGAAGACAGGTGTCGTCGATGTTGTTGTCGTAAATGTATAACCAATACTTAGTACATGGTACGAATATAAACTAGAGTTAAGTCAGGAGTTTTATTGGTATACTGTAGTTACGATAGAAATTAGTGTAAAATGTTTATTCTTTTGGCTCTGTGTCTCCAATTCAGTGAACACGTCTTATTGATTCGATCAAGAATACCAAGTAATATATATACCATGTATAATAGTAACACTAGTACTTTTCTCCTTTGATCTAATAAATAAAAATGGGGTTTGTTTGTTTTTTTATTTATTTGACTAATTATGTGTCCCCAACTCTTGAAAGTCAATTACCTAATTTTAAGGGCTCAAATTTTAGGAGAGGTCCAGGTTCAAACCAGTTTTCATATTCCGTAACGATGAACTTGAAATTAAAGTCCTTCACCCGTACGTCCTTCACAAAACCTCTGTCAAAAAAGTTCTACTTTAGATTATTGATACAGACTTGGGACGTGGAGTGAACTTCGACCGATGTGGACAAGTCTCAGTTTCACCGACCGTCATAATTGTTAGAAACAGGAAACGTGTCTCCGTCTAGGTGGGGTCAATGACTCTGATATTGGGTTTGGTGACCTGAACTTATGTCGTGAACGTATACACGTCAAAAGACCTCTATTCGAAGTATGACACACGGGCTAACGGGTCTCCCCAGTGAGAAGATCCCCACAGTACCTCGTTTTCTCGAGGTACCGATACTTCCACTTTCTTCTTTAAAGACTTTTATACTTTACATAGACACCATACCACCTTATCAAGAGGCACCTAAATTTATCTCGACAAATAAAGAAAACCTCTCGTACCCAAACTACTCACCCACAGGGATATACAGTTACCGCGGTAACAGGAATCTCATACTTCTATCAGTCCTTGAGTTCTCTGAACGGACAGGGAAGGGAAAGGGGTTGTGTGAACTGGGACTCTGAATCTGTTTACCTCACTGAATACGTTTTGGTGTGTCAGGTCTCGTCCCTCTTTGTTCTTGGGTTAAGAGTAAGGTAAAGTACCAGGGAGGTGTAAGCAAGTGTATCACAATCAGCGAGTCAGTACAAGCTGAGAAACACTGGGGTACCTGACATCGGGTGGTCCGAAGGGACAGGTACCTTTAGACGTCCGTCCTTATGACCTCACCCATCGGAAAGGGAAGAGGTCCCTTAGAAGGACTAGGTCCCTTACTTGGACCCAAAGGACGTAACGCCCGTCTAAGAAATGGGAGACTCGGTGGTCCCTTCGGGGATCAAGTGTATTGTAGGATAGCTTACTACTGGCAATGTCGTTTTCCAGGTGTGTCTTTGAGTTATAGGTGTGTACTGATCACCTTCGTTACGAAACAGTAAACTGAGGTCACTTAAAACATATTCTTTAATAGGAAAGATTGTGAAAGAGACTAGGGGTCTAAATGTTGTAAGAGAAAGGTATTCTTTTCTTGACTTACCTAAATTGATCTGAATGACACCACAAGCAAAGTGTTGTATAGTCAAGTCAAGCCAACGAGTCAGTACAGACTTAGAAACATTCAGCCTGTACTGAGAAGTGTTGTATATGTTTATAACTTAGTAATACAATATATGGATTCGGATTATATTACAACATACAATTAATATGAATTTTTTATTTTATTAACATATGGAAAGGGTGATTTCTACCTTTTTCCTCTCAATTCGACTGAAATGAACCACAAAATTAAAAAAAAACGATAATGTATACAAAGTAGAAGTTAAAGACAGAGGATAGATGGGGGTTTATGGAGTCTAGTGGTAGTCCTATGGTTGGTTCATCTTTTACCTTATTTGTGTTCCCAATGACAGAACCCCTTCATTATTAGTGGTACAGTATCACACAATCTTAAATGTGTCACATATATAGAGTAAACTTGGATATGAAGAGATATCCTCATTCTTTAATATTAGAAGTAAAATGTCTGTTTTCTTGGTACCAAAAGACTATTCTTCTACTAGGGGACTTCACCTTATCAAAAACAGATTGAGACCTAAAATCCCACCATTTATACCCCTGATTTCAGAAACCCCCTAGGTTTACGTTCTTTGTAAGAAGGACGGTTGTAATTGATTGGTCTACGTAAATACGTATGTACGATGTGTCGTTAATCTCTCTGTCTACGTATATAGGTGTCATAGTAGTAAAGACGTGTCACATAGACTTTCGTACAACTTCAAAACGAGAATGGACCCTCTTTTAACTCCATACTTCTCGTACCCTAAACAGGAACGAGGACACTATTCACTGTTCAATGTAGTTTCTCTTGATAGTGAGATACCACATCTTTACAAGAAGGATCACTACACAATTAAAATCGTTTTATAATGGTATTACTTCGTCGTATAAATTGAGTACCTCCAAAAAATACCATCATGAGACATACACGTTTCATTTTAGACTATCATAGAGGTCGTCTCGGGGGGAGGGGGGACGGAAAATTTTATTTCTTGAAGTTCTCGTCTCACCCTCTCAAAATTACTATTTTTATATCTCAGCCTATTGACAGTAGAAATTGACTCCTATTCGAGGTGAAGAATCAACGAGTTGGAGATTTTTTTTTTGAGGTCAAGAATTCTTTAAATTCTATGAAATCCTAGATTTTATTACGATCTATAGTAATCCTAGATTTTATTACGATCTATAGTAATCTTTTGAGGAATAAGGAGAATACTAGTAAAATACAACCATGTATTGAAAAAGGTCTTAAGAAGATTTCCTAGTGATAAAAATTAATTCGACTTAACACTTACTTCATGTTTCGCGACACGTACGTCAGACGGGAACTCTATAAAGTAAAACTTTTTTAGGGTCTAATCTCCACTCCTCTAATCTCAACTTCCTTTTAAATGTTCCGTAGTCAGATTAGAAGATGAGACCCATCCTGACGGTAATTTTTGTATAGACTTTCCTTTGTTCCGTCTTAGAGATTCTTAGACTGGTTACTGTCCCTGGAGTGAGGTGAGTCACCAGATGGGAGACAAGTCGTCAAGAGTAGTGAAATATCAAGAAGGAATAAAACTTATTTTTAGATTGGTAAGAAAACAGGTCTGGTCTGAGGGTTCACCGTGTTTCAGAGGAGAAAGAAGTGTACACTAAAAACTTCTGAACAAAGGAACGAAAACAAGAAGTCTATTCGTGGGAGTCAAGGATATTACACAGAAGGAGATAGACCCCAAGTCTGGGTAGTCATAGTAGGAACTGATTCTTCAATAATACGAGAGTTGAATAATATCAAAGGATCACAGGGGAAAGAGGTCATGAGAACGGACCTTTTAGGGTACCTACCTCCTCGGACCATCCGGCGTCAGATACCCCAGCGATTCTCAGTCTGTGCTGACTCGCTGAAGTGAAAGTGAAAAGTGAAAGTACGTAACCTCCTCCTTTACCGTTGGGTGAGGTCACAAGAACGGACCTCTTAGGGTCCCTGCCCCCTCGGACCACCCGACGGCTTATACCCCAGTGTGTCTCAGCCTGTGCTAACTTTACTGAATCGTCGTCGTCACAGGGAAAATTTTGCGTGTGAACCTCAAATACGGTGGAAACCATTTGAAGTCTGGAACAACGACTACTCTTTACAGGGAACGGACTATACTGATCGGGAGGGGACGAGTGACCCGAGACAGTCACTGTCCCCCAGACACGAGGCTCCTGAATGGAAGCGGTTCCAGAGTAGTAGGTCCACTAAGAAGACTTAGTGTACAACTTCACGTTTTATTTAAAAAAGGACTTCGAAGACCTGGAAGGAACCAAGATAGTCGGTCCGAGCCAGATTCTTTCCTTTTCCCACCCATTCTTCCCTTGTCTTCCATTCGAAGCAACATAAAATGGAAGGATACATTCACGACTCTAAATCTGGATTGAGTTTAATCAGATTTAACGAAGACTTCTGTACATTAATAAAAAGATTTTGTTTATCAAATATTCATTACGGTACTCCTGTCATTACATGTTTTGTGAATGTCCTTTAGTCCCACCTCCATTCCTGTGTCACTAAGTTTCTGTGAGGTACACAGAATGACAGACACTGTCAAATGTAGAGATTGAGTAAGGGACCTGTATACGAATCTAAAAGAAAGTTTCACATTCAATTACTAAACATTTCTTTACTTAATATCTTCACTTCTTTTAGATAACATTTCCTCGTAAAAACCATAAGTCCTAGAGGGAAGAAAATATATTCGACAATATAAAATATATGATAACTGTACTTAGTTGTATTTTTAATTAGGACACAGGAGAAAAAGATATAACTTACAAATTTATTACCGATCCTATTAGGGAGGAAAGGAAATCGGAAAGGATGAAAGAAAAAAGAAAGGAGGGAGGGAGGGAAAGAAAGTAAAACAAGAAGAAAGAAGGGTCTACGAAATATGACACCACTGTTTTAAGTCAGGTCGTAGTTACGGAATCCAACTTTGAAGTCACTTCTCTGTGGGTCTCACAGGTTTACGACTTGTTTATGAGTACCTTTTCTTGAAGTGTACTAGGAAGACTTGTGTCAAGTCCAGTCCACTCTTTGAACTAAGACATTAGGATCTGTCCCGGTCCTGCAGATCGGTTGTCAATTCGTTTGGGAATGCATTCACTCGTGTTTTTGGAAATCACTGGTAACAGTTAGTCTTATGTAATTCAAAGGGACGAAGAGGGAAGGGATTTGGTAGGTCTCGACTTATCTGTCATTGATAATACCGTTCTTGGACCCGCCTTCCCACACAGACCGTACTCTACCTCGGAGGTGTCTGCCCTTATGACAGAAAGGAGAAACTTATACCGTGATACGGTTCCACCGTTTGTACCATAGAACCTCAACGAAGATCTTCGGAGACTCACACCCAGACACTCGTCCCGACCTTCTAAGGGGTGGCCCATCTTATTCGATTTGGAGTACGAAACGAAGGTTTGAGACCTTAAACTACCGAAATCGTATAAGAAGGATCTTTTTCCGAGTATCAAGTCGACTAAAAAGTGAGTATTCTTCGTGTAAACGGAAAGTTTACCCCTTTAATAGAAGTACCTAACAAATCTAAACTATATAATACAGAATTTATAAACGACGATCCTTAAATGACTAAACGGTGTGTGTATGGATTCTCCTGTCACTTAAAACATAACGAAGGAAACTCCTTCACCCTTAGTCTCACTTTGGTGGACGGAGTAGTGTCTGGACGTCCGAGTTAGAAGATGACTTGATATTAACTACCCTTCTTCGTTTACGTTACTCTTTTACCGTCCGCCTTTTAATAAACCGTAAACCAACGATGGTCTTTATTTAGAAAGAACAGTGAAGAAAGTAAATAGAAACACGACGGTTCAGACCTTTTGGAAGATCCCAATTTTTTTTTTTCCCTTTTCGAACCTCCTCGTTGAAATAAAATCTGTCTCGGTGCTTTCTTTGACAATCATTATTATACGGTTAACTATTGATTGAAGGTAAAAACTATTTCACTATTTTTTGTCTTGATTTAAAAATTTTAGTAATTTTTTAAATTTTTATTCATTATTTCAGATGGCCTATGTTTCACATTTCCGACATAATACCGATGTGTATCGATCTCACTATACAGTTGTTCAGGGTAGTGGTCCTTCTAATTAAAGAAGGTCGGAGTGACTTTTTACACAATCCACATTCTTTTCTCTTTTCTCGTTCAGAGATCTCTATTTACCAAATATCTTCCTTACTCAGAGAACTGGTATTTTACTGGTCCTTACACAGAAAGAAAGATATCTCTTGACAATTGCTATGACGATAAGGAACTGGAGTTTAGATTGGGTTGTCTACTGACTTACTCGTCGAGACTGAAAAGTAAGACCAACTCCTTCCTTGGTACGTAAATACTCCTAAGATATGTCAAAGTTTGACCGTGTACTAAAATTTTTCTTAAAGTTACTGATATCACGATAAACTATTTACAGTGTGGAATGGACGAAACTTTTGAAAGGCGACAACCAACGTAAAGTCTCGATCTGACCCAGAAATAATAATGCTTTGAGTTGGGAGAAACGTCCACTCCTTTGACTCTAAGACTCCCCAGTTCACAAATTCCAGTGGGTCTATGAACCACTATCTTGGACAAGATCTCACAGATGGTGGTGTAGTCTCCAAGAAGGAAAAGGTCAGAAATCATCCTGGTAAAAAAGGAGACGACGGGAATGGAGGAAAATTTTGAAGATTATAACGAAATTTGTTGTTGTCCCTCCGCGGTCGTAAACGGACTTCATTCTTACGATTGTTATTAAACCTATCTTTCCGGTCACTTTGTCTATAAATTTCTTTTCTTTCATGAACAAAATTAGGAATACGACCGAACAAGTAAGTCCATATAAAGATTCGGAGTGGAATAACCTGTAAAAAAGATACAGGAAATAAGAATTTTAGTTTTATCTTGAACCAATATTAAGTCCGGTGATAAACAGAAGTAAATAGGGAATTCTTTACTACTACGAAAAGACTTAGGCCTCAGTTGGAATGGTGTGTGGGATAAGAACGTAAAGTCTGCTTTACCTAGTAAGTTTAATTGCATTCCCATGAAAAGAAACTTAATAGGTTTTTATAATGTTCGAACGATTTCTTTTATATCAAGAAACTTTCAAAGAGGCCTCTTGGAACCGAACCCATCCACGCTAAGTACAATTTCTATCGTTTGTCCAAAAAAAAAAAAAAAAAAAAAAAATTACCATTCATGAAGTCTGGAGGGATGGACCTCTATAGTCTTGTCGTCTCCTCTTGTTTCGTTAGAGAAGGAGTCAGTCGACGTTCCTTGTGTTTAAGAAACGTTTCAGTTTACGAAGTAAGTGATTCAGTAGTCTTGGATATTTTCTTCCGTTTAGTTCACTTTTATGAACTTATCTTACCATATTGTCATTGTTTTTCAGGGTATTAGTTCTTTAATAAGTTCCAGAACGTATCATTCGTGTGTCTTTTTTTATAAAGGTTCAAGGACCGGTCTTCTTCACTAAACACGAGACGACACGCGAATCAGTGAGTCAACACAGACTGAGAAATCCTGGGGTACTTGGGTGGTCCGAGGAGACAGGTACCCTAAGAGGTCCGTTTTTACGACTTTACACATCGGTAAGGGAAGAGGTCCCCTTAGAAGGGTTGGGTCCCTAGTCTGGGGGTAGAGACTACGGAGGACGTAACGTCCACCTAAGAAGTGGACGACTTGGTAGTCCTTTTGGACTCTTCACTAAACCACTACTAACACTCACTCCTTTCACCCGTTACAGAACTGGTCTATTACTTTCAGTTTTAATGGTTACTTCCCGTCTATCTCTGTCACACGCGGGTAACATTATGGGTTGACCCTGATATATTGGGGTGAGATTAGAACATTTACACTTTAATCAAGGTTGACTTTTTGAAATTTAATCGCTAAACTCCTAGGAAATCATGTCTCTATCTTAAGTACCTTTTGGATTTTATAATACATATTACCCGGTTCCCGACAGTAAAAATCACTGTGAATATCCTACAGTGACCACTACATCCTACAGGTACCCGGAGTGTGATTCTCTTGCCTCTATTTCACGGACATTAAAGGACCTTTAAACTGACTCCTCGTTTGTAAGTAAGGAAAAATACTTGCTGAGCGTCCAGTCCACGAATCGGTAATACCTAGGAGTGTTTTGGTACGAAGTAGGGATGTGACTAGGAACCATTTACAAATAAAATACTTCGACCTTTATCTGGGTCCAACGAACGGTTACAAAAAGGAGGAAAGAACTTTTAGATCGAAACCTCTACTGTACCTACACATAGTCGATGTCCTCCCTTTGTGACGGCCGGGACCACCTGAACGACAACCGATGGTATAGTCGATTGTCGTGTTTTCCACTTTCCCTTCACCGGAAGAAACTACAGACACCCGTCCTATACCTTGTTTACTGTGACGGTTATCAATTTTGGAAAGGACCGTAGTCAGGTAGAAACGATTGTAAGAATAGGTGGGGCATGTGACTACTGACCTTCACTTACTGTGTGAAGGTCTCTGACTGAGATAGGACGGGAGGGTGTTCTTACCAGACCCCTAGTAAATCCCGATCAACCGTGGGTACGACAAACACGAGAGTCTTGAAGTACTTAATTGTACTGAGACCGACGTTTTGTTCACTTTCTCAAGGAGGACATTTGTAGAATCAAGTACTAATATTTGAACGTATTCTTTGAATTCTCTAGTGGGTACCTGGTGGTCACCAGATATGCTATTTGAAACACTTCGTCATTCGATCTTTCATTTTCTTTTGGACTAGGATATTTCTCACGAATTTTACGTAGGGTCCAGAAATCTTAGTCAAAAGTAACTGAAGACTTACTTTGTACCAACCATAGTTCTCCCGGATCAAGTCAAGTCAAGTCAAGTGAGCGAGTCAGGACAGGCTGAGACGCTGGGGTACTTAGCGTCGTGCGGTCCGGAGGGAACAGGTAGTGGTAGAGGGCCTCAAGTGAGTCTGAGTGCAGGTAGCTCAGGCACTTCGGTAGGTCGGTAGAGTAGGAACCACTAGGGGAAGAGGAGGACGGGGGTCAGGGAGGGTCGTAGTCTCAGGAAAGGTTACTCAGTTAAGAAACGTACTCCACCGGTTTCATGACCTCGAAGTTGAAATCGTAGTAAGGAAAGTTTCTTTATGGTCCCGACTAGAGGAAGTCTTACCTGACCAACCTAGAGGAACGTCAGGCTTCCTGAGAGTTCTCAGAAGAGGTTGTGGTGTCAAGTTTTCGTAGTTAAGAAGCCGTGAGTCGGAATAAGTGTCAGGTTGAGAGTGTAGGTATGTACTGGTGTCCTTTTTGGTATCGGAACTCATCTACCTGGAATCAGCCGTTTCATTACAGAGACGAAAACTTATACGATAGATCCAACCAGTATTGAAAAGAAGGTTCCTCATTCGCAGGAAATTAAAGTATCGACGTCAGTTGTAGACGTCACTAAAACCTCGGGGGGTTTTATTTCAGACTGTGACAAAGGGGTAGATAAACGGTACTTCACTACCCTGGTCTACGGCACTAGAAGCAAAAGACTTACAACTTGAAATTCGGTTGAAAAAACGAGAGGAGAAAGTGAAAGTAGTTCTCCGAAAAATCGCGGAGAAGTGAAAGACGGTATTCCCACCACAGTAGACGTATAGACTCCAATAACTATAAAGAGGGCCGCTAGAACTAAGGTCGAACACAAATAAGGTTGGGTCGCAAAGAGTACTACATGAGACGTATATTCAATTTATTGGTCCCACTGTTATATGTTGGAACTGCATGAGGAAAAGGATAAACCTTGGTCAGACAACAAGGTACAAGTCAAGATTGACAACGAAGGACTGGACGTATATCCAAAGAGTTCTCCGTCCAGTCCACCAGACCATAAGGGTAGAGAAAGTCTTAAAAGGTGTCAAATAACACTGGGTGTGTCAGTTTCCGAAACCGTATCAGTTATTTCGTCTGTATCTACAAAAAGACCTTGAGAGAACGAAAAAGGTACTAGGTCGCCTACAACCGTTAAACTAGAAACCAAGGAGACGGAAAAGATTTTGGTCGAACTTGTAGTCCCTCAAGCACCAAGTGCATAACGACTTCGGACCGAACCTCTTAAAACTCGTAATGAAATGATCGTACACTCTACTCACGTTAACACGCCATCGAACTCGTAAGAAAACGTAACGGAAAGAAACCTTAACCTTACTTTTGACTGGAAAAGGTTAGGACACCGGTGACGACTCAAAAGGTTTAAACGACCGTATAACTCACGTTGTGAAAGTGTCGTAGTAGAAAGTCCTAAACTTTGTCGAGTTGACCTTAAGGTAGTGGAGGTGATCGAAACAAGCATCACTACGAAAGATTCCGGGTGAACTGAAGTGTAAGGTTCTACAGACCGAGATCTAATCACTAGTGTAGTAGTACTAATAGACCCAGCACTTCTAGAAAAAACATGTCAAGAAGACACATAAGAACGGTGGAGAAGAATTATAGAAGACGAAGACAATCCAGGTATGGTAAAGACAGGAAATAGCTCGGGTAGAAACGTACTTTACAAGGGAACCATAGAGATTAAAAGAACTTCTCTAGAGATCAGAAAGGGTAAGACAACAAAAGGAGATAAAGAAACGTAACTAGCGACTTCTTCCGAAAGAATAGAGAAGAACGATAAGAAACCTTGAGACGTAAGTCTACGAATATAGAAAGGAAAAGAGGAAACGAAAAGCGGAGAGAAGAAAAGTGTCGATAAACATTCCGGAGAGGTCTGTCGGTAAAACGAAAAAACGTAAAGAAAAGGTACCCCTACCAGAACTAGGGACAGAGGACATGTTACAGTGTTTGGAGTAAGGTATCAAGTAGTCCGTGAGATAGATAGTCTAGATCTGGGAATTTAGATAAAGAGTGAAGGTGACATATTAGTGTCCCCTAAACTAAATCCAGTATGGACTTACCAGATCGCCAAAAGGGATGAAAGAAGTTAAACTCAGACTTAAACCATTATTCCTCAAGTACTAGACTCGGTGTCAGTCGAGAACCAGAACAAAAACAACTGACATATCTCGAAGAGGTAGAAACCGACGTTTCTTATACAAAGGAAGGAAGAAAACTATAAACCTCCGTGTCAACATTCTAGTCTCCTCAATCTACTTTGTAACCTCCGAGTGGATAATGTTGGGAATAACTTATTACTCTATGATCAAGAGTAATCTCTTAGTCCTGTAAATAAAATGGTCAATATTAGATTCACCTCTTTGACTACCATCGATTATTTTGACTACCATCGATTATTTTGACTTGAGTGGATTCCGGAACTTGTAGACGTAAGGAGGTATAAAAGGAAGTTTGTCTTGTCACAACAAATTACCCAACTTCCGTGCTGTGTAAGAGTGATTTTGGTGAAGGTTCGTTGGATACTCTTTTTTTCAATACATATATATGTGTTATTATTTCTGGAATGATGACGTACATCCAGTCCTCTGTAGTTTTTTGAAATTTTATGTGTGTCTGAGTATCTGTATGTGTAAGTCTTTGTGGAGTTCTAAGGAAGGGTTCATTTTTTCTTGATACAATCTTTATTTCGAGAACTACGTATACACTCCTTACTTTCGATTTTGTATGAAATTTCCACTGATTTTACCTCCCGTTGTGACAAAAGAAACCTTCGTTCGTAAGACGGGAGGAGGGCGGGTAAAAACTGGTCATAATTTCAATCAAAGTTTAAGTGTCCACTACTATTCGCCGGGTCTTTCTTCGAAACACCGTCCGTTGAGGTTAGACAATTGAAAAACATCTTCAAAACCATAACCCTTTTGAACGTGCGATGAAGTCAAAAATTGTGACAAATATAAAGACGTATACTACTGAATTCCTGTGGAAGTCCTACAAAAGACCCCGTAGCAAACACATAAGTACGGAAAATGTGTTCCCAAAGAATTTCTCCAGTTTGTTCAGAACCGTTTTATGACTCGTAATAGGTGAGGTCCCTCGATATTAGTTGTAAGTGTCTATCAAATAATTTCCAAATAACTTTAGGGTAGTTCTTCATCGGACAAGTTGGGACTACCCGGATTGTAAAGACTTAAAAGACCATCTGGTCGTCACCGTCCCGGGAACAGACATCGGTATCCGTTAACACCGGATAAAATGAGTGACAATATAGAAGTCCTGGACCTTCTCAGAGACCGTGTTTCATCTGCGAATTATTTAGAAATAATTTACTCAATCAAGTGATGAAGACGAACAGGGAGACTTATGAATGACTGTAGGGCTCCTTGCTGACGTACCCCGAAAACGGGGGGTCACCCAACCTTCCACTGTAGGTGTCAGTCTTCAGTGTGTAAACGTACTCTTGCAGTGTGTGTGTGCAAGATATGGGCACACCACGGGGCTCCATAGGGACCACGGAAAGAATTAGACCATAGAATAAAGAAACAAGACGACTAAAGAGCCGAAAGAGAGTATACGGTGGAATCGTATCCCCGAATGCGTAACCCTTAAGTGTTTATAATTACCTGTATTACGAAAAGACTGATTTCACTATTATCCCTGGTGAATAAGTCATAGATGTTATACCTTCCGTGAAATGACTGTAAGGCACAGAGGATGGGAATTTGGTTTCACCTAAAGTAGTGCCGGAACTGAATAATCAGTCCACCTTTATTGTGAGACTCTGAAACCTTCGATGCAGACAGAACGAGACAACTTTACGATTGAAAACTTTGGGTCGTTGGTACGACACTCTTTCAGGTTCGTCAGACACCTCCCCGAGTGTACCTATCCTTGACTCCGGGAAGTCGGACCTCGGAACTGACTTGAGACTCGACAGTTGAACAACCGTGTTTGACGGTCGGGACACGTACTCGGTCGCACTTTCACCCAGGAGGACGGGAGTCAGTCCAACGGAACCACTTGTGGTGTCCTTCGTCTCTGTTCGGTAGAGAGCGACTCTGGACGAGTCTAGTCGAAACCCTCGTTTTACTTAATAATAATAACAAACTTGATTCAAAATCCCACTAAAAATTAGGTCGTTGTTTATGTAGTTCAAGTGGAAACTCAGTTCTAAACGTGGAGGAAAAATTAGTAAACCATTTCTTCGTCGTTATTGAATCTTATTAATAAAATAGACTGAGTTCAAGTTTTCGGTCGAAACGGTCCATGACCGATACACCATAACTTGTGTCGGGAAGTCAAGAAGCTTAGAAACGGAGGAGTAAATATTCTACCTTTGACATAACTCGTGTACTCTAATTTTCTTCAGTATCCATTTGTATTTGTACATATACACACAATAATGTATATATTTTAATACAATAACAATAAACGACATCGGGAAACACGTTTGTGGTCTCACCAAGAATAAAAGATAAAAGTTTCCCCCGACTCTTTCTGTTCATTCATCAAAAGGACGAACCCATTACCGTCGACGTTTCACTTGGGGCACGTCAAAGAACTCCACGAGGGATTCACTGACACACACACAGTCCCTCATACACCCTCTCTTCCCCCTCGTTTCTAATCTCATCTCACTCAAAGAGTGTCATATAAGAACGACGTCCGATAGGAGTAATTTTACTAACCTTTACTGGTGTCTCCGTCTCGAGTCGGTCGGACCTAAGGTCGGGGAGTTGTCTTCCGTTCATCATGTAAAATCTCGGTCGAGTCGTTAAGTCGGTGGAACTGTGCGATTAATGAACGTGACGGACAGTTCGACCCATAGAGTTGGAGGCGTTAATTATCGAGGTGAAAGTTATTCGTTTTAACATAAACTGAAGTTTCCGCTCGACTTACTCATAGTCCCGTAAAAATAATGACTCACAAAGGAAACCCTCAACCAACTGTCACACCCACCATTTTTACTCGATGTATCGTCTACCTCCTAAAAGATCTTGGTTGGAGCCGATTCCCACCTGGTGTAGGACCAGATTTTATCTGGGGGAAGGCGGGTCGTTACTTAGAAGAACGAATGGACTGAATTCTTCATCCTAAACTAGTAAAACTGTCTCAAGGTACTTCGGACAATAAGCGAAACGTTTGAGATGGTGTATGACCTACCGCACTCAATAGACCTACCGTGTAACGACGGTGTCACGAAGGGACCTGAAGTTCTCTCTTTTGTGTCTTACATGTACCTCGGTTCTTGTTGAACCTCTGAGTCACTTTATGAGTTCCAACGAGATTGGCCGCGAATGGACAGTGAACCCCCAAGTACCACCCTTAAGTGGGGGGAAATCTTCTCTCCGCTATAAAAGATTCTACAACAAGACTAAATAAACTTGGAACTATGTGGTGTTAATAGTTTCATGACTTCGATTTTATTACCTTTATAACGTTATCATGTATTTCTAGCTATAAATGTCCAAAAAAGTTACACATAGACTGACTTTGTAAACGTTATAAAATACAACACAAGAAGAGGGTCTTGAATACCTCTGACGAAAACCCATGTTTTTCTTAAAGTTACCTTTTCTGTAGTCTAGTTTAATGAGAGAATTCATTTTGTCTTAGGCCTTTACAGAAAACTAGGAACCCAATAAAAGAAACCTTTAGGTTCATGTAATTAAGACAAAAAAATAACTGACATTATTATGGATACGAAAACAGAGGAATAAGTATTTTTTTACCATTGTAAATTAACAAGGTGACCTCTTTTTAGTCATACAATATCAGTATATAAATCTATTTCTATATAAATATTTAAAATGATTTTCAATTAAATGACCATCTAAAACACTAACACCTAGAGTCAGAACATTTATTACATTCAGTTTTGTTGTTGTTGTTTAAGGAAGAGAATTTTGGAAGAGATTACATGTGTTTTATTAGTTTTATTATTATTAATATTATTTTTGTTGTAGGGTTAATATTATTACACCCTACTCAAGAAGGAAAAAGGAGACCAGTAAAAAATTGTACATCCCGTTCTTCTTTTGTAAGTCTTACACAACAAAGTATAAAAAGATCTCATTCAAACGTTTATAATGACGACACTAAAAGTTGACGAGAGCAAGGAACGGACCTGGTTCCTTCGGTGGTTCTCTACAGGATTGTAGTAGGTTACACCCGGGTCAGAGGAGACAGTGAACTCATCCCGTGACCAAAAGTTAGTCTCGTCAAAACGGAGGTCTAAACCGTTATAGACCTGTGCAAGACCAACAGCGTTGATGCACCCTCCCGTACGATGACCGTCGATCATCCATCTCTGGTTTCTACTAGGGATGTCACACGTCCCGTCAGGAATGTCGTTTCTTGACAGGTCAGACTTTGCAGTTATCCCGACTCCGACTTTTTCAGTCTCTTCAGTGTCTTTTGGGAAATCAAAGGGTCTTATGGAACGAAACTATGCGAAATTAGAGAAGTATCCACACCCAGACGGTACGGTCGACCACATCGAGGAGGTACCATATGACTGTACAGAGGTTTACCCTGAATTACTACAAGACACGTTAAGCTAGATACTCTTTCTTCTAGTGAAACTCCCAAACACTTATTTTAGGGTGAGACGACTTCCTGTCTCTTCCGTTACCGTGGGATGAGGTCATGAGAACGTACCTTTTAAGGTACCTACCTCGTCGGACCATCCGACGTCAGGTACCCCCAGCCCTTCTCAGCCTGTGCTGACTTCTTCGGCGTCGTCGTCCTCGACGACTTCCTTTGACGAGAATTACACAAAGGACTTCCTTACGTAAAACTTCTATGAGGTGAATATACTCGCATAGAAATCGTGATGATAGATAAATGTGTAGAGGTCTGTTTGAGAAATAACGGGGGGGGGGATTTATAGTACGAAAATTATTTTTAATTGACGGAAGAGGAGGAGAAAAACCAGTGTTTTGTCCCCAGAATTTCAATATCACAAGTTTATTCATAAATAAAAACTTTATCTATGTTTAATGGTACAAAGAACGAAAAACCGGACTTTCAGACGATCGTCAGAACACTGTAAACGATATGACATTGTTAACTAAATTCAAGGTTTATGAAATTTTATAAAACTTTTAGTGATCTAGTGGTCACAAATAGAGTCTTTCCTCTTCAACTTTATATTTACAAAACGAATATAAAATTTTTCCCTCCTAAATTGTTATTAGATTTTTGTACCAAAAGATATCTCGTTTCTCTTCTTTTATCCCTCACCCGTTCCTATCTTCAGGTTAAAGAGGTTATCATAATTAAAACACCTAAACTGAAACCTTAGTACATCTATAGAAGGTATTTATTATCCTCTCCCTCTACTTTATTATAACTGAGTACTCCACTATTAAAACTTCAATCCAGTAATCATAGAAATATAAGAAAGTTTAAAAAGTATTCTATTTCAAAAAAAAGACTTTTTCAATTTTTTCTCTTTTATCAAAATAAGTATTTTTACATCTTTATTTGTGTTAGTTAGAACCACCCCGTAAATCAGGTTTACTCAATATATACCGTAACATAGAATTTATCACTAGTAAAACTCAAAGTTCCATACTTTCAACTCAGTGTCGTGGTCTGTGTTCTCAAGATAGATTGTTGGACGTCACTCAAGGACTTCAACCTACCTCGACCTTCTTCCAGGGGAGTATTAGGGAAGACGATAAACTTGTGTACTTCCACTGTAGAACTCTTTGGTTTCATACAATCAGTGAGTCAAGACAGATTGAGAAACACTGGGGTACCTAACATCGGGTGATCCGAGGAGACAGGTGTCTTAAGAGGTCCGTTCTTATGTCCTTACCTATCGGTAAAGGAAGAGGTCCTCCAGAAGGGCTGGGTCCCTAGTTTGGGCCCAGAGGACGGAACGTCCACCTAAGAAATGGTAGACTCGGTGGTCCCTTAGGGAACCCTTTAGTCTCATGAATCCTTAAGACATTCACCCTATACTCATTTTACTTCTACTCGCTGAAAAGAAGGATCGTTGACGAGAACCGAGTATACCTTCACCTCAAAGAGAACAGAACGTCCGACACGGTAAAATTTACGTTAAAGACAGAAAAATTCATCGATATAAAGTAAAGAAGACGTCTTCAGAGTTTCGTCATGAATCCATGGAAAAAAAAAAAAAAAATGGAGCGATTCGAAGACTAAATATACCGTACTTTATTTAACTCAAAATCATTACATCTCTTAATTTTTCCATTCGAATTCAAAGATTACTTGGAAGGTTTATTTTTTAGAGTATATCGATAACGGACCGTGTAATATATGTGACTTATTTACCATCGGTGTTAACAGTAATAACCCTGTAAGATGTATCAAAAAGTAGTCCCTTCGTTAGACTGGTATGTTACCTCTGTTTTGTCTCTATAAATTAAAACCTTAGTCACGATGACTTCCTTCTATAAAGTTATAAATAATCTCAACAAGTCAGTCTTGGTATTCGACTACCTATATCTTCTACGATGTTTTAAGATTGAATACTAATAACAATACGAGATAACCTAAGTCGTAACTCGTAAAGATCTAAAAGTAACGAATAGTATAATATTTCTAGGAAAGAAATTTTTTTAGGATATAAGTTTTAAAATAACTTGTAGGAGGATACAACATTTTGTCCCGTCCTTTATAAGATATGTAGTATAATTTTATCTAACCGTACAGTACCAAGTAGTAAAAAGTTAAAGTGAACCCGTCAGATTAATGATTCTGAGAATTTTTTTTGTATAGATAAGGAGTCATCCATATATTACTTTTGTATTCTAAAAATACCGAGATATCAAAAGTTTGGAAATAGAAGAGTCACATCGGACAAAAGTAAAAGTTTCTATATGCTAAACAGTCATTAAATGTCCGAAGTCCCAAATATTCGTTTTAATGTTAACGTGAGTTTTAACGTGACACTTTTTGAAAAATAGACAAGAAAATGTTGTAAAGGACTCTTAAGAACCGGTTTCCAATTCTTAAGAGATCGAGAGACGGTGGTTTTAAATCCGAAGATGCCCTATACTCTCTTCACGTGTATTATTTGTGTACCTGTCTAATTCGTTTTACCTTTCACTTGAGGTGTACCTACGAAATCCTGAGTCGAGTTTATCCTTACCGAACACAGGAGTCCATCCTATCGATTGACGGTACTGTGAATTAAGAGTGAGTTGGTCCGGAATGAAGGCCAGTCCGAGTGTAACACGAATAAACACACCTACAAAAATGTGTGAAGGTCTAATATTTAAGAAGTTCTTGACCTGACGTCTTGGGTTGTATCACGAAAGTATATAAGTAAGTGTACGAGTGTGTACCAAAAACTCCGTCATAATGTACGGACCGATTCTATGTCTCACATTTTTTACTGTAAGAAAAAAACATTTCCTAGAATATTATTATAGAACAGTATAGCACTATATTGTTTATGGTACTCAATAACACCCTCGGGTTTCTTCTTTTACAGATTGAATCAGACTCCTTCCGTCTTTTTGTAGGTATCTCTTCTACGGACAACTGGACTCAGACTTGTCCTCGAACAGTGTATTTCTCTCTCTGTCTGGACTCCATCTTCCCTACTACCTTTCCGTCTCTCTTTTGATCGAGACTCGACCTATTGACGACTGTAATATGAAATGTAGAAATGTTAGAAATGGAAAATGTTTGTTAAAGGGAAACTCCTTTTTTCACTCCAAGTCTTTCTCACTCACTGAAATCTGGGTAAAAGTGTTTCCATTGTTTACCACAAAACTTTAGTCGAGACAGAAAGGGTCGTTTTGTAGATATAACAACCGTCACATCTCACGTACTTCTCTACTTTTCTTCCCTTTTTTTCTGATCTCTACCTGTGACACTGACCTCTACCTCGTCGACTCATTCGGTCCGGTTTCCCAAGCTTAAAATAGAACATCGTTAAGTCTCAATCACCTTCGACACTCCGTCCTCTCACTGTGCCAGCCAGAAGACAAAAATTTCCCAATAGGACCGGTGCCGTTTCGTCTACTCTGCCGTGATACCTCACTCACTCTAATTAGTCCGACAACACTTTTTATGTCCGTTACACTGCCTAAAGACCTGTTCCGCTCTTACTGTCTCTTTCTCACCTCCCCGATTTAAATCCTGTCAAGACTTCTTCCTACGTGTCCTAGTCGTTCCCCTCACACACACACACACACACACACACACACGTGCACGCGTACTCTCTCTCTCTCTTGTAATGTCATCCATGAGTCGGTTACAAATCAATCATTTCTATTACAACTTTTATAGGTAGATAGGTAAGTAGGGGAGCAAAAGATGAAATAAACTGTTTCCTAAAATCATTCGATTCTGACTGGGAAACAACCTACTAGAATTTCGTAATCGTGAGTGCTGTCGAAACTTCAGTTTGTCATTTGTACTCACAAATAAAGGGCATGGGAGTACCACTCTTTATGTTCCGTCTAGAGAAAGACTGTATTCTGGACATAGTTATTTCCGGTTCTGTGTCATCGTCGTCCTCGTCCTCGTCAGGAAAAGGTGAAGGAAGGAGCCCAGACGTCTAGTTTCCACTCGGGACACGTTTTCGGTCTAACTGGGAGAGTTCCGAGTCGTCCCCCACCCACTCCAGACATATTTGGTGTGTTCATTTCGATCTGAACCACGGATCCCTCGTTCCGGTCTTCTGAGTAAGTCAGGTAATCTTTCTACGTACTGGTAGTCTCCTCTACCAAACAAACCTGACTCACAGACGACAACACTTTACCCCTCTTCCTAAATTTTTCTCCCCTGTTTCCTTCTCTGTTACTTATGTCATACGTTTCAAGGACAACCCGCGGTTTCCTTGAAAGTTCTCAGGAACGGACCTTTTTATCTTTTCCATTCTCATTTGTCATACTAGAGTTCCCTGGTTGGTGCACTCTTTCAGGTCTGTTTCTCTGACTTCATTTGCTCGTCCCCTACGCCTTAGAAAGACCCGTTAGTGTGTAGGAAGTAGGTAAAGGGACTGAACCTGACGTCAACGAAGAGTTTCGGGTCCAAACCAGTCTAGGAAATTGGTCGAACCCAACGTCTGGCGTGTACGACTCTTTCCTCAGCCGAGTGTGATACGACCCTATAACCCAGGTGTCTACATACCGGGGTTACTGACTTATTATCCTTTAAGATGGTGGAAGTCTCTACTACGGGGACCTGATATGAGAGGAGAGGGACTCTGGTCCCTACTCCGATCTCTAAAGAATTCACCTAGACTTTTACGTTGAGGTAGAAGAGTCATCAATTCTAAACCAAATACAGTTACTCTGTTTCCAAACAGGTAAAGTGATTCTCATGCACCCGACGAAACTATCAATTATTTTACTATAGTTCCTTACTCTTTTTGTTAAAGTATACAAGTCAGGTTCAGTAAGGAAAGGTTAATCCTTCACTCTTTTCATTTATAACTACGACCGTTCCTTTTTGACCCACATATTAATGTTTAATTATCATTCAGGTGGAAAGAGTAAAAAAGAAACGATTAATTTTTTTTTTTAGAACGAGAGTAAATGAGAGAGTAGAGAAAAAAAAAGGGGTATTTTAAGGACAAAATAAAAATCTGAAAATGACAATGTGAAAGGAACTTCCTTCCGAATAATCTTGGGTTCTGAATTTTGGTTAATTATCTTAAACATTGAAGTGCACAATTCATAGAAATGTTCTATGTTTTCTGTTATAAAGTTTACTTTCTTATTAGGATATTTAAAATTTTTTTACCTATGTCTCTATACAAATACCGTATCTAACACCACTATCAAAGTACCCACATATAATTGGAGGTTTGATTAATTTAACATACGTAATTTATACTTGTCTAAAAACATACAGTTAATAATGGAATTATTTCTCTAAATTCTTTATTGACTAAGTCCGTTTACATAAAATATTAAAAAACTACTTTTTATGACAATTTAAACGATGTGAAGGGATCTTCGAAATCCTCATTAGAATCTAGGTGAATACTCGTTTTTCTTCTCTCTTTCATTCAAAAACTTCCCCTTTGACCTTATTTTAACTATCATTAAGAGTTATCCCACACGTTTTTAATATCTTGTGACCTAGACCTTGATTGAAGGAAGGAGATAAAGGTTTTCCTGACATAGATTTATTAAGGTCTTCAATCAACCCAGTGGACAGACAGAGACTTTGACAGTTCAAAGGGAGGGGATGGGGTTAGGGTCAGTTAGAAGTAACACTAGACACCTTATTTAGTTTCTTCATACTTTTTTCAGGGAGGACTTCCATAAATGTTTACCAACCCTACCTGTACTCTGTGTGTCCAGTTACCTAAATTTTCAAAATAGTATAGTCTGTCATATTTTGTTATAAACTTCATTACAAATTTCTTTATATACTTTTTATTGAAAATAATACATAATTAGGTATATCATTTCGTTTCAAACCTTTCTTCATTAAATTTAATGGATCATGATACATCTTTTTTCCGATGTAGACGAATAAAACCACTCTTCATTCATTTGACTGTTCATTCCACTGTTAAAGAACAAATATTGACGTTATAGTATTTTACTCCTGGTCGAACGTCGATGATTTTATCGTTCACTGGAAGACGTAGAGACTAAAGTTGGTGAGTCGCCCAAAAAAGGTGGTTTCCCCGAATAAAATCGAGAGTGAGCTGTAAAGTCGTTTACCACACGAGGTTTCCGATGTCACAGAGTCTGTGCCTAACGTGCCCACCAAAGTAATCTTAGGGTGTAGGACCCTCGTCCCTTTCAACTCATATAGAAATTTTTGACGACGAAAGCCACAATAATGGTTCTCGTGGGCACCGGGTTGACATAGTTCCGCTCTTTCGACTCCGAGTTTCGATATAAATCATGATCTCCCTCAACGTAGACTTGAAGGATTAAGAAAGAAAAGGAGGAAAAAAAAAAAGAGTACTCTTTCCTACCAAAGAAGAAACACTTGATATCGGGGATAAGTAAGAAGAGGTATTCCTTAATTTGCTTTTTTTTTTTTTGAACCTTCATAAGAAGAATTTTATGACATATAGTCGGAGTTAGCTTTACTAATTACTTAAAAATTAAATAGTGAACGGAATTCCTAGATCTCTTGACGAGTTAAGGGACAAATCAAATATGATGATCACACCTTCACCTTAAGAATCCCCTAAGCGAAACTTAATTACGGTCCTATAGAGGTGCCTGAACGAGTTCCGTTCAAAATTCACGGACGTAATCTAAAAGTCTTATAGTTCTGAGGAGTCTTGGGTGTGCGACTCCGTCATTGAGATTATATAATCTTGTTAACCAAATTTCCACCTTGTAAATTGGTTCACACGTAAAACAGAAAAACTGTTATCTGAGGGTCAAAATATTCGAAAGACAGTAATTTATCTTGTTCAGATGACCAATCCCACATTGTCTGCTGTCACAGTCTCTCCTGTTCCAATGAAAATTCCGGAAAGACTAAAAAGATTAGAGATAAAACTCTAATAAAACTCACTGATTCATCTTTACACGATGGTCGTATCTTTGTAGTTATAATTTCGAATTTTGTCGGTAGATCATCACTAGGTATTGGAGTTATCCTCCTTCCTTTCTAAAAGTCGTGTATAAAGTTCAAGAAATTTAAAAAACTTCTTCTTAAACCTCGGTATTTATTGGGTATTAAGTACACAACCAAGTCAAAGTTCCAGGTTAGTGAGTAGCGAGAGAATGGTCACTTAATCCTTTCGAAGACCAGAGGAAAAGTTTGTTTAAGATGTCGGTTAATAATATAGTCTCTTACCGTATTGACTAAAAATGAAGTACATCCAGAATTCGTTTTACGAGATTTAAAGAAATCTTTCTATATAATTCTTTTATATTCTAATACAATAATGGATATTTTTACTACTTTTACACTATTTTGTGTTAAGTTATTTTGTACTTGTGTGTGTCTCTTTTTGTCACCTTTTTAACCTAATTATGATGTTCATTATTATGGACCCGTTTCTGACGTATTTGTCTAATTATTTATTTTACCAATTTTAAAATAGTTTAAAGTCCTTCGAGTCCACTCTCGTAAAATTTTAATTCTTTTGTCTTTGATTTCGTCTTTCTTTTTGACTTTCTTAGGTATACCGTAAATATAAATTTGTCTCATATAGGTTTCCCTTTTTTCTGGTATTCGTCGTTTTGTTTAATTGACAGATTTTCCCACTGAAGAATTATTAAATTATTACCTTTCGACAAAACCTTGTGTCACAAAACAAAGTGACGTTATCACGTACAGATCAAAATCTCTGCCTCTTCCGCTACCGTGGGGTGAGGACGTGAGAACGGACCTTTTAGGGTACCTCCCTCCTCGGACCACCCGACGTCAGGTACCCCAGCGATTCTCAGTCTGTACTGACTCGCTGAAGTGAAAGTGAAAAGTGAAAGTACGTAACCTCTTCCTTTACCGTTGGGTGAGGTCATGAGAACGGACCTTTTAGGGTACCTGCCTCCTCGAACCATCTGACGTCAGGTACCACAACGATTCTCAGTCTGTACTGACTCGCTGAAGTGAAAGTGAAAAGTGAAAGTACGTAACCTCTTCCTTTACCGTTGGGTGAGGTCACAAGAACGGACCTCTTAGGGTCCCTACCCCCTCGGTCAGCCTGTGATGACTTGACTGAATCGTCGTCGTCGTCGTCGTCTTGTTCGTTTTTGTTGTATTAGGACTCGGGTACTTTTAGAAATGGTGAGAGAAAATCTTTCACATGGAGGGAGAGGTACAGTGGGTTTCCTGTGAGTCGTCCAGTGTCTACTACCTTTGGATTAATACTTTTAACGGGTCCCGGTAGTAATCCTAACTGAAAATGATAAACCTAAAACGACTGTATACCTAACTGGCAATTAAATTTGTCTTCGTTAGGGAGGGGTTGGAATAGGGGGAAAACCTTTACATCGGTTATATTAAGACTGGAAATCCTTATTGATTTAGTCTTCTGTAGAAACCTCCGTTAATAATGTAAAAGTTTGTAAATTAGATTTAAAATTTTTCAGTGAGCTAACGAATTTATTATGTAAAGTAAGTAACTGATTACAAAATTTCATTCATAAAAGATTTATCAGACCGTGGTTTACAAGGATCTTGTTTGCACAGACTTTTGGTTTATCGTCAAGGTGTTATCAGACGTATTTGTCCCGAGTCTAAATTTTTCATTTAAAGAAAAAGAGTCATCGTACCCATATAACAGTGTATAGGAATAGATATCGAATGCAGATTTTATTTTCAGAAAGGTCGATCTTTGTAAAAGTTGTCCGAAGAGGTGTAAACATTTGTAGTGTCTTTATTTAGGACATGACCAACCCTCGCTCGGACAATTCAACCAACACATGATACCATTACTTTTGGTTTCACATAGTTCGAGGTTGTTGAGGATGGGTAGTCAACTGTAAAGACACATGGGTATCGAATACACCATAAAATTGGGGACGGTCAAGAAGGGTTTTACCCATAAACTTTTACACCGGTTTCGTCCTGGATAAGTGGGGTTAGTCACCTTCTCGCTAAGTCTCGATAAAGACTCTCAGTCACAGTTCGAACGTCACGACCCTTCATGATCAGTTGTCACCCCGACAAAGTCTCCGACAGAATATTCGTATTTGTGAGATAGGAAGTTATTCAGTCGTCGTCTTGGAGTACTTTAGAGGAAAGGAGAAGGAATAACGTCTTATCAAATACAGATAATACCGAAAACTTTAACTCACATCTTTTACCTTAACCAAAAGGGTATCGAAGGGTTATCAACAAAAAAAAAAAAAAAAAAAACTAACCACCTAAAATTTCAGAAGAATCCTACAGGACTCAGTTTTTAATTAAGGTTTGATCATAGAGGTCCTCTTCAGAGGGCTCCTTCCAGTCAAAATATGTTAAAGTTGAGTTTTGTCTTTTCTACTAAATGGATTACATCACTTACCATCGTACGTTCCTTTCGACATGACTGTCTCTACACTCGTACAGTGCCGGTTGCGCGTATGTGCACGACACTCACCTACGTGTCCGAATATTCGTGAAGTCAACTCGTATATCCATACATAACGAATACTACATCTAGTAAATATATATATATATATATATGTATATATATGTGTATATACTTAGTAACGTGAGTGACTCGTATATAATATATATATATATGTGTGTATATATACTTAGTAACGTGACTCGTACTATCCACTTACTGATATTGTGTAATGATCTACTGAAACCTCTAAAAAAAGTCTAACAAATTCCTATAGATCTCCTACTCTACCGACCTACCGTAGTGACTGAGCTACCTGCACTCAGACTCACTTGAGGCTCACAACCACTACCTGTCCCTCCGGACCGCACGACGCTAAGTACCCCAGCGTTTCTCAGCCTGTGCTGACTCGCTGACTAGACTTGACTTGACTCTTTTCTATACCTAAACTTATTTTTGGATCCTTTCTTGATGCCCGAGGGGTGCACCAAGTCATCGTTTTTGTTAGGTGGACGGTTTCTTCCTCCTCCTTTACCTTTGGGTAAGGTCACGAGAACGACCCTATTAGGGCACCCGTCTCCTCGGTACGCCCGACATCGGGTACTCCAGCGTCTCAGCCTGCGCTGACTTCGCTGTCTCGTACGCGTGTCCTTTCTTAATGTCACAGGAAACAGGACCCTACCAGATTTTATTGAGTACTGGTGACTGGTGAATCATGTCAACACTGGTGCCATCTCTAGGGTCTTTACACTGTTTAACTCGACGTATCGGGTCGGGGGTGTGAGTACTTTAAAGAAAAAGAAAGAAAAACTCTATCTTCTGCCCTAAGACCTTTACTCGCCGAAGAACCCTACATCACGTACCTATCAAGCGATGAGTCTCTACAGTTCATTTAGGGAGAGTTCATTGGTTCCAGTGGACCCATCCGGACGTCGAGTTGATTCTTGTATAGAATTAGTAAACAGGGGGAAAAAGAAAGTTCTCCCTCGGTCCCTCCACTAGTCCAACTTCACCCGGTCCCCCCTGCCCACCTAACTGGGACTTCGACATGGGTATGTTTTCGAATGAGAAATGAAACTAACATGTATTTGAACCCTACCAAACCCTAACCAGTGGTGGGAGAGGAACCCATCGAGGACCAACAGGAGCTACAACTGAAAAACAAAAAAAGGGGTTCTCGTACTCACTTCTCTTCTCCGACCACGTGTGAAGACTACACTGATACCAATAATTGACATATCAACTGTCCTGGTAAAATGGGTACCTTTGAAGGATACCTTTGAGGGTGGTGTCTGTAGTAAGTCCTAACGAATCAACGGATATTCAGGAAAGGAGAGGTGATGACATGAGAAGAGGAACCCTTCGTCGACATTGTTTCCCCTATAAACACGTATCCGGGTCTCACAGGTGGTCCTTCACCCTCTTGGTAATAGGAAGTTTTAGTAAAGCAGGTAGCCGGAATAAAAAGTTTACTTCTCTGACTCGAGGTCTCTCGACTTATTAAAACTTGTTCAAGTGCACCGATCGTACACCTCGGTCCTAAAGGATTTGACGGACGTATCCTGGACACAAGTACACTCCCACTGTCCTTACAGTCTATTACCTTCAAGTGTTCTACAGAAGGCGGTTCCGTTTTTCCTTCTTGAGTTCTGTGACCTAAAGGTAAAGGGACTGGACGAACTTACCAAAAGGAGTGACTAAATCAGATGAAAATAAGTAAAAATTTCTGAATAATCCGTGAACGAGGATTCACCTTACGGATACACACAAACTATGTCCACGGTGATCTTCTGTATCTTTTATGTATCGACCTCAATTTGAGATAAGAGACATGGTAAAGACTTACTCGTCAACTTATCCGTATTATCTCAATTCGTCAATATTTTATAAATGGAGTTTTTCGGATACGGTAGCTTTTACGACGGAATACTGACATCGTGAACGAACCACAAGAATCCTTTCTTGTTGACTTTGTGCTAGTTCAAAATATCTTAAAAGGGGTTATTTTGTCGTGATCTTTATAGAAGGTACACAGATAAATCGAAACTATTTTTTTTCATCATGTAGTGTCCCTAATCTCGTGGAAATCCGGTTAGGGAAAACCATTTGAAGAGATAATTATGTGTCGAAGACTTATCTTCTTAAACGATTTTTCTCCAAATAAAGATAGAAAACTACAAATTTTAAGGTCCAAAGTATTTATCTTGTGTTTTCCTTATCCTTTCATTTAGATGTCAATTCTAATATATCGTCCCTAGTTACTTAAGCGTAAAGTAACAGGTAGACCTCTCTTTTAATGACTTGTCGTTTGAGTCTGCTATATACATTTTCCGTCAGATATGGTAATCGTGACTTCGATTAAACTACCTAAGGGGAGGGGCAAAAATTTTCGTGTAACTAACCGACACACTTAACAGAACGACAGACCATAGAGTATCTATGTGACAGTTAGTAGAAACTCGAATTTACTCAAAAGTAATTCTCATAATCAGGACGTCTTAGAAAGTGGAGTAGACTTCCGACACCACTCCCTCGATTGTGTGTCGGAGAGTGAAAGAAAGAGTCGAACAAACGGTCAGACGGAGATCTTTCGAAGGAGAGGGACGGTGGTTGGCGACGTTTTAGAATAAACATTTCTATTTGTGTACGTGGTACGGTCGAACTCTATTTTAAGGACGATTTTGGTCCATTTGGACTACGGATTAATAATTAAACGTCGACGGAAAACGGAAAACGAATCGATCACTCCCCGAGGGAAACAGACTACCCTCCTTTGCATCAATTCTCTCCCAAAACGACAATGAGGCTGGACCCAAGTGACCGAATGAGACGAAAATTATTCAAAACATTGAAAACTCTGAGTTACAAAAGTGGACGTTTTACCTATATGTTTATGAATATATTGTCCGTATTCTCCCAACAATATTCGTAATTTATAACGAACCGTGGTACATCCACGAGTTATTTTCCATTAATGTATTGACCATTACTGATCCTTACAATAATCCATTATTCCTCTACTTATGTAAATACTATATTTGATAGTAACTATTATTGTTACTACTACTATTCCGAATACGTCCTGTCTATGACAAGATTCCTAAAAGTTTATAATTGACTAAACTAGGTGTACGGGTCCAACCCCGATAAGAACGTAGTGCAAACGTTGACTCTGAGTCGAATCCATTTGACTGACTTCCTTTTCGGCGTCGGTCCAAAACTTGAGTCCGTCAGGCTGACATCTTGGCTTCAAGAATTGATGACACGTAGTGACCACGGGAGGACGGGTGTCTCTGCCAATACCACGAAATCACTTTACTTACCGTCAGAAAATCCACCACGTCCCTTTGTGACGCGTAGTGTGACAACACCGAGGCCATCCCTAGAGGTAGGCTGCGCGTCTCCTCAAACACAGGTGATCTACCGCAACGGCAAAATTGCTTTACCCTTGGTTCCGTCACGAATCCGAGTCCTCGGTCGATTTAAACTCTCGAGAGGCTCCTGTTACATTAACGTAGGGATTTTCAGACTACCTTCTTTGGAGGTTTTAAATGGCGTCTAGATCTCTAGAGATTTCTGATTATCATAGACCTTTACTCTTTTTAAACGATCAAACAAAACCCCAGTTACAGACACATCTTTTAGACCTACCTAAAGTTCTAAGAGATCAAGTCCTGTCTTCCTTTTACTGGATCCATCTCAATGGACTTGAAGTACAAAGACCGACGTCAAGGGAAGGATATTATGGAGGATGACTAAGATTTAGCGTTTCTTTGACACTAAATCTTTAATTTAGTGCTTCTAAAAACTTAAGAATCTTCAGAAAGGAAAAAGACATACCTTGTCTTCTGACGGGTTGTTAACAAAGACGAAGGCATACAAAATTTGTACACAAGGTTTAGTCATCGTTTGAGTCCGTGAGTCTATAATTCATCCTATTTTCGTTTTTTACCACGGATCAAGGAAAAGGAAAATTGTACAGGAGAACCTTTCTGACTCACTGAAATGAATTTGGCTAACAGGAGACAACTGACTGACACGTCAAACACCTGTAATTCGGGTCTCGTTTATCATCCCATTACCTCATTCGTGTTCTTGAGGTCTTAGTCTATCGGACCCTACCTTCAACCGCGATAGGAAATCATTAGTTTCCTATACCCGTCCAGTGCTCTGTAGAGACTCGGAGACAAAGGAGTAGTCACTTTACCCTTATTATCAAAATGGATAGAATATTCTACGAACACTTTTAATTCACACACTTCACGGACACTGTACCAGGGACAACTTCTCTCTTTAGATTACTTATAAAAACAATAATCGCGACTACCCGTCAAAAGATACAGGAAGTCGACACCTACAACGATGTTCCCGAAACAGCTGGTGAAGAAACGAGGGACGGTGTCCGAATTAACGACTCTCTCTCTTTATTACAAGGTCCAAAACATTGACACAGTGTGGTGCAGAAGGAGTCGGTCTACCCTCTTCATCGGTTCTATGTATACCGTACAGGAAGCAATACACAAGTGTAGTTGAAATAAATTTTGTGAGCATCCGAAACGCGAGGATGAGTGACAAATCTGTCTCTTCCACTGACTTGTGCACCACCTATTCACCTTTGTCGAGTCTCGATGACTCACGAATGACTCACGGTTTACACCGAGACAAAATGTACATACTTGAGCACCTTAAGAATGTTGGTACCACTCTAGATACTCGATCATGAAAAACTCTTTGTTTATCTTATTCGTTTGACCTTAACGCTTTGAACGAAAGGTCGAGTCTATTATCCGGTGTCTAGGTCCTAAACTTAAGTTCACCGGATCATGGATAAAAAACCGTTACGGTCCACTCTGGAATCAAGGGGTTGGTCCCTAACTTGGACGTCACCTTCAAGGGAACGTCACCTTCTCGTCTCAGAATTATTGATCTAGTGGTTCCTTCAGACGTTCACCGGACCAAGAATTGGTGAGAAAAGACGATGGAGAATCCCTCTCTAGACTCCTCCGGAGTCTGAAGACTCGAGGTGTGACGAAAGGGGACACGTGACTTATGACGTTTCTTCGGACGATGTCGGTGACGGACACTCAAGGAGGCCCCGTGACAATTGTCCGTCGAGACAGTGGGTCCTCCCATTACACAATTTGGATGTAGGTATAAAAATACCGTTAATGACTTATTTAGTTGACTGATCTGTAAATTGTCTGAGAATTCGAATTATCCCATTTTCTCAACACTCCTCTCTTCTCTCTCGTGGATCTGTCTACGCGAGAACTTGTGGTGAGGAATTGTTCCTGTGACGGCTTCGTTCTCCCATCACAACGAGTCCGTCGACACGGACCCTGAGAAGGACGAGTCACCTCGAATAAACAACGAGAAGACATTGATGTCAGAAAAAAAAAAAAAAAGTGACTTGAGATCTGAAATAAACCTAAGGTGGTTCAAAAAGTGCAGGACAAATGTAAGGTCTAGGTTCCACCTGACATGAGAAAAATAACGGTCATTAAGTCTGAAATAAGGTTACATTTTAAGAACTTAACTCTAAATGTTCTCCGAATCTCCAGAAGCCCAGATAGGAAGACGGAGATGTGTCTTCCTTTGACTGTAAACAGGGGTCAATAGAATCTCTCAACCCCGGGACAAGTAAGTGAAAGAAGATGTATGACGAAGATATAGGGAATCGATAAAGTGAAAATTATCGTAATGAAACTTGTGAACGACTTTAAAACAAATATGGTTATTGTAAAAAGGAAGTCACTACTTGGGTTTAGGTTGTCTATCGTAGACAAGAAATGTCTATCGTAGATAAATATTAAGAAAGAAAGAAGGAAACGAACTTTATTTGAAAATACCCGGAACCCTTGTTACTGTCAACAATCTGATATAAAATTTTAGTTAATCAAAAGTGTAATCTTCAGTACTTTCGTTCATTAAGTGGAATCTGGATTCTTTTACTAGAATGCTTTGTCCTGGTTCCGGTGAAGTTTCATCTTAAAGGTTTTTACAAGACCTTCTAAAGGTGAATGGTTAAAGCGAGTAACAATAGGGACCACGATTGACGGGCAACAACTTTCTCGATATCCATTTGTCCAACCCATGCCTACACTCCAGTATCTATCCAAGAACGAAATAGACGAACTAAGGTCAGTACAGTTCAGGACTGACTAGCCCCCTGCCGACCGGCCTTAGGTGCAACATTATTGGGAGTCTGAACCCGTCCAGTTACTGTACAGGTAACCGTATACACGGCGACCGGAGTAACAAGTCCAACAACTCCGGCAACGACTACGACGACGGTATGTGGGACCGCTCCCGAAGGCGGAGGGGTGAGACGACGACGGCGACGAGGACGTCGGCGACGACCACGAAGACGTGGAGTCGCATGTCCGACAGAGAAACGAAGAACCTGTAGGAGGGTTTGAAGTGTCGACCGCCCTCTGTTTTCATCTTTTGCCGTGAACACCAATAGAGAGAGTAATTGATGACCCTCAAGTTCTCGAGTGCTACTGACAGAGGAGTTGTGTTTACGTGTTTCAGGTTCAGGGTATCGGGGACTCAGGTAACCAAACGTGAGGTACAAACGACTTTCCGATATAAGTCCCTAAAGACATTACCAAATACACGTATCACTCTTGATTCAGATTCGATCCTTCTTTAAATTTATGAGTGTCTACATAAAGAGTAACGGCACTTCAATCTTCCGTGTAAAGGAACAAGAAAGAATGAACACCCCTTTTATTTTAAGTGTTTTTAGAGTTTGATGGTGTATCATAGATAAGTTTACAGTCGGTTGTGAGTAGTAATTGAAGGGAGGATTCACAATCCTAAAGACCTTACAGTCGATTCTGGGATAATAAAGTGATAACAGATTTATCGTCCAACCCATTCTGGTTCTACATCTTGTCCCACTCTTTGTGTTAAAATTCATTGTAGTAAACGGAAGTGAAGAGATGTAGACTCAGAGATAAAGACGAAACGGTCATTCATGTAGACATAGTAAAAAGATGTATCCTCGCAATAATGTGTTATAAACGAAAAAAAGAAAGACTGACTGAAGTGAGACATACTGTCAGGGATCCAGGTAGGGACAGAGATGTTTACCGTGTTAAATCAAGGAAAAGTACCGACTCATTATAAGGTAACATATATACATGGTAAACAAAAAAAAGAAAGACTGACTGAAGTGAGACATACTATCAGGGATCAGGTAGGGACGGAGATGTTTACCGTGTTAAATCAAGGAAAAGTATCGACTCCTTATAAGGTAACATATATACATGGTAAACGAAAAAAAGAAAGACTGACTGAAGTGAGACATACTATCAGGGATCAGGTAGGGACAGAGATGTTTACCGTGTTAAATCAAGGAAAAGTACCGACTTATTATCAGGTAACATATGTACTGGTGTAGAAATAGACAAGCAAACAACTACCTTTAAATCCAACGAAGGTACAGGACCGATAACATTTATGACGACGTTAACATCATAGAAAGTTTGGAGAAAGTTTTGGAGGAACGAAATCTAAAGATACGTGAGATCCACTTTGCCCGAAAAAACCATAGAGTCGACCATTTCTTAGACGGACGTTACGTCCTCTGGGGTCAAGCTAAGGACCCAACCCTTCTAGTGACCTCTTCCCTACGGACGAGGTCATAAGAACCCGAAGGGATCACCGAGTCTACCATTTCTTAGACGGACTTCACGTCCTCTGGACCTAGACTAGGGACCAACCCGTCTAGAGGAAGTCCTCACCGTACCGTTTGATGAGGTCATAAGAACGGACCTCTTAGGGGTTCTTGTCTCCTCGGACTCGTTGATTCGTGTGATCCACTTTGTCGATAACATCACCTAACGGACGAAATTATTGGGACTACGAAAAACGGACACACGGAAGAGAAAGAGTATATTTAAACGTTACGGGAAAGTAAGACACGTCCATAGGACGAGGTGGGGAAACTGAGTCCCAGTACGAGACCCGGGTACCCTATAACTACATACATTCGAGAGGACCAGCGAGTCCATCATTTCTTAGACAGACGTTACACCCTTTGGACCCAAGCTAAGGACCCAACCCTTCTAGGGGACCTCCTCCTGGACCGTTGGGTGAGGTCATAAGAACGGACCTCTTAGGGGTACCTGTTTCCTTGGACCGTCCGATATGTCAGGTACACCAGTGTTTCTCAACCTGTGTTGACTCGTTGTGTGCGTGTCTGTCTCCCGAAGGGACCACCGAGTCACCACTTCTTAGACGGATGTTACGTCGTCAGTGTCCCCTGTGTCCAAACTAGGGACCCAGTGTTTCTAGGACACCTCCTCCCGTACCGTTGGGTGAGGTCATAAGTACGGACCTCTTAGGGGTATCTGTCTCCTCGGACCGTCCGATGTCAGGTACCCCAGCGTTTCTCAGCCTGCACTGACTTTGGTGAATCGTGCGTGCGTGCGTGTGTGTGTTACGTTTGTCTCTGAATTTGTCACGGACACACTCACGGATTTGATCAGACGACCTCCTATTCTCTACACTTTGTGTCGTCTCGGTAGAGTCAGTTTCGGTTGATGTTAATCCTCCCAACCTCTTGATTGGACGTCGACTATTTTCTACACCCTTACTTGGGTCTGTTGTGGGATGTAAATCGTTAAAATCCAAGTCTTAAGACGAGTGTTAGTTTCGATCGTCACAGTTCATTCATGCGACGGTTCAAGGAACGGGACCATTTATAGACTTTTGAGTGAGTTACCACTTATCATTACGGAGAAGGTTTTTTGACTGAATAGTTCAGTGACTTGTTGAATTTATAAAAGTTTCTTTTTTGAATTTCAAGGTGATGTAAAACTTTATTAGTCCGAATTAGGATTTAGTTCCTAAAACGACTGTCACCGAAGTTATAATCAAATCTTATTTAAAAGACAAATAAAGTCTTTGTGTCTACTCGGTCAAAAAGTCAAAATACAGGGAAAGATATCATTCACCACTGTATAAACCCTTTTTTTTAATGTCGTGAACCGTTTTATTTGAATGACTTGAAAGGACTATTTATTTTTTAAGGAAGAGTGATAAACATTTATGTAAATAACATAAGTATCTGAATAAAAATCGTTTCCGATATAATGATAATATAAAAGTTCGTCGTCGTAAGAAGAAAGGTGATGGGCAATTAGTCATGTTGTGCACAAAATTTACAAACGGGGAGAGTTTAAACTTAATAAGATAATTACTCTAAGTGAACTCATACCTCCGTCGGAGAACAATTTGACGATCGAGAGTTTCTTTGATCGTGTCAAGACATATGTAACGTTCACGAAGTATTTATAAGTTGTTACTATCATAAACGAACACTACACGAGAATTTGGACTAAAACTAGGGTGTGAACGTTTCTTGTTGAAACACATTTACACAACCTTTGAAAAAGTCCAGATGAACTTTACTATCCTAAGTTTTACCTTACATTCAAAAACCTCATTAAAATTTTGTTTCAACGTTTGAGACCCTCTACCACTTCCTGTCCCTCCTGACCACACGACGTCGGGTACCCCAGCGTTTCTCAGTCTGTGGTGAATCGTTGACTTGTTACTATTTTGTCTGCGACGAAGAAGTTTCTAACGACGAAAGATGGTGTGTTGATCTGTGTTCAAAAACAAACAAACAAACAAAGTTCTTCTTAAGTCAACAACTTGAATAGTAGATACTGAAAAGTCTCAGTAAAATTTTTAATAAAATAGAAACCGACATTACAAATATAGAGTGATGAATAGTTCCTTTGGCCAGAATTAAATTGTAAATTTACAGTTCCTATACGGAAAAAATATCACGAAATTCTAAACATCTTTATTGGACTAAGGTAGATGGACTTCGATCAATGTTAAAACTTTATAAGAAAGAGTAGGAGGAGTCCAACATGAGGTTGTCTCGCAGGACACTACTACCTTGCAAGGGACACGAAAACTCACACCATCAGTGTTCGGTGTACACCGAAAACTCGTGAACTTTATATCGATCATACTGATTTCTCGACTTAACACTTAAAATAAATTAAAAATGTTTTAAGTAAACTTTTTGAAAATTAACCTCCTATTAACGAAATGTTACTTACAGCACCACCAAAGACGGTATATTGTTACACTGAGTCGGTACTGATACATATACAAGGGAGGAAGAACTTGGAGGGAGGTTGGGGAGTGGGGTAAGGTGGGGGATCCAACAGTGTCTCGTGACTCGACTCGTGGGACACAATATACTGTTGAAGGGTCATCGACAGACAAAATGTATGCCATTATATATACAAAGGTGCGATGAGAGAGTCAAGCAGGGTGACGAGGAAGGGGACGACACAGGTGTTCAGATTTAAAATAAATTAAAATTGTTTAGATTTAAATTTATCACTGTACGTCTATAGAATAACCCGTTACGGTACGACCTATTCTTCTTCGGTTTGGACACTGTGGACGGGGACATCCGTCGAAAGTACAAAAGTGTCTCTGTACGGTAAACCTCCTGTGTATCAATTAATAACGTTCCATTAATGGTACAAAAGGGAAACCCCACGTCAAAGAAGGATGACTATGTTTTGGAAAGAGACAAATAAAAAAAAATTCATCATGATTATGTTGACCTTTATCAAATGTGACTTCTAAGGATATCGATTGTAAACACTTCCCAGGTGAATTTTTTTCTTTCTTTATGTTAGCACCTCATCCAAGCCACCCATATGTGCACGTGAGTGAGGTGTGTGTGTACACGCACGTTATGGAAGTGGGAAATCACGTGTGTTTGTGAAGGTACAAACGGTTCACCTAAACTGAACTAAGAGACGGTTACGATTTAAACTCGTTTAAACAATGACGACTCACACAGAAGATGAGTATATGGACGACACCGATTAGGTGGTGATAGTTTCGACTTTAAGTCCTCTCTTACTTTCAGGTCACCTCAGTTGTCAATATAGTTCGACAGATGATCATCAGTACGACAAAGTCACTGGCCGATATCACTTCATTTATAAGAATGTCTGTCCGTATTGAATATCTCTCGTTTACTTTTTTGTATTTTTACTTCTACGGTGACATACAGACTCCCTTCGACTTACCCCACAATACATCTTTCTTCAAACTACACTCTATTGAATGACACCGACGACCATGATGACGATTTCGTGAAACTTTTACGAACGAAGTAGACGTCTTCCATCGACGTTATTTAATCACCGTCTTCTGTACGGTGGAGAGTAAGAACTCAGGAATATCTGTACCGATTAGTTGGTATTGGAGTCCTGAAACATTAGGAAACTATGGTGTATGATCCGTAATAGTTAGTTATCGTCTATTTGGGATAAATCGAAGGGTCCATAACTTGAACTGTCTGCACACACACGATTCAGTACAGGCTGAGAACCGCTAGGGGACCGTGACATCGGAAGGTCCGAAGAGACAGGTATCCAAAAAGGTCCGTTCTTTATGACTTTAAAAACGGTAGAGGATGAGGTCTCCTAGAAGGACTGGGTCCCTAGTTTGGGTACAGAGGACACAGAGGACGTGACCGTCCGACTAAGAAATGGTGACATGGTGGACCCTTCAGGTAAGGGTTCATAATCACACCGAATGAATCAAATATTTCATGGGAAATATAAGTTCCGAATATTGTTTGAAGGAGATATGTTTACTATTTCTTCTTAAACAAAAGGGAATCTCTCTTAGTAAAAAAGGAAGACAACTTGAAGGAAGAGGAGTAAGGGTTGGTGAAGATAGTGGGGAATCATAAAGAAGAGTAGTAGTCAACCTGTATTCTGTACAAATCCTCCGTTAAACCTACTACAAGGACCTTCGGAGTCCTAACAAAGATCTGAATTTTAGTTCTTCCTAGTAATAAGAATTAGGAGTCGTAGGAATCCATGACATAACGAAAATGAACGTATCTTCAAATACGACGTCATTTAAAGAAGGGGGAACTCTTCCTTAACACCGAGATAGGTATTTGTTAGGAAGGGGATGGTTATATAAAGAAAATACAACACTCTAACTCTATTAGAGAATCTAAAACATCCGACTACAGTGATTTAGACGGAACCTGGTTTGTGGGTAGGGAACGGGTACTAAGACGAGTGGTCGGGTGTGGTTGTACTAGAGAGTAAGGTTTATGTATGAAGGAATATAATACCCTTCTTCGTGGTAAAGAGTCACCCAATCAGAGACATATTAACAATTACCTCGAAAAGTCTGTGACGGTTAATAATACGGTGGAAGTTTAATATTTTTACTTCATGTTTTAGTAGTTGAGTTTAAGGGTGTCTTAAAGTGGTTTATTTAAGACTTTTAGTAAATTGGGAATGGAGTATTAAAGAAGTGAAATCATTACATATTCATGTGTCCCGATGTTTAAATGGGATTTCTCATTTACATACACTAATCGTTTAAATCTTTTTGTCTGTTTTTCTAATCGATTATCTTTTCAAAACCTTTGAATTAGAGGCATCGAGATCTTAGATGGATATTTGACTTCCCGAGTTCTAGTCTAATAAAATTAAAAAACTCAGTTTGCATAGAATAACCACACGAAAACACGTTCCGTTTAAATCCGCTCGATCTTTAATCTCTTTACCATTCTTTTTATGTTCTACGTCGATAGATCTCTTCCGTTCGATTCTTCATTTGTCACATATACAAATCTATAGAAGATTCGTCTCGATTTAAATAGGTTTACTGATTTTCGGGACTTAAATAAATTATCGAATATCTTAGGGAAATATGGTTCTCTGTCACTTCCGTTAATCGATTTAAAGAAATTTTAGATCTTTACAAAGAAAAAGGAAAAAACCAGGTATGATAGAACTTGAAGCAATCTCCCTCACTCTGGTCTCTGTGTCTTTAGTGTTACTAAGTGTATTTCTCTTATTCATAGTCCCTGAAACAGAGACAGAGTCCGAGATGTATTTTTTGTAAAAGTACTAAGTAAGTCGTTTGCGAATCCACGGACGAAAATTGGTCTAGGACTCCTAAGTCACCCTTGATCTGTCTTTACTGGGGTCCTGAGTCCCGACAAGTATTAGGTTATATCCTCACGATACGGTCATAGTCACGCCTTTCTTAAACAAATCGACTTATGAATTTTTACCTTCGGTTCGATCTACTTTAGGAAACACACTCAAATAAACAGGAGAAGTAATTAGATTCTTTCACGGTTCGGTGGGTAAACCCAACCCACACTACCATTTCACGTGTGGACTCAGATAAGACTCTTCCTGTGGTAGATGTGTTGGGAAGATTCTGTACCTCAAGACGACGTCGGAGACGATAGAAGTAGACTTATCCGGTGTAAGTAATCACCTCTAAAACCCGAAGGATATCTTCGTGCAAAACAAGGAATCGTAGAGGTGTATTATTTGTCGAACACGTGGTCAGACTAAATGGGTTCACCAGGTCCAAACGGACTTTGAAAGGTCAAAATCGAGTCTTTGAGAGTGTAGGGTCCTTTAGGGAGTAAGTGTCTTTTTGGACCTGTTCGCCAGTGGAAAGTGAGATACACCGAAAGTGGATTAGATAAATCGTGTCGAACGAGCCACTCTATGTCCTTACAGAAAGGAAAGAAGGATAAAGTATCCGTTTTGATATATAAATATACGAGAATGAAAGGGAGAATTATGTGACGGTCGTACATCGAAAGAAATGAAACCTAGGGGTTAAGAGAAACAGATCTTAAGAAGGTTGGGAAATTTGTCTAAGGTCGCTTCGTAGGTAAACTTTCGGAAATTCATTCTTTATCCTTCCGTTGCGGAATGGTAGAGAACTGTAAGGATCCCGTTCTGTGAAGACGTCAGCCGTCACAACCGTTGCCAAAGACAACCAAGACAGTTAATTTGTCAAAGAGACGGAGCCCGTCCTCATTCTCCGTAACAAGACGACCGAGGAGGATTTCTTAGGGATCTCCCTCTCTCTCTTACCCTCCGTCCATCTAAATACTCTTCCCTGGTAATTGTATATGATGTCACTTTCATTGACTGAAGTTAAAAATGTTGAGAAACCGATGGAGAGGAACCTATCGAATGTCTGTAAAGATAACCTCTTTTGAACCTGAGACGGTTCGATACTCCCATAGTAAGTAAGTAAGTAAGTATAAATGATTTCTGTAGAAATGACAAGACACACTTCACTTTGTCTTGTCTCAAAGACGAAGGTCTCTCGTCACCCTTTCTCACCGTCTTCTTTCACAGTGTATGTCGTTGTGAACAACCCCCATTACGCACGCACGAGTCAACACAGACTGAGACACTAAGATACCTTGTATCGGGTGGTCCAAGGAGACAAGTACCTTAAGAAGTTCCGTTCTTATGACTTGACCCAACGGTACGGGAGGAAGCCCCCTAGAAGGGCGGAGTCCTTAACTTGTGTACAGAGAATCCGAGGACGTAACCGTCCGTCCAAGAAATGGTGATCGTGGTGGACCCTGTTATTGTGTCCGAATACAGTTCCGACACACTCACTCCTTGAACCCCATGACTCCTGACACCCAAGTTGTCCACGGTGATAGAAGGATCAAAAAGTCTACGAAAAAGTAGGTAAAGCTTTACAAACATAAACCGGGCTTACATAGACCTTCCAACATAAAGATTGGTTACTACATGTAATCTCAGTTGGTGTAGAAAACTTATTTCCTTTAAACCAAATATTTGACGGTTAATTTTTTTATTTGTTATTCATTTTTGACTTACTTACGGGAGACGAACTAGAACAATGACTCAGGTTCGAGAGAGACGAACGTCGTTCTATCCGGTTATTTGGGTCCTCTGCTCCACAACTCCGTTCATTATGTTGAAATAAACCTTTCGGTCGATTGTCTCTTCTACCGTCTCATCGTAGAGTTTTATTGGTAGAACAACCCGGACCTACGGTCTAAGAAAATACCTAGTCTCTACACCCCTCCACTCCTTTGTTTCATTCTTCTGTTAAATTAAGAACGTTGATAGAGAATCTTACCGTTCAGAGTCTGTCCGCCTACACAATCAAAGTGAAGGAATGTCAGTAAAGAACCCACCACATTTTACCTTATAGAGGACAGTATAATTATTTGTTTGTATGGTGTCGATAGACACTAAGACCAGGGGGTTTACACTCAAAGACTCGGTTCGGTGCAACCCCCGGTAAAGGGTGTGTTTCATGAGTTCTGACAGGGTCATGAAGTGTCCACCCGTCCCAGTCCGATAGAAGGACACTCAGTTTGTTTCCGTGGGATCGGGTCCCCACCCCCTACAACCACTCCCCCCGTACAGAGGGGCTCCGTCTGGTAATACATACGGAGATTATTGTTTTCCCCGTTTTCTTTACGATTGTGGAGTCTCCGTCTAGGTCATACCTAGTTTTAATTGGGTAAGGGCAATGACAGACTCTGATATCACTACGTCCTCCATGAGTTCGTTCATTTAAATCCCGAAAGACCACGTTTTACTTGACGGAACCTGGTATGTCGTGGGAATATTTATTTAGGTGTCGACTCAAATAAATAAATAAATAAAACAGATTAAGAAACCGATGTTGGGTATAATCAATAGAATCGTTTTTAGGATTTATTTGTAAAAGAGGTCTCTATACTTTCAAAGGAAGTGGGAAAGCAAATGGATAAATTACAAAAGGAGTAGTGGGGAACGAGAACTTAACGTTTGGTCGTTTCCACGTTTCACGATGTTTGTCTAAATGGTTCTGTTTACAATCCTTTTCTATTGGATATCATAACAGAGAACCGTCGTCCTTCGGATCTTTTACAAGTCCTCCCGACTGGTTACGGGTGCTACGGGTAGAACGACTCTCCAGACCTTCACCTGTGGACTGAAGACAATTTGTCGAAGGTACAGAGGAGTTCATAGTTACCCTCCTATCTCGTCCCGGCCCTGATCCCACTCCAACCACTCCGTTGGTAGAACTAGGGTATAAATTCCCAACGGTTTTCTACACCGTGAGTCTTATTTATAAGATTGTGACTAAAATTTACAATTCTTAGTTGTAATTACGTGTGGGGAGTTTTTAAATTTATTTTCGTCTTAATTTTACTGGCTAAAAGGAAAACAGAACCCGAAGGTATACCGAACCGTTTTGTGACGTTGTCTCTCGAACCGGTTAGAACACTTTTTGAGTCTTTTGCTTCGTACCGGTTCACAGAGGAGAGATTCCAAAACACAAATATTCGGGGTTCGGTAAGTTGTTGTTCCTGATTAAAACGGGGGTATCAAGGTTCACATAATAAATAAATTACCTGGTCACCACCGTTTTATTCTATAGGTTGACAGGTCAAACTTTCTTAAGTGTCTCGGGAATTTGTTCTCTAGTGTAGGTTCGGGGGTCCCTAACTTTACTACATGAAGTAGATGGCACTTTCGACAGTCTTTCGTATTGGAGTCAGGTAACCAGGACTAATTTCTACTGAACCTTAAATGTAAAATGTTTTTTTAACACGTCAAAAATAGACACCTATGAGATTCACGGTGAATCGTTTCCTTAACTGTCTTTTCTGAAAAAAACTTCAGTGTCGATGTCGGGATTAAATTCCGGTTAAACTGTAATTAACATTCCGTAAAGAACGAATAGACAACGAGTAATAACGTTTACTCCAAAAACCGTACTTTTCCTCTAAAGCAAAATTTAAAAATAACTTACTTTTCCTTAGACTTATTCAGGTGTGCGACTTTACTACAAAAAAATTACACCCAACGAATACAACTGGACTTTTGTCCTAATACTTTTAAGTCTCTAACTATGATTTACACGACTGTAACTATAGAATAAGACTCGTCTTAAAGAACTCAAACGATAAACCTCTTTTTACATCGTATAAATGTTTACACCCAAAAAGGTACTTTATTTTTTTAAACACACTACATGTTACAGTAAAACTGATTTTGGAGTCTTATACGAAGTTTTATTGTTGTGTTCAAAAAACTTAGACCCAAGGAAGAAATTTATCTTTTCTACTGTCCTTGGATTTGTGAGTAAGAACCGATAACTGGACAACCTTATATAAACAATTCATCAAGTTATCAAATTTTTAATGACGAATTTTGACAAATCGGGGAATCGTTATGGTGTCTAAGTATAAAACTTTAGTCTGTAAAAGATTTAGGTCGACATTTGTTATTTTGTTTTGTAAAGGTGAAACTGTCACCAGATTTTAGTGGTAGTGGTACTACCACCACAATCAATGAGTCAAGACAGACTGAGAAACCCTGGGGTATCTGACACAGGATAGTCCGAAGAGACAAGTACCTTAAGAGGTACGTTCTTATGACCTCACCCAACGGTGAGAGAAGAGATCCCGTAGAAGGGCTAGGTCCCTAACTTGGACCCAGAGACCATAACGTCCGTCTAAGAAATGGTAGACTTAGTGGTCCCTTCAGGGAAAAAAAGGGGGGTACCTATCACATATTTGATCTGGTCTCGAGAATTTTAACATATTATTTGGCTGTGTCACCCTCACTCCCATTAAAGTGACCTCTCCCCAGACTAAGGACTCCTCACTTTCTCCTCTCACTTTTTCGGCCGAATTTCGAGTTGTAAGTCTTTTGCTTCTAGTACCGTAGACCAGGGTAGTGAAGTACCCTTTATCTACCCCTTTGTCACCTTCGTCACAGTCTGAAATAACAAAACCCGAGGTTTTAGTGACGTCTACCACTGACGTCGGTACTTTAATTTTCTGTGAATGAGGAACCTTCTTTTCAATACTGGTTGGATCTATCGTATAAGTTTTCGTCTGTGTAATGAAACGGCTGATTCCAGACAGATCAGTTCCGATACCAAAAAGGTCACCAGTACATACCTACACTGTCAACCTGGCACTTCTTCCGACTCACGACTTCTTAACTACGAAAACTTCACACCACAACCTCTTCTGAGGACTCTCAGGGAACCTGACGTTCCTCTAGGTTAGTCAGGTAAGACTTCCTCTAGTCGGGACCATAAAGAAACCTTCCTTACTACGACTTCGACTTTGAGGTCATGAAACCGGTGGAGTACGCTTCTCAACCGAGTAACCTTTTCTGAGACTACGACCCTCCCTAACCTCCGTCCTCCTCTTCCCCTACTGTCTCCTACTCTACCGACCTACCGTAGTGACTGAGTTACCTGCACTCAGACTCACTTGAGGCCCTCAACCACTACCTGTCCCTCCGGACCGCACGACGCTAAGTACCCCAGAGTCTCTCAGCCTGTGCTGACCCGCTGACTTGACTTGACTACTTCTTTTAACAGATAGACGAACCTCCTTCATTATTGAATAAGATTCTCTCATTTTATTTAACGACTAGACATTAAAACGAAATGACAAAGTACTCTAGTCAACTCCGTGTAATTTCATCTATCGTACGTTAAGACTTAATATCCAGACGTCTTCTTGTCTTATGTTCCGTGTAGAGTACTACAAGTTTGTACCTAATAACGAATAGTGGAGATTTCGTCCAACCATACAACGACGCAATCATGTAACCACAATAAGAAGGGGGAGACGTAAGGGAGAGGACTGAAATAAAAGTAAATAAGGAAAAAAAAGGGGAAAGGAGGGTCAAAGTTAAGGTCCTTAATATGAAGAAGCTCTGACAATACTTCTATGACGGTTAAAAAGTGTATCGTACTGCTAGACTCAAAGTCATGTAAAACAAAGTAAATATAGACTTGCAGAATGTTCTAATTCCCACCAAGAATCTTAGACACTAACACGACGTAGCGGAAGTAAGATGACTGGAATTTAATTACTAAGTGAGTTGAACGTAGAACCTAGTTTTTTTATTAACGAAAACGGTTATGGAAACGGTCAGATAGTTAAAGAGAAGGACCTGATATCGAAGTAAAGTAAACAAGACCAACGTGTCACGGGAAATTTTAATCAACATCTTGACAAAAGTAAAGGGGAACTATAAATCAGAGAGTAGAAAGGATGGAAGATTCCTAACTTAAATTTGTAAATGAGAATTCAAAGTTTAAAGAGAATAAAGCCTAATCAGATACAATTGACGATAAGGAGGTCAAAATTCTAAAATTTTTAGTTGAACGAATATCCTTAACCTTCTTAATCAACCTAAACAGCACCTCCCATTGTGACCTGACTCTTACTTTTGTTTTTGTTTGTACAAACAAATACAAGAGAGTACTTGATCTAGTCACTATAACCGGTATACTGTATTAGAACAATTATTGTGTCCTGGAAAAACTACTTTAACTCCGTCTAATAAAAATTGACTGTTCTCCAATAGACGAGGTGAAAATTCTAAAGTATGAAGATCAAAAAAAAAGACTTTATACTCTTATTTCCTATCAGTGTTCGTATAACGTTTACAATGGAACTGAAGAAAGAGTTCGTCTATTTATTTATATCCGGGTAATTGAATATTAGAAATAAAATTTGAAATTACAACTATATTTACACCACCTCAAATGACCTGTGTTCTGACAATTATGTCGTGTAGTCATAAATATAAAACCATTTACACTTATTGACTCCGAAAATTTATCGTTAGGTGAAGATTCGTCGAGGACTACTCAATCTGTTACCGTTTTTCCACTTTCCGGTTTATTGTCTTTAATTGGGTGGGTGGTGGTTCGTTCTTAAGGACTCACAGTCGTCGTCCTATTCTTAGGAAATCGTCCGGAAAGTTTTCAACAGTGGAGAACGTAACACTTCGTGTGTCTACGGACTCCGGTTGTGTCTGCGACAGTCGACACGGAACAATTACGGGCATGGAACGTCGGAAGTGTGCACTACTGAGGCATCACCTAGGGTCTCCTGAATAGCGGTGTTTAAAACGTACCATAGTGAAGTTAAACACGACTTTCCCCTTTTGTCTGTCAAAACTCGAATGTCTCAACAGAAGGAAAGTGGGAGGGTAGAGGGAGGAGTGAAGAGGACAACACTGAGTCACAACTTCTGAGTCACAAAACCCCGCACCCCTCCCCCCGCCCCCCACGACATCCCAGTAGACAAGATAGACTTACCGAAGGGATTCGAAGAAGATTCATTGGACCAACACCAGTCAGGAAGTCAACATAGACTGAGACGCTGGAGTACCTGACATCGGACGGTCCGAGGAGACAGGTACCCTAAGAGGTTCATTCTTATGAATTCACCCAACGATAAAGGAGGAGGTCCCCTAGAAAGGCTGAGTACCTAGATTGGACACAGATGACGCAGAGGACATAAGCCGTCTCCCTAAGAGATAGTGACTCCGTAAACCCTTAGGGAAGATTTATTTCCCGTAGGTAAATGGTAACAAACAAAACAAAAGGAATTAGATCTTTTACATTGGTCCCTGATCTTCAAAAGATTTGAAAACCAAACAAAAAAAGGAAAAGCTTGAAGTATATCACACTGAATTTTTAGAGAACTTGTCCACCAAAACCAAAAGAAAAACATGAAGTTTGAAATTCAGTGACTCTTACTAGTGTAATGGAAAAAGTTACTATGAAATTTACTCATTTATTTCGTTTTGACCTTCCCCATCTCCACTAAAGTATGTGATTTACCGACCTCCAAATGAACACTTTTACGGTTACTTATTAGACAGGTTATAAATAACTCATAGATATATAGGTGATTTTATTATTTCCGACAACTGTATTCTATATGATTACTGTGGTTAATCGATTAGTTATTTGGTTTATATTATGTACCTCTATAGTTCCTTTTTTACTATTTCGTATACCCATGTACGATTCAGTGAAGTCAACACAGACTGAGAAACACTGGTGGTCCGAGGAAACAGGTACCCTAAGAGGTCCGTTCTTATGACCTAGCTCTTATATTCTTATGACGGTACGGGAGGAGGTCCCCTAGAAGGACTGAGTCACTAGTTTGGTCTCAGAGAGTCAGAGGACGTGACCGTCCGTCCAAGAAATGGCGATCGCGGTGGACCCTTCGGGTTTCGTACACCCATGATAGTGAAGTTATCCTGACTTTGTTAAAGTGACCTCTATTTCTATAAAACTAAAACTTTTGACACATCCTCCACACTTCGTTTTCCATATCGACGTTCGTCCCACCTTAACTCTACCGGGGCTTACTAACACCGACCACTAGTGACTCTGTTCATTGAACCGAAATTACCTTTGAATCCAGTATTTTGACCTGTCTCCCTCACGATAGTCTAATATTTCAAGGACCCCTAGTCCGTCTTCTTAAAAGTGGACTGTAGTGACCGATATTCCTTAGTTTCTGCACTTACTTCTTTACCGATTTCACCACCAAACCAATGAAATCTTTCTATTCAAACCGTCCGACTGGTCTTTGTTTACCTTCTGTTACTTTTAAGGGTTGGACCCACAGTCCTCGACTTTCGCACTTAATGGAGTCATCGTCCTATTTCCGTCTTCGTCGTCGTTTATCTTTCTATCGAGTCACCTTCTTCACTCTTCTATTTACTTTCTCCACCTTTGACTACTTCTTAGTTTCCACTGAATATCGAAGGATCGGAAGGCACATCCTGATTTACTATCTGAACTGTATTGACCCGCCAACCATTCCGTTAAGGAGACACCTCATACCATCCCGCATCCTGAAGGTAAAAAGTACACACGTCAAATCACAGTACGGAATGTCTTGTGCATATCTTGGAGAATCTTTCTACTAAATTCAGTAGTAGAAACTCCAATACCTACTTAGGGACTATATTTGAAATAAATCTTACATCATCAAGGGTACAGAGACTATCATAAGAGTCACAACAATTTTAATATGTGTGATCCTTCTAGACGATAAGGGTGAGGGTTAAATTTTATTAATACGTTTTATACGAAGTTTTACGAAATATGTAGTTAGACGGTGAACCTACGAAAGTACGTCAAAGAGTGGGAACTTATACGTTTTGTTTATACGTTACTGTATTGGGAGAAAAAGAATGGTAAGATGAAATTTTTTATTACATCGAAATTCATAATTTTTTATTGAATCGAAATCCCTGCGTGTCATTTAAAAAATCTAATAAAGTGTTATTCAAGTTTAGTAGAAATATTCGTTTTTTAAGTCACAATACAGAGATAAAAAGTCTATTCTTATGACTCCTAAGTCCAGTAATTACTACAAGAATTCCACTGAACCCTTTATTGTGCCTTTAATCGACTAACAGGACTATCAAGTAAGTCATTGGGAAAGTGACGGAGGGTGTTTCTATTTTATGTTTACGTTAAAACTTAAGGATATAATAAGTTTACATCGTCAATTTCTCTATTTTAATTTTTATAGTCCTCTGTTTAGGTTTCTTTTTTTGAATGAGCTGATTCATAAAGATAGAGAAAGAGAAGAATATATACTTGATCATAAACAAAAGTTTTAAAACACTGTACTTTTTTTACACTATAAAACATAGTGAGACGAGACAAGACAAGGGGACCTAAGGTCAAGGATTAGACAATTACTAACCTGGTTCCCCTTTTTTTTTGTTTGTTTGAGACTAGAGTAAAAGACCAAATCTTTCAAATCGACTGTTTGAAGTATATAAACACTCCTAATTTACTCAATAAAAATGGAACATTTATTATATCTCGATGTTTTACAGTCAGAATTAGTAGTGTTAGTTTTTGCAGTAGTAATCGACCATAAAGACTACGAAAACTTGTTTTTATATTCTGTGTAAGGAAATAATTTTTAGAATGGTAATTTTTCGGGTGTACTTACTGCGACATTCAATAAACATGAAAAAAAAAAAAAAANTGTTATTCAAGTTTAGTAGAAATATTCGTTTTTTAAGTCACAATACAGAGATAAAAAGTCTATTCTTATGACTCCTAAGTCCAGTAATTACTACAAGAATTCCACTGAACCCTTTATTGTGCCTTTAATCGACTAACAGGACTATCAAGTAAGTCATTGGGAAAGTGACGGAGGGTGTTTCTATTTTATGTTTACGTTAAAACTTAAGGATATAATAAGTTTACATCGTCAATTTCTCTATTTTAATTTTTATAGTCCTCTGTTTAGGTTTCTTTTTTTGAATGAGCTGATTCATAAAGATAGAGAAAGAGAAGAATATATACTTGATCATAAACAAAAGTTTTAAAACACTGTACTTTTTTTACACTATAAAACATAGTGAGACGAGACAAGACAAGGGGACCTAAGGTCAAGGATTAGACAATTACTAACCTGGTTCCCCTTTTTTTTTTTTTGTTTGAGACTAGAGTAAAAGACCAAATCTTTCAAATCGACTGTTTGAAGTATATAAACACTCCTAATTTACTCAATAAAAATGGAACATTTATTATATCTCGATGTTTTACAGTCAGAATTAATAGTGTTAGTTTTTACAGTAGTAATCGACCATAAAGACTACGAAAACTTGTTTTTATATTCTGTGTAAGGAAATAATTTTTAGAATGGTAATTTTTCGGGTGTACTTACTGCGACATTCAATAAACATGAAAAAAAAAAAAAAAAACTCATTGTAAAGATTGACACCCAAAAAAAGTCACTAACGTTTTGACTGATTTTTACGGTCCATAGGTAACATGTCAACAATCCGAATATACTATAATTCAGTCTCCGTGAGAAACGTATTTAATGAGGGGTCCCTCATTGAATGTGCACCCCTCTTAGACGAAGTTATTCAAGAATTAATATTTTACTAGATTGAGATTTCCTTTACTTTTATCTCCATTAAACGGGGGACCCCACTCTCTTCTACAAAACCTTTCGGTGTTTCCAATAGAAAATGTTGAAGCCTTTATGTTTACCCTATTCCTTACTAAGCTATCTCGTAGACGTATAAATATGTATAAATATTAAGATCGAGTTGTACATTAGGACTTCTTGGTATTTGTAAAGTTACCATAAAAATTTCTCTTTCTTCAGGGACTTTTCACATAAACACATTCCGACATACACCCTTCCCTCAATGGTCAAACCTTTTGGATACTGGTAAAAATAGATGATACTATATTATCTAACAGACTCCAAAAATATCCACTTCCACTTAAAGTTATTAAATTTCGTACTTAGGAAAAGGAAAAGAGAGTAAATTTTATGTGACGAAACCTCGATGTCGAAGTATCAAATGTGATACATAAAATATTTTGTGTAGAGGTACCGTCCCATAAAGTCTGTGACGACGACGACGACGACGATTCAGTGAAGCCAGCACAGGCTGAGACACACTGGGGTGTCTACCGTCGATCATCCTGTTGTATAGTCTAGTAACGAGGTCACAAACGGTACAGATTTACAGAACGACAATATGAACGGTAGTAAAGGACACACTGACAGAACGTCACCGACGTCTAGATTACTGTTTAATAAATAGTACCAAAGTTCTACCTATAGATCCCTCCTAAACCACCGGACCCAGAGTGATTGACACTGTTACTTCGACTATCTCTGACTCCTCGTTCAAGTGAAGGTATGAAAGCGACCTAAAGGCCTAATTAAGTTGTCATCGAAGACTCTCTGTTTAAGTCTCCTCAACTTTACGGGACTCTCTACCGAACTCTGTACGGGTAAATAGTCCAAAAGTTAAAGAATATAACAGGAAAGTGAATGTAAAAAGATACCATTTCGAAACGCCTCTGATCTCAATTAAAATTAAATGGTTAATTTGAAAAAGAAATATTTTCACTAGGATATAGAAAAGAAACCTTTACTATAAGAATATCACGTTTTCTTACAGTATTTATTAAAATACAAAATGAAGTATAATCTTATTAAATACTACATGTTGATTGAATTATAGAGGACTCAACCGTCCGTTTGGAATAAGTTGTTAACTCATCATTAGGTTTAAACAGAGGGAAAAACTTCTACCGTCAAGAGTGGGACCGTATGAGGACTCCCAGGAAGGATCCCTGGGAATAGTGAGTTTCAGTGGCACGAAAAGTAAGAAGGACGAAGGGTTTTACATGTATAGAAATCAAGAGGAAGTCTTCGGGGACGACATTATGGTCGATAATTCCAATTTATTTGATTAGGTCCGATTACTTAATTGATCTTTTTACTTAATGAAATTAGGTAGTTTTATGGAATTGACAATTCTCGTAGGTAGTCCTTAGTATCACTATTACCCGGAAAATCCATGAGAGACAAACCTCCTTTGTAAAAAATGACACACATGAGGACGCAGTAAAGGAAAGATGGTACGGTTGAGAATATGGAGTTGGGTCGGTAAAAATATAAGACCCGTAAATTTTAGGTAACTCCTGTCTCAGGTCCAGTATGAAGAAAAATTTATAAAAGATACCTGGGACTTTCTCTTAAAAAGAATGAGAAATTTCGTCAATCAGGATTAAAAAAAAAGTTATGTCGGTTGTTTAAACTGTGAGGGAAAATATTTTCTCCGAAATTCATTATGACTAAAAGACATAAACCCTACTCCTCTTCTTTATTTTTAGAGCGTTCTAACCTCACCCATCCATAAAACTTTTTCCGGGGGTCCACTAAGACTATACTATTTTTGAGGGTAACTCTTAATTTACTTAGTTTAATAATTGTTCCATAAGAAACATAGTGTATTTGGTAGACGTTTCCTTCATTTTAGAACCCTATTCCGGTCTTAGACTCTTATGATTCCTCACTGTCCATTGAGAGAGACATAAAAGACCGAAAGTAAACCCCCGATAGGAACGTCGTAGAAAACAAAAGAATTCCCTTTATTCTTAGTAGATGGGTCCGATACTATTGAACGTAAGGACCTGTGATCCAAACGGACAGTCTAGGACCAAGGGTCTTAAAATGTCAATACGATTTTAACCTGTCACGTCCTTCTTGAGAATTACGAACTCACTTCGGGTTAAACGTATACATTTTTAAAGGTTATTTCTACTGGTAAAACCAATTTTTAGAAAAAACGTCTACCAGAGTCATCGGGGTCAACATAGAGGATGAATTTAATATAGAGTAGATAGTAAACACCGGTTAGACTTAATTTTAGGGACAAGCATGAGAAGAGAGAGTGACCGTCTAATTCATAAATGGAGCTTATCCATGTTTTGAAAGATGATAGTTTATCGTTGTTAGGGGTTTCTACTTCGACCATAAGGACTTTAGATCAAGGTGACATTGAAATTAAATAGTCTTTTGTCGGACTTCTGACCCCACCCTACTTTCACATCTTTTTACTCTGGGAGTCCTTTTCTCGTTTTCGGAAACTCGAAAACAGAAACATAGTACGATACACCACTAAACTTCTCTAAGGACTATAATCTAGTCCAAACACAAGAGCAAACAGAGTAGTCCCGTGTGTCGTAGAATTAGGGTCGTAGGACGATTTTATGGTTTATATCACGTATTTTAAGTCACATGAAATAAAATCAAGGATGACCTTACGGGAGTGTAGATAGTCGTAAACCCCAGGGACTCGAGAGTCAAGGTAAGTCAACTGTCTGTCGAAAACTTACTAGATTTCTATTGTAAATAAAAATATAGTGGCATAAAGAGATTTGACATATAGTGACTTCGATCTCAATTTCTTTGGATAGTATACTATTACCGTTTTTCACTAAAAAAAGTTTCCGTATTAAATATCCTAATAGTACTTCCTTCAACTAAATAGAAAACGTAAACTCGTGAATAGGAACTTCTCGATGAACGGGAGTCTGAGGGGTCTTCTCACTTTGCTCTCTCTTACTCTGGTTGTTTCTCACTTCTTTCTTTAATCATAATAATAATCATCGCGATAACTATTTTTCAATTTATAGGGGAGCCTTCGTTTCGTTTAGTGAAAATATTCAGTATCACCGAAGTTAATTAAAGGTAATTCATGTAGAACAGGACAGTTTCAAAATTAATATTACTCGATTACACACACATCCTGGACTGTAGTAAGTCTGACTTTCGTCGATTAACACAGGTCGATATTTATATGTTGATTTCACAGGGTACGGGTGAGTGTCACCCGAGACATCTGGTCACCTTCCTGGACCTCGTACAATCCTTACGTCTGATAGTTCTGAACGGGTCCGGTTAACGTTGTCTTAAACGAAACATCGTTCGAAGGTCTTGTCGTAAGTTCAAACCCTTGTTTACAAGATACTACAGGTCCATTGATGTCAACATCCATGATACTCTTGACTATCTTAAAAATTAAAGGGACTGTGATACCCTTTACTTTTTGATGTGTCCTAAGACCCTTTCGTCTAAGACGATAACAGAAAATCCGTAAAGAGAAAACAAGTTTTCCGTCATCCTGTTAACTTCCTGATCAATGTTTTTTGTGACCAGAAATTAACTGTTCCGTCTTCTTTCCTTCGGTCACTTACACATAAGGGTCTTTGTAGGACGTAATGACATTACGTATGGGTCACAAGCGAAAAGTCCAAGAACACGTCTAAGTCACTGACAGTCGACACGGACGTAGAAAACGCACAACGTGGTGACGTACCATCACACAAGAACGAGACGACGCCTGAACGACAATCAACGTGACCGACGATCGAGTGAGAGGGTTATGAGTCAAGTTTTTACAGATCGGACTCTTCTAATTTGTTGTCCAAAAGATAAAATTTTTAACTTAGTGTGGTTCAAACGAAGAAAACACTTCCCATTCTCCCAGTCCGATGCAAACTTTGTCTTTACTTGAGTAAAATCGATGGGTACCATTAAGACCCTTATTTGGTAAACTTTTCGACGGGGTAGAGTACCTCCGTCTAATCAATTGTGTCTCAAGTTGTCAGTACTACCTATGAGTAGTGTAAGGAGAGGAGATAGTATTGAGACAGAACTCTGGACGATGAGTTTCACGCCAGGGACTTCTTGTCGATACACCGTAACGGACTCACGAACTATCTTTACGCCCGTGTATCCAGGATGAAGTCTAGTTATATTAGTCTTAGATGTGAATTTTCATAATGACACTACGTATACGTGTCGTGTCGAACTCTTTAAGACTTTCTCTCTTTTCTTTCTGTAAGATGTTAAATTGAGAGTCCCACGGACAGAGGATTCGAGGTTAAGAGACACTTCTCTTGAAATCTGTTCTTTTTTTTCCGTACAATAGACAAAACTATCGACAAGAGGTAAATATTCCTCTTATTTTATCGTAAAACGAAATCACTTTTTGGAACAGACAGAAGTCAAGGAATTAAAAAAGACTCGGGAAAAGAGATGAGGGACAAATTGACTTTTGAAGTTATCGTTCAAGTCCAAATACATCTTGGTCAAAGTGACTACCTACCGTTCTGCCTCTTTAAGGTGTGTGGTCCAGTGTACCTACTAAGTCTCACTGGTCCGTCTCAAGTGAGGGACCTCTTTGTAAGTTTTTTCTCGTTTTTTAAGAGGAAAGTCTTCTACTTTTTTATGTTGAAAAGATACAATTTTTAGATTAACGTAATTCTCTTACTTCTCTTCAGTGTCTGACTCTGTTTTATGACATTTTATGTATACACTATTTTCTGAACATACGTTTTATAAGTTTCTCGAGAATTTGGATTTTTTGACCCGTTTTCTAGTTTTGACTGTAGAGTGGTTTCTTTCTACGAGTTATAATAACATAGTCGGTGAGTCGACACAGGATGAGAAACGTTGGAGTACCTGAGATCGGACGATCCGAGGAGATAGATACTTTAAGAGGTCCGTTCTTCTGACCCCACCCAACGGTGAAAGGATGAGGACCCCTAGAAGGACTGGGTCCCTAACTTGCACCCAGAGGACGTAACGTCCGTCTAAGAAATGGTAGACTCGGTGGTCCCTTCGGGTAGTGTACAATAATCCTTTAATGTTTAATTATAAAATTATAATTAATCAATTATACTTATCACTCTACGGTGATGTGTCAATCTTACTGACTTTAGATTTTTTTTTTTTTTTACTGTAATGGTTTACGGCCGTTCCTACATCTTGTTTCCCTTGAACAACGACCACCCTTTCGTTTTACCATGTCGGTGAAACCTTCTGTCCAACCGTCAAAGAACGTGTCGGTGTACTACAATGGTATACTGAACCGTTAAGGAGACGGTCCATAAATGTTCACTCAACTTTTGAATGCAGGTGTGTTTTTGAACGTTGACCTACAAATACCGCTGAAATAAGTATTAATGGGGTTTGACCTTTGTTTGTTCTATAGGAAGTTATTCACTCACCTATTTGGGTGATACCATGTAGGTCTGTTACTTTATAATAAGTCACGACCTTTCTTTACCCGATAGTTCGGTACTTTTCTATTCCTCTTTAGAATATATGTATAACGATTCACTTTCTTTCAGACTTATCCGATGAATGATATACTGTCATACCTTTTCCGTTTTGAGATCTCTGTCGTTTTTTTTTGTTTTTGTTTTTGGTTTGTTTGTTGCTGTCGTCAATAGGGTCGAAACCTTCTATTTATCCACTTTGTGTCTCTTCACAATCCCACCACTTTGACAAGATACCCTATGACATTACTACCTATGTACAGATACGTAAACAACTTTGAGTATCTTTGGGTGTCTTGTCATGTTGTACTTCTTATTCGGAAATACATTTAATACCTGTATCAATTATTGTTCAGTCATAACCAACTGATTAATTAACCAAGTAATTATATAGTGTGATTACGTTCGATAATCATTACCTCCTTTAACATATACTCCCACCCATCTGAAGACGAGTTAATAAGACATTTAGATTTTGACGTGATTTTTAAGATCATTTATAATTTTTATTAACTTAATGACTTTTCACGAAGAAAAATATCTCCATCACTCTTAATAGACTCTGTCGGGTCGTTTCCGTTAAGTCGTTTGTAAACAAAATCCAGTGTCCATATACGTTTGGTCGAAGGGATCACCGAGTCTCCCATTTCGTAAACGGACGTTACGTCCATCTGGACCCAAGCTAGGGACCCAGTCTTTCTAGGAGACCTCTTCCTTTACCGTTGGGTGAGGTCATGGAAACGGGCCTTTTAGAGTACCTGTCTCCTCGGCCATCCGATGTCAGGTACCCCAGCGTTTCTCAGCCTGTGTTGACTCGCTGAAGTGAATATGCGTTTGGTTGAAAGATAGAAGTTTCACTCATGTTACTAACATATCGACGTGTGTCCAGATGTACTGGAGTTGTGTCCCGTCTGACTCTACTTACGAACTTATTTGGACCTTCTTCTTTATGTAACCAAAGTTCGTCTCTTTTGACCGTTCTAAACCACCTACTCCACCGAAAACTCGGTCCAGAATCCTTCTCTCGTCCCATCAATTACCTCAATTTACTTTTTATTTATCATCGTCTTAAGAAAATCCTAATAGTTTATTACTAGGAAAATAGACATCCGTGTATACAGTCCAACTCAGTATATTCAAGCGGTGGGAAAACACGTTCCTCTATCCGTTGTGACGGTCAAGGTACACTAAGTTGGGTCAAAATGACAAGGCACACGAGATTCTACACCAAGGATATGATGCAAGAAAAGTTCTTATAAACTATTCCAATTAATTTTCCCTACATAATCTCTTTATATTTTTATTTCGGTGATTTAATATATAAACTTCCATCCTAAAAGGACAGTCAGGTCACCAATTCTGAGACTTAAAGGGTACGTCCCCTACGTCCCTTGATTCCAGGGTGTACGACATACTGTGTCGGTTTTTATTTTATTTATTCATTTGTATTTTTTATGTGTATATATAAACTTCCATTCCCTAAGTTTAAAACTTTTTTGTTGTGATTAATTTGTGTGTGTGTGTCTATGTCTGTGAGTGTGTAGGGGTTTTTTGGGGTTCGTTGACTTTCACGTGTTACCCCACCTTCCTTGTACTATGATCAAAGAGTGAGAAAGGTAACTATCCTTGCAACTTCTGGTAAGGACTTCAAGAGTCTTGAAAAAGTCTCTTAAGTCTTTATTCTTTTTGTACAAAGAAAGACGTATTACCATTTCTGATTTAGGGAACTTCACAATATTTTTTTTTTCTGTTCCGTCCTGATGTCTCCTTTTCTACTTCTGTTTCAGATTTTATGTCACTGGTTTTGGGTTAAGTTACGGAAACAAGAAATTTTGTCTTTTGAAACTTTATTTACACCGTAGAGTAGCACAGAGAGTACTCTATGGACGCACCTAATAACAGGATGTACTCCTACTACAGGTGTATTCTAGTCTTAGAACCGGAGTATCATTGTAAGAGGAATGATTACATTATTTTCGAACTAAATTAACCGTGTATTACAGGATGTTAAACGAACCTATCAGTTTTTGACTTATCATCATATTAAATAGGGAGAAAGTATAAATGTCTGTGAAGACAAAAAAATCTACCGAGTCACCCATCTCTTAGACGGACGTTACGTCCTCTGATCTCTCGAATTATAAACCCAGTCCTTCTAGGAGACCTCCTTCTTTACCGTTGGGTGAGGTCATAAGAGCGAACTCTTTAGGACACTTGTCTCCTCAGACCGCCCGATGTCAGGTATCCCAGTGTTTCTAAGTCCGTGTGGACTCGTTGATTTGTGTGTGTGTGTTAGACAAAAAGTTTGTATGGAAATCGGTATCTACGTCGTTTATTAATGTATTTGTTTCAAATCTGGTATCTACTCTATAAATGTGGTCAAATCACACACAACCACACCCCCTTTTCTCCTACTCTACCTACTTCTTTTTAATGATGGTCATCGGGGTTTCTGAAGGAAAGGGTAGTGTCCTAACTACATCCCCTTTTAAACATACTTACCCGTCAGGTTGTACAGTACTCCCTAAAAAGTGAATTCCCTCCTGTGAACCTGCAGTCACTAGTAATTAGGATATTCTCGATTCTAAAATCCTTGAGTAAAAAACCTAATTGACGTTCTCGAAATTAAAACAAAAATTGTATCTGTTACGATGTTTTCTTTTTATATAACATTCAAAGACGTGACTCTAATGTATTTGTAGTAAATACAAGATCGTTTGAACGTTAATTCGGACATAACAAAGACTTAACTTAAAATTTTTTTATATATCTTAACTTTTCTGTTGGACTTAAAAATAAAGTGAAGATCTGTACTTTTGTTCAAACCTCCGAAAACCTCTTTCTTTAGAAATCCAAATCAAGTAGAAATGTATCCGTCGGACAAATTTTTTCCCTCTGTGAACCTTACATTTCCTTACATAAGAGTAAACGTACATCGTGGTCCTTAATAAAATCTCCATTTTATTAAATTCTACAATGAGGTCTTCGAGAGGGAATACTAAAGTAGGATAATGTTTACAGTGTTTCGGGGATGTAGTTCCATCCGTTTCGAAATCGATGGGTTGTTTACATCTTAATAATCACGGGTAAGGGAGCTTCTGACTTCACGTAAAGACGACTATGGCGTGTGAAAGGGATTTCTCTAATGGTCGTATTAGGATTTATAATATCCTGGGTTCGATAGAATAAAAACTCGGGTAGTCTAGGTCGTACGACGTGCATTAGGGATTATCGAAATAAGTCACAAATGCATTCGACCATTTCCTCAAGATACTTGTTGCTACTGATTCATGATTCTTGTCTGTGTCACTAAAAGTGTAAGGTAAAAGTGTTCAAAGAAAACTTGACAAAAAGATGTTCGTCGTTTAAGTACTAGTAACGAACTATCGAAGATTGTCATAAAAGTACCTCTACAAATACCAACGAGGTAAACAATCGACATAAAGAATATGTAATTAAAGATGGTTTCCGTAAAACTACGATGGTCCATCAGATTTAACCATCCTTTTTCACCTCAAAAAGAAATCTCCGAACTTAATACGTTCCGTCTTTATAAATAAAACCCCCCTTTATGATCTCCTTTTTCTGACCACTTTTGGTCAACGATTCGTGTCGTGGTTTTAAAAGATGACGTCATTGGTCTTTTTTTGGTTTTGTGGGACGTCCAAATTAGACCTTATAAGGAAAATAAAGTGAATTTAAATTCTACTTTAATTTTATAGACCAAGAGAAACGTTTTACATTCCGTGTAAAAAAAGTATATCAAGTAAATTTTTTACTTTACACACACACACACACAGACACACACACACTCATGGGTATGTGTATATTCGAGGTTTTTAATTTAAGACACAAACTACATTAAAATGTTATCTCCTGTTTAAGGACAACAAAATTTTGTAGTTTAGTTCCCTCTTTCCCTGTGAATACAAATGGACAATCAAAGAAGATTAACATTAAGTCTGGGTTTCTCCTAATTCATGTATCTACAATTATGCAGGTCACAATAATTAAAGATTTGTTGTTATCGTTGTTATAGGACTCATTTAGACAGTCATCCTTCCTATTTATAAACAGATTTCTGAGGTTACTACAGTCTTGATGTTAGACGAACATTACCGAATACAGTACGTATTTCAGGAATTTATATATAAAACTGTAGTCACTTATTAACGGAACTTTGTTATAGATAAGAACAGATTTTTATGTCCGTGATCCTTCGAGATCATAAAACTTTTATACATGAAGACTCAATTATATTATAAAATCCTCAAAATTAAACGAATCATTGAAAAAAACTTGTCAACAATCCAATATAATAAACTTTGTTTACTAATATAGTCAAATGTAGAATTATAAAGGTTGACAACAAGATCATGATCGTTTTTTTACCGTTGTTTAGTAGTATAACGGGACTTTATAAAAATTTTATTTACGTGTATTAGATACAATACTCTACTATACACGAATCCCTTGATACATAATTGAACACTTTTTAAATCTTCTTTTTAAGTTTGTATTAAGTGGACTGACGATTATTAGTAAGTCGGTTTATCTTAACAGAACTTTTGTTTAAAGAATGTAAACTCTTTCACAGACGATATTATATAACTATTTTACTAAAAAAAAATTTAATCTTTTCATTTTACTTGAATTGTTGTCCTTACCGTTTCCCTGTTTTAACACTGTACCTACAAGTGTGACAATTGGAGTACAATCACATTACCCGGTGTACTTAAGTTAGAGTTTTGAATGCGTAAGCCAATAAACGAGATCCTATACTATTATAAATATATGTTTCTACAAGAGGTCACATTTTATTTCGAACTCAGTAAACAAATAGTATACGTACGAGTTCAGTTTTATAAAGTGACAAGGGTGTGAATCGGTAGTGAAATAAAACGGCTCTCGAATATGTACGAATGACAGAACCGACTTCCTATCAAGCATGTCGATTCGTAGTCTTCTTTCTTCTTTTACGTTTTGAGTGGTCACCGCAGTCGAAACCAAAACTCGAGCAAGAGTGTGTAAAACTACAACGTTAATTTTCAGATTGTCCTTTTATAACGTGAAAAGTGATCTCCAGATTGTTGACAGGGATACAATGGGGTGTTACTCTTAGGGTTGTCTGACGTAATTACTCTAATTTACTCTCTCCTCAATCTCCGTAGTTGACAAGACAAAGTAATTCTCTTCCACTTCCCGACGGGTCCGTTCCTTTCGTCCTCCCTCTTGTGACCAAAAAGAAAAAACTCTGTTTTCTTACGTCGTGGACGATCTAGTGTTAGTCGTCAAATTCTTGTAGTAAAAGAGGGAGGTCTTCACATCTCGACGAATGTTAAAGACGTAAAGTTTTAAGAGGAAACGAAAGCAGGGAAACCTTTGTCTAGGTTGTCCGTCTACGGTGCATTGTCTTCAATAAAGACTAATAGTTTCATCTTATATTCAAAGGTAGTCTAATTAAACGAGGTTAATAAAACCTAGGAGAGGACTCACTTTAGTCCCCTCCCTTCTGACGTATTTCCATCAGTTATAAGGACAAAGGGGTTTATAACCTAACATTAACAGATACGGTAATCACAAAGTGTCCGTCTCTATTTACGTGTGGTATGACGTCTCCACCGTTGTTTCGCACCCTTGATCAGCCCCTGAAGTAAGCGGTTCGTACAGAGTCCTGAGGGTAAACGTTTTATTCTTGTTATTTCTGTGTCTTAAAGACTAGGAGTTCGGAGCAGTACTCCTTCCTATTTATATACTCTTACATTTTTAACGAGTCTGAGGGGATCTTTTTTTCGTACTAGAAATAAACTCTCGTTATACGAGTGTACTCACGGTCGAAATAAATTGAAAACGAATCTCAATGATTTAACAAAGGTACTACTCAGAGTTTGGAACGGGAAGTGGGGAGTGAAGGGGGATGGTGGAAGTTGTCAAGAGTAAAAGAAAAGGGATTAGTGAACAGTGTTTACCAGAGAACTAGAGAAAGGAAAGACAAGGAAAGAAGTAACTTTATAAAGACGAAACAAAGGACTGGGTGTAACATACCCTTCTTTCCGTTCTCCACCTCTTCACGAATCTCCTCCGACCCATTTGGGTAATTTATAATAACAGTCGTGTCATCTCGACTCGGGTCACCAAGAGTCGACATCTACGGGTAACGTTATTAGACTCCTCAATTTTTTATGACTATGGGACCCTAAAGAAAGAATAAATGGTAACTATTTGTTTAGCGAAGTAACTCCACCCCGGTTCCGTAGACTTCAAAATTTGTGAAGGTACCACTAAGATTACCCATCGGTCCTGATCTCCGGGGACTTTACAGAGAGTCTTAATTTTCTCGGTGTACAATTGACATATCTAAGGACTGGAAGTGGTTGATGACTCAGGCTCAGAAGACTCCTTCTCGGACCTTCGATCTTATTATTCGGAGACCCTAACCCGAAGGGACCACCGAGTCGCCATTTCTTTGACGGTCGTTACGTCCTCTACACTCAAGACACCCCGTCCTTTTAGGGGACCTCTTCCTTTACTGTTGGGTGAGGTCATGAGAACGGACCTTTTAAAGTACCACCCGATGTCAGGTACCCCAGTGTTTCTCAGTCTGTGTTAAATCGGTAACATGTTGTTGTTGTTAAATAATATTAATCTGTCCAACCCCCTTTTAAACTTCTTTCTTAGAACCTAAAACTTAGTCTTATAGATCAGAACTTAAGAACCTATTCAATGATTTGAAAATCATTCAATGATTTTGTAAAAACTTAGGCTTATAGACCAGAATTTAAAAACCTATTCAATTATTGAAAAAGGTATATAGTCCAATGTATAGAGGTTGTATCCTAGTCTTGTGGACGGGTAAACTTAACATACTCCTCCTTTACACTTTCCGGAATCGTGTCAACCTGTAACTCATTTGATATGAATTTTTACTTAGCCGAACGGAAACGAATAGAGGTTCTGTACGTAAAACTGATAACTGAGATTAATAATAAACAAGTCAGTTATACATAATTAAGTAATAATTATAATAAACATGTTCCGAGACCCTTTATTTATACCTCAAGTGTAAGAGTACACATAAATTTTGGATACCTCAATCCCTGAAGAGACCGTCAGGTCACTAATTCTGAGGTGAGAAAGTTACGTCCCCCGTGTTCAAGTTACGGGACACCCCTTGATTCTAGGGCGTACGGTGTATCACACCGGTTTTCAGTTTGTTTGTTTTATTGGATACCTAAATTAGGGTAAATTTAAGAAGGTACCATTAACAGTAAAAGATATATCATCATCTTTATTATAAAATCTTCTGAAGAACCATTATTCCTATCCATTCTTTCGATAAATTTTGGTGAAAAATTCAGTCTTTCGTTTGTCTAAACCTCCTATGGTTTACAAAACACACAATGGTAAATTTACGTCTCCGACTTAAGAGACGCTTGATGAATTTCCACTCAGTTATGATTGAACACACCTTGTTTTTTATATCCGTGGTAAGTATCCTACGACCCTCGGTTTAGAACCCAATCTTCGACTATGAGGAGTACGGAGGACTCGGAACTTTTATTTAGGTCGAGGACGAGACCACTCGGTCCTTTAACCATGGTTTCTTGTACCTTTGCCTGAGCTACCGTGGAACTGTGGGTCTCGTACGTGTAAGGGGTGTTTCCCGTCCTAACCTCTATTTTCGTGCACGCGTTTGTCATTTAAGTCGGACTTATTCCCTGTTTACTAGTCTTTTCTTTCTTGCTTTACCAACCCTAAAGAGATCTCAATACCGCAATAGTGTGGTGAGCGGACTAGTTTTTGAAAGGTCGGGAGGCGTTCTGTTCGGGTTAGAGGACAAACCAGACCTAAAAGTGGCGAACCCCGTCGGGACAGAAGTCCATGAATGAGACACTAGTACCAGTCTCAGTAGGTAGATTGGAGTTATAGACGGGGTTTAAGCAGTGAAAAGACGGAAAAGGTAGTGAGAAGAGAAAGAAGGAGTTAGGACGACTCCCAGAGAGAGATGACACGAGATCGATGCGTGTACACTGGATAAGGACTTCTGGGACGAGTTGAGGGTAGTAGAGACGTTTCGTAGGGGACTGGCGAGGTAGGTGTCACTAATGGGACCCGAGGATACAGAGACGGTGAATAAACCAGGACCATAAGATGTAATTAGGACAAATATACGAATGGAAAGTGGAACTGACATTCGAGGAATCCCTATTTTGGGAGAGAAACACACAGGGAGTTGTAGATCGTGTCTCTAAGTTATTTTGCATCTCAGGTAGTCACCCACTCACATAAGGACGACTGACTGACATCGTGATCCCCCGGTACATACAGAGTGGTGGATGAGGGTGGTAAAGGACATTGGACACAAAGTGAAACTCGAGAGTAGAACCCCCGAACGACGACGACGACGATTTAGCGAAGTCAGTACAAGCTGAGACACGCTAGGGTATCTACCGTCGGGTGGTCCGAGGGGGCAGGGACCCTAAGAGGTCCGCTCTTATGACCTCACCCAACGGTAAAGGAAGAGGTTAAGTACTTTCACTTTTCATTTTCACTTCAGCGGGTCAGCACAGGTTGAGAATCGCTGGGGTACCTGACGTCGGGTGGTCCGAGGAGGTAGGTAACCTAAGAGGTCCGTTCTCGTGACCTCTCACGTAACCCTCTCTTGTGACCCCACGGTAACGGAAGAGACACCGAATAACCGAATAAATGAACGACGATGAGTCACCTCTACTCTCTAATTCCTTTTTTTTGAGAAGGGAGAAAAACGAAAAATAACTTAGTATTAACCAAGAATCCTTGTTCCTTCAACCTGGTTTTCTAAAGAAAACTAAAGGACAAAAGGAGATTAGATGATGGAAGGGGGAGTAGGAGAAACAGTCCGTAAATTAACGGTGATACCGTTACAGGATAACACAATCCAGAAACGAAACAGGACAAACCTAAAGAAAAGGAGACCAATCTTCATTATTGTAACCTCCCTTCTTTTTCAACTAGAGAGGGAGAGAGGGGAACTACCGAGAGGTAACTGGGGTGAGGTGGTAACCGAGACAAATCAAGTCAACGAGTCGACACAGACTGAGTAACACTAGGGTACTTGACGTCGTGCGGTCCGGAGGGACAGGTAGTGGTTGTGGGTCTCAGGTGGGTTTGAGTACAGGTAACTCAGCCACTACGGTAGGTTGGTAGAGTAGGAGACAGTAGGGGAAAAGGAGGACGGGAGTTAGAAAGGGTCGTAGTCCCAGAAAAGTTTACTCAATCGATGAGTGTAGTCCACCGGTTTCATAACCTCAAAGTCGAAATTGTAGTCAAGAAGGTTACTTGTGGGTCCTGACTAAAGGTCAGGTTCCCTGAGAGTTCTCAGAAGGGGTTGTGGTGTCAAGTTTTCGTAGTTAAGAAGTCACGAGTCCGAAGAAATATCAGGTTAAGAGTGTAGGTATGTACTGGTGACCTTTTTGGCATCGGAACTGATCTACCTGGAAACAACTATTTTGTTACAGAGACGAAAAATTATACGACAGATCCAACTAGTATTGAAAGGAAGGTTCCTTATTCGCAGAAAATTAAAGAACTTAAGTTAGTGGTAGACGTCACTAAAACCTCGGGGGGTTTTATTTCAGACTATGACAAAGGGGTAGATAAACGGTACTTCACTACCCTGGTTTCCGGCACTAGAATGAAAAGACTTACAACTCGAAATTCGGTTGAAAAAGTGAGAGGAGGAAGTGAAAGTAGTTCTCCGAGAAATCAAGAAGAAGTGAAAGACGGTATTCCCACCATAGTAGACGTATAGACTCCAATAACCATAAAAAGGACCGTCAGAACTAAGGTCGAACACGAAGAAGGTCGAGTTGCAAAGAGTACTACATGAGACGTATCTTCAATTTATTCGTCCCACTGTTATATGTCGGAACTGCATGAGGAAAAGGATAAACCTTGGTCAGATAACAAGGTACAAGTCAAAATTGACAACGAAGGACTGGACGTATATCCAAAGAGTTCTCCGTCCAGTCCACCAGACCATAAGGGTAGAAAAAGTCTTAAAAGGTGTCAAATAACACTAGGTGTGTGAGTTACCAAAACCGTATCAGTTATTTCGTCTCTATCTACAAAAAGAGCTTGAGAGAACGAAAAAGCTACTAGGTCACCTACAATCGTTAAACTAGAGACCGAGGAGTCGGAAAAGATTTTGGTCGAACTTGTAGACCTTCAAGTGCCAAGTACACAACGACTTCGGACCGGACCTCTTACAACTCGTACTGAAACGATCGCACACTCTACGCACGTTGACACGCCATCAACCTCGTAAGGAACCGTAACGGACCATCGTCGATAACATGTGAACAGTATGGTCACACCATGAATCTGACAGGGACCACAATGTTCTGTAATTCGATCATCCTAATTTTTCAAGGAAATTTTTTTAGATTATAAGTCTCTAATTTATCCTCTACTTCGAAAAATTTACGTTCTACACAGTATTTTCTCTCCCTCGAACTAAAATAAATTTTTTTTTTTTATTTCCTTTTGACAAGGAGAAACCCTGAAGGGACCACCAGGTCACCGATTCTGAGACGTGAAGGTTACGTCCCCGGGGTACAAGTCAGAACCAATCCCTTGATCTAGGGTATACGACATTGATTCTTAAGCGTGTGACGCTGATTTCTAAGGTATACGGTGTATGATTTCTAGTACGTACGACGTTCCTTCTGGGTTTCGTCGGTTTATTTATTTATCTTTGTTTTTTGACAGGGAGAAATGATGACACCAAGAGTTTAATGTCAAAGGGTCCCGTCGTCCTAGTCACCGTAGTGGACCCTTGAACACTCTTCAAGTTTGTCAAGCACGTTTAAGAGTCCGGGGAAGGTTCTGGATAACTGAATCTTGGTGACTACACCCACACACACCCCCCCCGTTGGTACACCCAGGAGTGTTGGGAGGTCCACCGAGACCAATACGAGGAAAGAGTCTCAGTAACCAAATGTCGTACCCAAAAGGTTCTTCTTCCTAGGTCTCAGTTGACAGTCGAGACAATGTAGGACCAACACACGAGACTTATTCAATAAATTAGAAGACTACGAAGTCAAAGTAATGTACATTTTTACCGGTATTCTAGTACATGGACTATCTTCACAACTCCTTTAAAAAAAACAACAAAAAGTCAACGATTCAACACTAGCTGAGAAACACTGGACTACCTGACACCGTGCGGTCCGAGAGGACAGGAGGTGATACTGTAGGGGGTCTACAGAAGGTAGAGGGTCTCAAACGAGTTTAAGTACAGGTAACTCAACCACTACGATAGATTGGTAGATTAGGAGACTACGGGAGAAGAGGAAAACGGAAGTTAGAAAGGGTTCTAGTCCCAGAAAAGGTCACTCAGTTTTATACTATTAAGGACATTTCATACGGGGAGACAGTATCCGTGTTCTATTTATGAGATACTGACACCCGGTAATAATAGAATGAAATACCTCTTATCTTTCGTAAAGAATGAATTTTTTAGAGGTGAGAAAGAAATTCAAAGGGTTTTGAACCGACGTACAATAGTTAGTGTATTCTTTGAATTTTTTTATATATACACTAAATGTCCTCTGAAATCGAGTCAAGTCAAGTTGAGTCAGCGAGTCAGTACAGGCTGAGAAACGCTGGGGTACTTAGCGTCGTGCGGTCCGGAGGGACAGGCAGTGGTTGAGGGCCTCAAGTGAGTGTGAGTACAGGTAACTCAGTCACTACGGTAGGTCGGTAGAGTAGGAGACAGTAGGTGAAGAGGAGGACGGGGGTTAGGGAGGGTCGTAGTCTCAGAAAAGACTACTCAGTTGCGTACTCCGCCGGTTTCATGACCTCAAAGTCGGAATCGTAGTAAGGAAGGGTTCTTGTGGGTCCTGACTAGAGGAAACCTTACCTGACCAACCTAGAGGAACGTCAGGTTCCCTGAGAGTCCTCAGAAGAGGTTGTGGTGTCACGTTTTCGTAGTTAAGAAGACACGAGTCGAAAGAAGTGTCAGGTTGAGAGTGTAGGTATGTACTGATGACCTTTTTGGTATCGGAACTGATCTGCCTGGAAACAAAAGTTTCATTACAGAGACGAAAACTTATACGATAGAGCCAACCAGTATTGAAAGGAAGGTTCCTCATTTGTAGAAAATTAAATTACCGACGTGAGTGGTAGACGTCACTAAAACCTCGGGGATTTTTATTTTAGACTGTGACAAAGGTGACAAAGGGGTAGATAAACGGTACTTCACTACCCTGGTCTGCGGTACTAGAAGCAAAAGACTTACAACTCGAAATTCGGTTGAAAAAGTGAGAGGAGAAAGTGAAAGTAGTTCTCCGAAAAATCAAGGAGAAGTGAAAGACGGTATTTCCACGACAGTAGAGGTATAGACTCCAATAACTATAAAGAGGACCGTTAGAACTAAGGTCGAACTCCAAGAAGGTCGGGTCACAAAGAGTACTACATGAGACGTATCTTCAATTTATTTGTCCCACTGTTATATGTTGGAACTGCATGAGGAAAAGGATAAACCATGGTCAGACAACAAGGTACAGGTCAAGATTGACAACGAAGGACTGGACGTATATCCAAGTCCTCTGAATGAGGTCTGGTTAAGTCATTCTTAAAAGTCTAAACTCTGGTCTGTAAAAATAAAATGTGTTCTACGGTTCTATTAAAACTACATACCATATTATATGACGACAATTTTAGTTGCAACGGAACTCTTCATCACATACTAATTTATGTCCACTCTTAATTAGTAGTCATTACAGTCTACAGTGTAAGTAATAAAGGTACTAAAACGGGGTCGAGCTACCGTCTTTTCGTGCCTCTTTACGACTTTAACATCCAAGATCTCGTCTCAAGGGTTGAACGGTACTGACTGTAAGCCCCAACCTATTAAGAAAAGAGACCCTCGACAAGACACGTGACATTTGTACGAACCGGAGATAGGTGATCTTCAGTCAAAGTACGATACCAGCACTGTTGGGTCTTTCTAAAGATTTGTAATGGTTTATAGAGGACCCCTTTTTATGGGGGGTCGATTGTTGACACCAACGAAATCTCAAAGTTATAGACCTATGTATAGATCCGAAATGACAAATTGTCGATATAATTGTCGTTCCAGGAATTGGGGAGACACGGAGACAGACTTGAAGATACCTCCATTAGTATCATGAGTTGAGCACTCACTCAAGACAATACACTAAACTGTCTATTTTCTCCTTCACGGATCTTTCGTGACTCTTGTCATAAAATTCGTGTCGTTTACGGTCCCTGACTTACCAGTACAGAAGGGTTCAAGTATACAACTCTAAAGTTGAGGGTTATTCTACCATAATTATCCACCCTGGAAACCCCAACTAATTCAATATTTCCACCTCGGGGGTAGTTTCCCTAATTACGGGATAATTTTTTTTTTTAAGGGATACCAAGTCGCCATTTCTTATGTGTCCAAACTAGGGACTCAACCCTTCTAAGGACCTCTTCCTTCACCGTTGAGTCGGGTCATAACTCTTTAGAGTGCCTGTCTCCTCGGACGTCAGACGTCAGATACCGCGACGGTTTCTCACCCTGTGTTGTTGTTATTTTTAGGGTCTCTCGAGAGAGGGAGACAAAAGTGATGTCTTCCTATGACACTCTTCAACCGTCAGACTTTGTACCTCCCAAGAGTGGTTTTGGGTTGGTACGGTCGTGGGTCGTAATGGAACCTGAAGGTCGGAAGTCTTGGCACTCTCCGTTTAAAGACAACAAATAGTAGGTGGATAAGATAGTCAGACACCATCAAACCATATCGTCGGATTTATCTCTAGTACAGTCGATAGTACTTATATGTATCAGAATAGAACTAAGGCTTGGTGACTCTTTTGAGGACTTCAGAAATGTGTCTTACATACATAGACAAGTTGTCAAATAGGAGACTTATTACTTAGTCTTTCTAATTTATGAGTATATATGGAAAATCTCAGATACAGACCACACCTCTGTCTTCTCGTTCTCACACAGTCTTAGTGACCTTGTTCCAAGATCAAGGTGAGAAAAATTCACTATGTGAGAATCCCTCACCGAATTAGGAAGTCTTGGTAACAAAGGAGTTAATATTTCATCCCTTTTATTAAAGATAAAGTACGCAAACAATATTTTGAATCTATTGTATACCCTTTCGTATATTCGGTTATAGAAGCATATGTCTTCCGTGAATTATTTGTACATTAAGGGAATTTTAGTATCAGCTACTCTCATATCATCCTTCGTTTCATCCGTATTAGGGATAGTGGTATCTACGCTTACTGTAGTGAACTAGATTTGACTACTCACCACTTTTCCCAAAGAGGACAGTGTAATTTTAAAACAAGACAGTTTCACGTAAACGAAGTTGAAAGACTTCCCATAAATCAATTTAATTTATATATGAAATTAAATCAGTTTTGATATGTAAGAGGTCTTCCGACGTCCTTACCTAATTAGATGACTACTAAAACATTTACGTAGTACATACGATAATGAGTTGTCGTTTTTAACATTTGTAGGAACCAGAGATAGGTGATCTACGGTGGTAGTGGGGGGTCAATACTGTTTGTTTTTCCAAAAGTCTAAAAGTTTATAGAGGACCCTCTCTATGAATAGAACGTATTAAGTAAATTCTTGTAAATCGGTAAATTAAAACCACGTCTCATCTCATCACTAATCACAGAATTGGTCATCGATTTAATAAGACCGTTGACTCGAATGTTTACAAAGTTTGGGTATAATATTATAGGTAAATATAAAGGTTCGTAAAAGGGGAATCACGAGAATGAATAAAAGGTAAGTTCCCTTCCAATATGGCTGTTATAGTGGAACTCTAAAAGTTATGAGAGTGACCTACTGTAATCATAATTATTGTCTTAGGTTTTAAGTTCACCGTCTTTAGAACTTGGGACCAACGAGTAAGTGACTGTGTAAGGATTCGAAGGAAGGTTGTATATTTCAAAGTTTAAACTTCTTTCAACAGTTGTTTTTGAAGGGTTATAGTTCATTTTAATCTAAGGAAAGAAATATTCACAATAATCTAACTATTTTATATATTTCATCTAAACCCCCTTGTTCATTAATAAAAGTAAATTTTTACGGATTCAAAAAAATTTTTTCTGAAATTTAAAAATCTCTTCAAATTTCAAATGTTGTTTTATCTCTCGCTCTATCTGTAAAAGGGGTATAGAGGACGAGTGTGTGTACGTATCGGAGGAGGTAATAGTTGTAATGAGTGGTCTTACCACGTAAAAAAAATTTGTTTCTATTTCGATATAACTGTGTAGTGTTAGTGGGTTTCAGACATCAAATGTAATCTCAAATGAGAACCACAACGTGTAAGATGTCCAAACCCGTTCACATATTACTGTAAATGTGTTAGTAACATTAGAGTATGTCTCATAAAAGTGCCGGAATTTTTAGGAGACACGAGATAAGTAGAGGGGACGAGGGTGAAGAGGGTCGTTGTTGATTAGAATAACAATAGAGGTAATAGAGTGTAAATTATAAAAAATGTAACTCATTTGTTATGGATTAGGTCATCTTTAGTTTCGATAAATTCTCAACTCCAGACTTGTAATCCTTTCTGACTTTAGGTTAAGGAAGAACTTAGAACTCTAAGTAAATAAGTCGTCTTTTTTTTTTAGTACAAACAACTCGCGTATTTTATAAGATCATTGACTCAATTTACGGAAGGAAATACCTTGAATATCATACATTCGGATGATACGTCCTTCTCATTCTCTAAAGGGACCAAAAGTAAATCGTAGACAAACCAATGTAAGTTACTACCCTCCAAGTCATGAAACGTTCTGATAACTAAAGTGATAACGTAAGAGGAGAACTTGTTAGTTAAAACTAAAAGTTGTCAATCTTGACCTGTACCTTGTTATCTGACCAAGGTTTATCCTTTTCCTCATGCAGTTCCGACATATAACAGTGGGACGAATAAATTGAATATACGTCTCATGTAGTACTCTTTGTGACCCGACCTTCTTCGTGTTCGACCTTAGTTCTAACGGTCCTCTTTATAGTTATTGGAGTCTATACGTCTACTATGGTGGGAATACCATCTTTCACTTCTCCTTGATTTTTCGGACAACCACTTTCACTTTCTCCTCTCACTTTTTCAACGGAATTTCGAGTTGTGAGTCTTTTGCTTCCAGTACCGTAGACCAGGGTAGTGAAGTACCCTTTATCCACCCCTTTGTCACCTTTGTCATGGTCTGAAATAAAATCCCCCGAGGTCTTAGTGACGTCTACCACTAACGTCGGTACTTTAATTTTCTGCGAATGAGGAACCTTCCTTTCAATACTGGTTGGATCTATCGTACAACTTTTCGTCTCTGTAATGAAACGGTTGTTTCCAAGCAGATCAGTTCCGACACCAAAAAGGACACCAGTACATACCTACACTCTCAACCTGACACTTCTTCCGACTCACGACTTCTTAACTACAAAAACGTGACACCACAACTTCTTCTGAGAACTCTCAGGGAACCTAACGCTCCTCTAGGTTGGTTAGGTAAGACTTCCTCTAGTCGGGACCCTAAAGAAACCTTCCTTACTACGATTTCGACTTTGAAGTCATGAAACCGGTGGAGTGCGTTTCTCAACTGAGTAACCTTTTCTGACTACGATCCTCCCTAACCCCCGTCCTTCTCTTCCCCTACTGTCTCCTACTCTACCGATCTACCGTAGTGACTGAGTAACCTGCAGTCGGACTCACTTGAGGTCCTCAACCACTACCTGTCCCTCCGGACCGCACGACGCTAAGTACCCCAGCGTTTCTCAGCCTGTGCTGACTCGCTGACTTGACTTGACTTGACTACCATACGGGTGTCGGAACGACTTTATTTTTATACTACAGACGTAACAAGGTGACCTCAAAAGTCACATAATTTGTGATAGTTTTTCACGATACTTCAATCAAAAAGTAACAAATAATGGAACACATATATTCTACCTGACGGTCATTGTGGTGAAATGGAGGGATCATAATACTGAGATCAGATATTAAACAAGATACCAGAACCACAACTTATAGTTATCTCGTATATACACATATACGTATATATAAATATGTTATATATATATATCTACATATCACATAAATAGACCATATTTATGAACAGATATATATTAAATATAAGGAGACGAACGAAAGGTTACACCCTATAAAATGAATAAAGATTAGAAGACTTTCGAAAAGTCGAGTGATCTTTAGAGTTTATATCGGTAGTATCCTCTTTGTGTAGACATTAGGGATTGTATAGTAAGTAGATCTCTAAAGTCGTGAAGAAATTTCGCTGTTTGAAGTGGAGCATGGGGGTAAGTCACCGCTTAAAGTCAAGACGGAACTACTGAGAAAAAGATTGAAGATTAGACTTTCAGTAAGAGGACTCACCACCTCTGCGGCCAGAATTTTTATACGTTTCTTTAGCTATGGTATTCTTACAAAGGGTTCCATAGAATTGAACCCTCAACTGAAGGCTACTCAAGGAAGTATTCAGACATATACTATTTCTGATGATAATGGACCGCGGTTCCCTCTGTCGTCATTAAAACGTACCATCACGACTTATGCGTCGTGGTGTGCTACTCGAAACTAACAAAATTAGGTCCTGTGTTCCGATATTCAACGACGTGGTCTCTGGGTATAATAAGGTATGAGAACGTACTCGAAGTAGGTATGATCGAGTCTTAGAAAATCGTTTTGGTAAAGGTGGTGAGTTCCCAGAATAAAAGGGGGTAATACAAGTAGTTCATTTTTCTTATTAAAGAAGAACGTATTGATAGTCACTAAAAATTGGGAACTAGAGGTCCAAAACAGTAAGTAACGATAACGAACGTAAGATGAGAAAAAAAAAAAAAAGGAAAGACATGTGTCCGTGGTTGTTGTATGGAAATAAATGTATTCTTGGTCCATTAAGACAGTCTTTCTTAAGTGTCAGTAATTACCATAGGTTGAGTCGAAACGAAGGTTTATTCGTTTCCTCAACTCAAAGAGTAGAACATAGAAGATTCCTTGTAGAAATGGTTCTCTGTTGAATTGATGGTCTCTGTCATTTAAATGAATTTTCACACTTTTAGGTCTTTACCATCGTAATAGAGACAGACGTCAGGTTCACACGTAATCATCTTTCTTTAAACAGGGATTACATAGAATGTTCCATCTTGGTACGTGTCAAGAAAAGGGAGTGAGTAGGACCCTGTAAAATGCCATAGAATGTCGGTTGACTTTAGTACTTATAAAATGACTTGTCTCACTCTTTGTTTACTCCTTACATTTTGGTGTATTTGTCTAGTGCAACGGTTTGACTTACACTTAAATCGTAGGAACTTTTTGTTTTAGAAAGTAAAGATTGAGTGTTAACTTTTGTGCTCAAATGAGACTAGATTTCAATTTTCGTCTTTTAGTTTCGTTAATATTGATTGGTAAGTAACAAAAGTAAAAACCTTAGGAGGTCCCAGGTATCTTAATTTATCAATATTGTCGAGCGTGTCTAACTCTTGAAGTATACACGGTCCGTGAAGTAATTCTCCCGAGTTGTATAATGAACTAAACCAATAGTATTGAGCACTTGAAGGTCTACAAGTTCGACCAAAATCTTTTCCGTCTCCTTGGTCTCTAGTTTAACGGTTGTAGGCGACCTAGTACCTTTTTCGTTCTCTCAAGGTCCTTTTGTAGATAAAGACGAAATAACTGATACGGTTTCGGAAACTGACACACCTAGTGTTATTTGACACCTTTTAAGACTTTTTCTACCCTTATGGTCTGGTGGACTGGACGGAGAACTCTTTGGATATACGTCCAGTCCTTCGTTGTCAATTTTGACCTGTACCTTGTTGTCAGACCAAGGTTTATCCTTTTCCTCATGCAGTTCCGACATATAACAATGGGACGAATAAATTGAAGAAACGTCTCATGTAGTACTCTTTGCAACCCGACCTTCTTCGTGTTCGATCTTAGTTCTAACGGCCCTCTTTATAGTTATTGGAGTCTATACGTCTACTGTGGTGGGAATACCGTCTTTCACTTCTTCTTGATTTCTCGGAGAACTACTTTCACTTTCTCCTATCACTTGATCAACCGAATTTCGAGTTGTGAGTCTTTTACTTCTAGTACCGTTGACCAGGGTAGTGAAGTGTCCTTTATCTACCCCTTTGTCACAGTCTGAAATAAAAAAACCCGAGGTTCTAGTGACGTCTACCACTGACGTCGGTACTTTAATTTTCTACGAATGAGGAACCTTCTTTTCAATACTGGTTGGATCTGTCGTACAACTTTTCGTCTCTGTAATGAAACGGTTGTTTCCGGGTAGATCAGTTCCGATACCAAAAAGGTCACCCGTGCATACCTACTCTCAACCTGACACTTCTTTCGACTCACGGTTTCTTAACTACGAAAACTTGACACCACAACCTCTTCTGAGGACTCTCAGGAAACCTGACGTTCCTCTAGGTTGGTCAGGTAAGACTTCCTCTAGTCGGGACCCTAAAGAAACCTTCCTTACTACGATTTAGACTTTGAGGTCATGAAACCGGTGGAGTACGCTTCTCCACCTTTTCTGGCTACGACCCTCCCTGACGCCCGTCCTCCTTTTCCCCTGTTGTCTCCTACTCTTCCGACCTACCGTAGTGGCTGAGCTACCTGTACTCAAACTCACTTGAGGCCCTCAACCACTACCTGTCCCTCCGGACCGTACGACACTAAGTACCCCAGTGTTTCTCAGCCTGTACTGACCCACTGACTTGACTTGACTTGACTTGAGTCCCTTCACCCACAAATATAAGAGTTCATTGACCACTTCTTTGACTCCGTGTCGTCCGTACTCCCTACCTTGGAATTTCACCACCACAGTCATACACCAGGTACCTACTCGTCATAGTTGTAGTGAAGGGTGAGGAGACAGGAAGAATCTATATGTTTAAGAGACCGGGTGGAGTGTAGATGACTCTACACCAGGTCTTTGAGATACTCACTTAAGATATAGTTAGACACAGAATTCGTCGGGAGATCGACTAAGACCTGAAGGGACCACCGAATCACCATTTCTTAGACGGACGGTCGCGCTCTCTACACCCAAACTAGGGACCCAGTCTTTCTAAGGGACCTCTTACTTTACCGTTGAGTGAGGTCATAAGAACGGACCTTTTAGGGTACCTCTCTCCTTGGACCGTCCTATGTCAGGTAATCCCACGTTTCTCAACCTGTGCTGAATCGTTGACTCGTACGTACGTGCGAGATCGACTAAGATTACTTATTATTTCAGACTCGTGTTACCAAATCTAGTGAGTCAATTATTACCACCTAGGTACAGACAAAACCGGAAATTCGGGTTGGAGGTTTACTGTATAAATCATACATCGAACAAGTGTTCTATTCACAATAGACCCTCGTGAAATTCTTTCGGTATGAAAAATTTGACAAATAATTTTTAACGTACAAAATAGATAAACTTCTTCCGGACTTTCGGGTACAAAGACCTGGGTCATTAAAGTCGTGTACTAGGGACGTTTGGTTCTTGACGTACAATACGTTCGAAAGGGAGAGATCAAGATTCCTTGTCTGTCTGCCGCCCAATAGAGAAACGACCCCCGTTAGACCACCTAACTGACAGACATGATATCTTTTACGTTGTACAGTGTCAACAACCCCAATTTAAAGGTATTTTACAAAAAAAAAGGGTCCCTGTGACGACCAGGTACCCTCCAGTGACTGGACATGATGGTACTGAAAAAACCAAGATTTTAGATAGATGTTAGGAGAATTGGGAGTACTTTAAACCAGTGGACAGTATTTAGACACACAGACTAACTCTTTTCTTAACAGCGACTAAAAGAGAAAGACGGAAAAGTAGTACTGTACTCAGACCCAACCGTAAAGTAGTAATGATAAAAATGAGTCATAGTAATCATGGAAACGATACGAAGCACGACTGACAATGAAGTCCTGACTTACTTTCTAAATTTTTGAGGTCAGAGAGACTTCTTTCTTTTTTCCTTGTTGTTGTTTTTTTCGTACAAATACTACTAGCGAGCGAAACGAAGGGTCCTAATTTCCCAATGACATATTTTGAACCTCCAAATGGGATAAAACAGTCTTGTTTCCCATTTTATAACTTACACCTATGTTAAATCACTTATGTAAGGGTAGACGGGAAGGAAAAATAAATATAAGACGAAAAAATAGGAACTATGAATAATCCACAAGTTCAGCGTTAGAATTCGTGATAATTCACCATTTAATTTCAATAAAAGTTTGACAAATTTTTCGTCATAGTTTTGTGACACCGAAACCTCCAGTTGTTTCGGACCCCTCAAAAGTCACTATTTACAGTACAGTTTCTGAATTTTCTAAAGAAAAGAATGGGATAAACTTTTTCAAAAAAAAAAAAAAAAAGGGGAACCCGACTCTATTTTAGCGGTTCATCTTTATTATCGATAAATCGTGGTGGTGTGAATGATTGTTTATTATTAACCTACTAGACCTCCTTTTCTGTAACTTAATAATAGAATACCAACTTTTCATTCTTGATATAGGGTCCCCGATTCTTTCAAAAGTCTACTCATTCCGTACTTACAACTCCCTTATAAAGTTATTTATTTCCTGTTATTATATGTAGAAACTGAGACACTGTCTTTACGAGTCTCTAACTTATTGGGCTAAATGGGTACGGGAACATCGATTACCCGGATTCTTTTCAATTACGAGTCTTAGATTTTTAATAGAAAACAAACGATTTCCGTCAACTACCCACTACACAACCTTATCGTCAAGGGAATCCATACAAAGTCTTTTCACGAATAAGACTAAAAGACTTCTCTCAGATTTACTGGAGTGACTCTTCGACTATAACGAATACCATACTTTTTCTGTCTTAGTAACCCATGTAATTCTGTCCTTTCCTATGTTTATTATAAATGAGTTTTTACTTAGTTACACCTTTACCTTTGCCTCGATTCGTAGTCGTAACCTACACAGGATAGAAGAAACTCTAAGATCCAGTAGTTAAGTTTTTTATTGTTATCCCGTAAAATTTTTCCTGGAATACATTTAATATCCTTATACTCTTTTTTATTGTAAAACAAGAATTCTAAAGAGAAGTACATATCCTTTTATTGTGGTCGTACGAGACAAGTCAAGTGTCCATCTCCTTATTTGAGACGTACCTGAGTGACAAGCCCAGAGGGGTTTTAAGTAAACAACTTTAGGATCGGGGACTACACTATCATAATCCTCCACCCCTGAAATCCTCCATTAATCCAGGTCTATCACCTTAGGAGAACTCACACTAATCGTGGGAATGTTCTCCTCTGGTCTCCCGACCGATTGAGAAAAAAAAAAAAGATGGGACACTCTTATGTCACTTTTCGACCGTCAGACGTCGGGACTTCTCTCGTGGGACTGGGTTGATACGACCACGGAACTAGAGTTTGAGGGTCGAAGATCTTTACACTCTTTATTTGAGGTCAACAAATATCTGGTGAGTCCCATACCATAAAACAAGATCATCTCACTTACCTGATTCTGTTTGGGAAGAGGATCAAATTGTATTATCAACCCTGTCACCACGACACGAATCAACGAGTCAGTACAGACTGGGAAACGCTGGGGTACCTGACATCGGGTGGTCCGAGGAGACAGGTACCCCTAAGAAGTCTGTTCTTATGACGTCACCCAATGGTACGGGAGGAGGTCCCCTAGAAGGGATGGGTCCCTAGTTTGGGTCCAGAGGACGTAACGCCCGTCTAAGAATTGGTAGACTCGGTGGTTCCTTCGGGACCCTGTTACCATGAGTTACCAAAAATAACATTGAGTGATTTCGTTCCGTTTCTGGAACGTGATAAGAGGGTGAACTGGACAAAGGTGGAAGATCACCTAAAGGTTAATAGACATACTAATATATGACACTACCAACTAAAAATACACAGTTGAACTTACCCGACTCTCTACGGGTCTATCGACCATTTTGTAACACAGACTCACAAAAACTCCACAAAGACCTTCTAATCGTAAGCTAAATCATCTGATTCATTTATTCTAGACGGGAGTGGCTACACTCGTCCTTAATCAGTTGGGCAACCCTTGGACTCATCTCGTTTTCCGTTCTTTCCCGTTTAAGGGAAAGAGAAGAAAGTAGAAGAGGACGGGAGACTGTGGACTCGAGAACCAGGAATCCGAAACCTAAGGTCCGAATGTAGTGACCGGGAGGTCTAGAATCCGGAAGTCGGAGTCTTACCCTCAGTATGGTAACCGACGGGACCAAAAGTCCGGAAATCGGAACCTGACTTACTATGGTACTTGAACGGACTAAGAGGTCGAACGTCTACTATACGACACCCTGAAGAACCAGAAGTACTGTCACACCTGGCTAAAGATATTATTTAGCGGAAAGATACATAGGTCAACCAGGATAAAGAGACCTCTTGGGACTGACTCAATGGTCCCTTCGGACTGATTATATGTGTTTCATAGTTTAAATGTTACACTAGAATCAGACTTTAGAATATCTTATTATTCAATCTCAATGGATATTTGATATATATTGTGGTACTGTTAAAATCAAAAACTCATAGTTGTGAAACCATTGAGCGACATAGGGTGGTTAATTCAATGGTCATCTAAACAGGAACACACGGACGGACGATACAACGAAGTCAACACAGGCTGAGAAACACTGGGATATCTGAACATCGAGTGGTCCGAGGAGACAGGTACCCTAAGAGGTGCGTCCTCATGACCTCACCCAACGGTACGGGAGGAGGTCCCCTAGAAGGACTGAGTTCCTAACTTGGACGTAGAGGATACCGAGGACGGAACGTCCGTTTAAGAAATGGTGACTCGGTGTCCCCTTCGGACGTCAACAGAAGTCAGAAGACATTTTTACTTTGAGACACCCTAACGGTAAACGAATATTATTCTGGATATTTCTTCCCGAACAGTATAAATGGAGTTTTGACCAGACCTCCTTAAGTTCCGGGAGGGCCACCCGACTCCTAGTGTGAAACTCACGGTGACCGGACACCGTACCCGAAGTCTGGACATGAGTACGAGATCAGGTGAATTCTCTACGTATGAACCAGTTCTGTCAGGTGGACAGACGTACCTTTAAAGGGGTAGATAATTTAATCACACTACCAAGGAGTGTCCCGACGGCTCTTCTGATGTTACTTTAAAACAATATTCCATTAACCGGGCACCAACCGTCTATCTTTCATCAGTCGTTTACCGCCAGTAATAATTTGTACTTTTGACGGATGGGGTATCGATTCCGACGGAGGGGGACCCGGTCTTTTCTCGGTGTTTGGGTTCGTGTGACCTATACACGTAGGAGCAAAGATCTCCGACTCTCAGGAGGGTCTCTGGGTGTAGATACAAAAACCCGAGTCATAACTTTGAGAATAGTGAACAGTGTAGTATACTGTTCTTCTCGACGGGGTGTCTCGTACGGAAGAACGTGTACCCTGGAGTAGAGGGTACGACCAAGAATGAGGTACATTAAGACACTGTCCATTTTAATGTGGATGGTTAATTAAGTCATTATTTAAAAATGGTTTACGTGTGATTGACGGACCCGGTCACGAGGAAATATGAGTGTCAATAGATCGAGTGTTCAACGGACAATAAAGCCCTCTCGTAATATTTACAACAGTAAAAATATGATTAATATTGTCGTTATTATCAATAGTATTTATTGTCATGAAACATACCGTGTAAAATTACATATAATGGTACGTGTCAATTTTTAAACTTTTACAAGTGGTAAATATTTACTTTGGTTAAATGTATTACTTCTTAAAGAATTATTTTGTCTTCCTTTCCATAATTTATTGGTCTATGTCCTTTCCTTAACGACCGGTTTGTGATCCCGAGAAGTCCCCTTTTTTCCACGATATATTAAGTTCACAGTAATAATAATAATAATAAAAAGTGAGACGTACAGACCAAGTCAAATCTGTTTTCTCGAATCCCTGTATTGTCAGACAATCATTCCAGTCGGCGTTACCTATCTGGTGGTGAACCGTACGGTACATAGGACAGTAGTAATCGTGAAACTCTTGGTTTACGACGTAGTTTGGAAAGAGTTCGTGGTGAGGTGTTGAAGAGAAGAACGGTGTTCTTGAAGGTGGACACGACGAAAATAAATTATATTGTACGTCACGGTTTTCCGTAGTACGTATGTAGAAATTTTTTTGTCAGAAACTTTGTTCCGTTTTAAGTAATTAATTCCGTCGAGAACCTTTTTAATAACCCACGAATAATATACGACCTAGGTCTTTAAGTTATTTATCGAACATATTATTTTAAGTGTAAAATCCTAAAAATAGACTCCCTTTTTCATGTTTTAGAGTTGTTTTTTCGGTGTCACCTTCCGTAAAATAAGACAACCCCCCCTGTCACCCATTCCCAACGAGAGGGTCCAAACACATCGAAGGAGGTTCTTGGTTCTCCACCACCACGACTACCTCCCGGTCTTACCCTCACTTCTCGTGACACTACCCGATCGACCTGGGGACTGGAGTCGTACTACCTTCGCCTTTATCAACCACGACCTCACCCGTCGTCTGACAAGAGGACTGGTACTTGATTCGATTCGAACTCCAGATCAGAACGAAAATTCCCCTCTTACGCCAAGAACAGTGGTACGATTCTGACCCTTAAAGAAACGAACACGTGTAAATACGGTCTTCATATCAGAAGATCCTCGCCATCTGATCCGACTCTCTCCCCTTTTGAGAAGTAAGGGTAAGTGGGTAGTTTGATAATCCTCAAACCTCCCTTTGACGGACGTATTGATATTAAGGAATAAAGAAAACGAGAATTAAACTTACAAAGATATCTGTCCACCCGTTTATCCTGAAGATCTTTACAGTGTTCAAGAAGAAGATGTTACTTTTAAAACCTTTAGAGTATCCTTTGAAATAAGATTCTTGACTCTAAGAACCTTAACTCATGACGACAGAAAATTTTCGATGTTTAAGTTATACTCACGGGAGTTCCCTTTTGTTTGTAAAATGAGTGTATTAATCTTGAACTTATACATATTTTATAGAGACCGTACTATTTATTCTTCAACCATTATGAAAAATAGAGATTCCCTTACTAATCTCCATTCCTGTAAATTAACTTATGAAAGACTTGGTAATTTATAATATATACATGATAATTTTATAAGAGATATGTTTTAATTTAAATTTTATTTTTAACAATTTCATGAGAGTTTCTTTGTAATGAAAACCACCTATACATTATAAAGGAGTACACCGAACGGAATTAAATAAGTCAAAGTAGTATTCACCTATAAAATTCAACAAAGATTCTGAGAAAAGAGACAATACTTTACGTATTCAGACAAATGGAGAGAATCTAAGACTGTTTTCTATATCGATTCTCTTTTTCAGATCAATAAAATTTCCAAGAACCTTTGTAACTCGTTCGATACTCTTACGAATAGACAAAGACTGTGACTGATAATAAAAAAAGTTTTATCGTTTTCGATTCATTTTTTACCGGAACACTATGGAATGCGAATGAGGAACCTTCTTTTCAATACTGGTTGGATCTGTCGTATAAGTTTTCGTCTCTGTAATGAAACGGTTGTTTCCAGGTGGAACAGTTCCGATACCAAAAAGGTCATCAGTACATACCTACACTCTCAACCTGACACTTCTTTTGACTCACGACTTAACTACGAAAACTTCACACCACAACCTCTTCTGAGAACTCTCAGGGAACCTGACGTTCCTCTGGGTTGGTCAGGTAAGACTTCCTCTAGTCGGGACCCTAAAGAAACCTTCCTTACTACGATTTCGACTTTGAGGTCATGAAACCGGTGCAGTACGCTTCTCAACTAAGTAACCTTTTCTGAAACTACGACCCTCCCTAACCCCCGTCCTCCCTTTCCCCTGATGTCTCCTACTCTTCCGACCTACCGTAGTGGCTGAGCTACCTGCACTTAGACTCACTTGAGGCCCTCAACCACTACGTGTCCCTCCGGACCCACGACGCTAAGTACCCCAGCGTTTCTCAGCCTGTGATAACTCGTTGACTTGACTTGACTTGACTTGACACTGTGGAGTCACAATATTATGCTTTTGTACGAATGAGGTGTAACCGAAGATGGACAATGAATTGTATTTAAAAATCGGGAATACATAAAACATAGGCGTTTGACTTTTAATGGTTTACGCAACACGACACGAAACGATGGGGTACCTGATGTCGGACCTCACCCACCGACACGGGAGGAGTGGTTTTCTTAATGAGACTCCTTTAATATTAAAACTTCTCTTTAGATTAGTTGGGATCCATGTTCATCAGAAATCCCAAAGGTACTAAAATCATTTTAGACATGACAAAATCAAAATATGATCTACCTTCTATCTCAATACCAGTTATGTCTTCCATGACATTCTAAAGTCAAATAATTACAAAGATCAAACATTAAGTAGAAACTTTAGAAAATGAGAGAACTATGTACTCATATAAAGTCATTCGTTTTACATGGTTCGGTAGCACTCTGGGAGTTACACCAAGGCAAGTGTCACGTGGTTTACCGTCTAGACTCTGTTTCTCACGGAGTCTCCTCCTGGTTTTTACCACTGATGTCTACTGTCGGTACACCGGGAATCCTGAAACACTTCTAAAGATGTAGGACTGAAAGTCCTGGCACCGGTTTCATAGAGTCACCACTTAATTCTAAAGCGAAATAAGTGAAACTTATCCTGGAAGTGGATATTTACTTGTCTGTCAACAAGAGAATTAAACTGATTTCTGTGGTTTAGACTTTACTGGAGTAAAGACTAGACGGGACACAGACTTTAAAGGGGAAACTAACAAATAAGGAAATTCTGTGACGATAGAGATTCCTCCCGAAGGATCCACCATGATCACCATTTCTTGGACGGATGGTTACGTCCTCTACATTCTCTGCACCCAAGGTAGGGACCCAGCCCTTCTAGGAGATCTCCTCCTGTACGTTGGGTGAGGTCACAAGATCAGACCTCTTAGGGGTACCTGTCTCGGACCATTCGATGTCAGGTATCTCAGCGTTTTTCAGTCTGTACTGACTTCGCAGAATCGTGTGTACGTGCAGAGATTCCCTAATGAAAGTTCTTATTTTGGTGGCGATCCCCTCGTGGTGATCCCCCCGTAGTGATCCCCACGTTTCTCAGTCTGTGTTGACTCGATGTCTCGTATTCCCACGTGACGAGAAGACTTACACTGAATTAACAAGTAGTCAGTTCTCAAATCACTTCGTCACTGTCTCTGTACCCAACCCATTCAAAGTACCTCTTCCCCTGTCCCCATACAGATCTCGACAGGACTCATGGTAATGACCTTTCATCAGAAAAACTTCGTCACCGTTTCACAACCGACAGAATCCTCTACTGTATTCTGGTCCGTCCTCTACCGTCCTATTCTCCCCTTCAATCTTTAAACGATTTCTTTTTAAAAGTTGGGGTGGTGTTAAACAGACCCCGACCAGAAAATGGAATTAAACAAGTTCTATCAAGATATCGATCGACAAAGATTTTGTCGAATCCAAAGACCTCACAAACTTCAAATGGGGTACCAGACCGAGTCTTGGGTTTTATTTCTAGACGATACTACGTCTCAGTCTCGTACGTCTGTATTCGAACCGGGACGATGTTGAGTCGGAATTTCTGGAACCCGTATAGTAACTTAGAATTAGGAGTTACATCAATCAATGTCCAAAGATATTGTGTTAACTGTCACTTGACAATGAAGCTCACTTTAGTATAAAATTCACATAATATTTACGATTTTACGAGATTTTTATATCTTACTCATAGTGACAATCAACGTAATAATTGTCAAGAGATCCTAAAACGTTCGAAGTCCTTATCATCTGACTTTCTCTGACTTCTATCCAAGTATTACAATCTATTACCTAACAAAAGTAAAAAACAATTAACACCACTGAATATGTCTTGTATGTTAAGAATTTATATTTTAAGACACCGTAATTGATGTAAATGGAACAAGACCTTGGTAGTGGTGGTGACTAGAGATCTCGAAAAGTTAAAAGAATGTAACTTTGAGACATGGGTAATTTGTGGTTGAGAGGTAAGGAGGAGGGAGATCAGAGAGTTTTGGTGGTAAGAGAGACACATGTATTTAAGTTGTTAGAATATGTTCATTTTAGTATGTGGTAAACAACCAAACACTGACCGAATAAGACGAATCGTATTGCAAAAGTTTTAAGTAGGTACAAAGTCGTACACAGTCTTAAAGGAAGAGAAAAAAAATTTCAATTCATTATAAGGTGACATACATATGTAGTGTGAAATAAATAGGTAAGTAGGTGTCTACTTGTGAGTGTAGTGAAGGTGTAAAACCGCTGACACTTATTACGACGATACTTGTACCCTTATAACAAAATTAAAAATTTTGGAAGTAAACATGTACCGTTTTCGTTTAAAGTAGAAAAAATGAAACCTCCGGTAAATTATTTGTCAACCGTAAAGTTAAGTACTGTAAAAAAAGCAGGCTGTCCTTCCTACGAATTTCAACCTTCCCTCCGGTCGTAAAACGATATATGTTGTTTTTGTTCGGACAAGAGTGAACCAAAATATCTCTATGTACCTTCTTCGCGTCGGGTCAATCTTTTACATACCATAACTATACACTCGGATTCTACATCAGAGACACCGAATTCCTCTAAATTAGTAGTAGAAAAAGAGACTTGACGTCTACCTCTCACCCGACAGTACCGTAAGTTTCCCTCTATAAACCGTCCAAACGGGTTACGACCTCCTTTTCGTCTTTTCTTTCTAATAGAAGACCGTGAAACAGAACGTCCTTAGTGTCTAAAGTCTCGGATGTCCCGAAAATCTCTAGTGATTGACCTGTACCTTGTTGTCTGACCAAGGTTTATCCTTTTCCTCATGCAGTCCCGATATATAACAGTGGGACGAATAAATTGAATATACGTCTTGTAGTACTCTTTGCGACCTGACCTTCTTCGTGTTCGACCTTAGTTCTAACGACCCTCTTTATAGTTATTGGAGTCTATACGTATACTGTAGTGTGAATACCGTCTTTCACTTCTTCTTGATTTCTCGGAGAACTACTTTCACTTTCTCCTCCCACTTGTTCAACCGAATTTCGAGTTGTAAGTCTTTTGCTTCTAGTACCGTAGACCAGGGTAGTGAAGTACCCTTTATCTACCCCTTTGTCACTTTGTCACAGTCTGAAATAAAAAAACCCCGAGGTTTTAGTGACGTCTACCACTGACGTCGGTACTTCAATTTTCTACGAATGAGGAACCTTCTTTTCAATACTGGTTGGATCTGTCGTACAACTTTTCGTCTCTGTAATGAAACGGTTGTTTCCAGGCAGATCAGTTCCGATACCAAAAAGGTCACCAGTACATACCTACACTCTCAACCTGACACTTCTTTTGACTCACGACTTAACTACGAAAACTTCACACCACAACCTCTTCTGAGAACTCCCAGGGAACCTGACGTTTCTCTAGGTTGGTCAGGTAAGACTTCTAGTCGGGACCCTAAAGAAACCTTCCTTACTACGATTTCGACTTTGAGGTTATGAAACCGGTGGAGTACGTTTCTCAACTGAGTAACCTTTTCTGAAACTACGACCCTCCCTAACCTCCGTCCACCTCTTCCCCTGGTGTCTCCTACTCTACCGACCTACCGTAGTGACTGAACTACCTGTACTCATACTCACTTGAGACCCTCAACCACTACCTGTCCCTCCGGACCACACGACGCTAAGTACCCCAACGTTACGCAGCCTGTGCTGCCTCGCTGACTTGACTTAGATGATGAGGAGGGAAGATGAGGTCCTAAGGTTAACTGACTACCCGTTAATTATCAGATTCTCTGACTTTAATCTAAGGACTAGTCGTGTCAGGTTATTTTTATATTACGTTTGGTACACTAAATTACATAAAAAAGAATCGTCAGTGTAACTTTTACATTGTTAATTGTCCACTTTTACTGAAGTTATGTACAAAATAAATTGGATCTATCCAGGGTTATAATAGTATACATTAGTTGTATTACTCTATAAATTCAAAAAAATAGGTATGATTTAGAAAGTTTATCCTACACGTAAAATGGAATACATGGTTAAACCTACAGTTTAAAAGTTGTCAAGTTTACTTTATATCAGGACAGTTTTGATATATCGATACTAACTACCTGTTTATAATATATGGTGAAATCATACAGTTGAATTCAATATTACTTCTTTTTAATTTATAAGATGAAGAATCCACGGATTAACATCACGAGTCGTCGGTGTACGTCACCGATAACATGGTCTGTCACGTCAAGATCTATTAAGAGGAAAAGTTAATATCTTAGTTCCGCACTATAAACATCGGGACATTGTCAGGTACCCGCCACCGGCCGCGTGATTCGCACCGGCTCTCGATGGGGTGCAGGCTCCAGTCCCCGCCGCCGGTCTTCTCGATGGGGCACAGGCTCCAGTCCCCGCCGCCGGCCCTCCTCTATGGGGTGCAGACTCCGGTCCCTGTCACCGGCCCCCCTCGGTGGGACGTAGATTCCAACCCCGCTGCCGGCTCTCCTCGGTGGGACGGAGACTCCGGTCCGCGCCGGGGACTCCGGTCCCGCCGCTGACCCTCCTCGTCGGGGTGCGGGTTCCGGTCCCCGCCGCCGGCCTTTCTCGTTGGGGTGTAGGTACCTCACCACCGACACGCCCGCGTCCTTCCGGATCTCCTCGGTAGGGTGTAACTTCCAGTCCTTCCCGCTACCCTCCTCTATGGGGAGTAGATTCCATTCCTCGTCGTCGACACGAAACGACCTCGTCGGCACTTCTCTATGGGGTGCGGGTTCCATTCTCTTTGGGTTCATTCCACCATCCACAACGTTCTCCGTAGTCTTCCGTCTGTGTGACTTTAGTATGAGTGTCTTTAGATAAGTCAGATTAGTTTGATCCTGGTGTCGGAACAGATTGAGTTACTTTGATTCGGTACGGGCGCCCCGTTGGGTTCTGCCCACCCAGTACCACCTTTCCAGATTGTCTTACACCAGGTGACCTCTTCCCTTACCGTTTGGTGAAGTCGTAAGAACGGAACTCTTGGGGTACTTGTCGTACTTTTCCGTTTTACTATCCTATGACTTTCTCCTTGAGGGGTCCAGCCATCCACGGGTTGTACGATGACCTCTAGTCACCTCTTTATTGAGGTCTTTCTTACTTCCCTACCTCGGTTTTTCTTTTTTTCTATGGGTCGACACCTACACTGACCACTATCTTCGTTCCAGACTACGACATTTCTCGTTATAACGTGTCCTTGGACCTTACAGTCCAGGTACTTACTTCCGTTTAACCTTGACCAGTTTGTCCTCTACCGTTCTCACTTGCAGTTGTAAGATCCTTAGTCACTTGATTTTACCTGACCTCACCCACTTAAATTGAGTCTACTGGTAATATAGATGATGACACCCGTTCTTAGGGAATCTTCTTTACCTTATCGGTAGTACCAGTTGTTTTCTCAGACTTTACGTCATGAACCTACGTTAGAGTTTTTACTGTCTTACTAGAGACGAACAAAGGTTCCGTTTGATAAGTTATAGTGTCATTAGGTTCAGATACAGGGTTGGTCATTACGACTTCTTCGACTTCAACTTACCAAGATACTTCTGGATGTTCTGGAAAATCTTGATTGTGGGTTTTTTCTACAGGAAAAGTAATATCCCCTGACCTTACGTTTTCATCCTTCAGTTCTTTGTGGACCTCATTGTCCGTGTAAACCGGAACCTTACGCCTTACTTCGTCCCGTTTCTGATTATCTCAAAACGGTTCTTTTACGTGACCAGTATCGTTTGTGGGAGAAGGTTGTTGTGTTCTGAGATGTGTACCTGTAGTGGTCTACCAGTTGTACCTTTAGTCTAACTAATATAAGAGACGTCGGTTTCAACCTCTTCGAGATATGTCAGTCCTTTTTGTGCTGATCCTCGACTGACACCGAGTCTAGTACTTGAGGAATAACGGTTTAAGTCTGAGTTTAACTTCTTTGACCCCTTTTGGCGATCTGGTAAGTCCATACTGGATTTAGTTTAGGGAATCTAATATGTCACCTTCACTCTTTATCTAAATTCCCGGATCTAGACTATCTATCTCACGGACTACTTGATACCTGCCTCCAAGCACTGTAACATGTTCTCCGTCCCTAGTTCTGGTAGGGGTACCTTTTATTACGTTTTTTCGTTTTACCGACAGACCCCTTCGGAATGTTTATCGACACTTTTCTTCTCTCCGCTTTTCGTTTCCTCTTTTCCTTTCTATATTCGTAGACTTACGTCTCAAGGTTTCTGATCGTTCTTCTCTATTCTTTCGGAAGAAGTCGCTAGTTACGTTTCTTTATCTCCTTTTCTTGTCTAACCCTTTCTGATCTCTAGAGAAGTCCTTTTAATCTCTATGGTTCCCTTGTAAAGTACGTTTCTACCTGAGCTATTTCCTGTCTTTACCATACCTGGATTGTCTTCGTCTGTTATAATTCTTCTCTACCGTTCTTATGTGTCTTCTGGACATGTTTTTCCTAGAAGTGTTGGGCCTATTAGTACTACCACACTAGTGAGTAGATCTCGGTCTGTAGGACCTTACACTTCAGTTCACCCGGAATCCTTCGTAGTGATGCTTGTTTCGATCACCTCCACTACCTTAACGTCAACTCGACGAAGTTTAGGACTTTCTACTACGACACTTTCACGACGTGAGTTACATGGTCGTTTAAACTTTTAACCTTTTGAGTCGTCACCGGTGTCCTGACCTTTTCCAGTTAAAAGTAAGGTTAGGGTGTCTTTCCGTTACGGTTTCTTACGACTTTTATGGTGTGTTAACGTGAGTAGAGTGTACGATCGTTTCATTACGAGTTTTAAGAGGTTCCGTCCGAAATCGTTATGCACTTGGTACTTGAAGAACTACAAGTTCGACCATAATCTTTTCCGTCTCCTTGGTTTCTAGTTTAACGGTTGTAGGCGACCTAGTACCTTTTTCGTTCTCTCAAGGTCCTTTTGTAGATAAAGACGAAATAACTGATACGGCTTAGGAAACTGACACACCTAGTGTTATTTGACATCCTTTAAGACTTTCTCTACCCTTATGGTCTGGTGAACTGGACGGAGAACTCTTTAGACATACGTCCGGTCCTTCGTTGTCAATCTTGACCTGGACCTTGTTGTCTGACCAAGGTTTATCCTTTTCCTCATGCAGTTCTGACATATAACAGTGGGACGAATAAATTGAGTATACGTCTCATATAGTACTCTTTGTGACCTGACCTTCTTTGTGTTCGACCTTAGTTCTAACGGCCCTCTTTATAGTTATTGGAGTCTATACGTCTACGGTGGTGGGAATACCGTCTTTCACTTCTCCTTGATTTTTCAGAGAACTGCTTTCATTTTCTCCTCTCACTTGTTCAACCGAATTTCGAGTTGTAAGTCTTTTGTTTCTAGTACCGTAGACCAGGGTAGTGAGGTACCCTTTATCTACCTCTTTGTCACCTTTGCCACAATCTGAAATAAAATCCCCCGAGGTTTTAGTGACGTCTACCACTAACGTCGACACTTTAATTTTCTGCGAATGAGGAACCTTCTTTTCAATATTGGTTGGATCTGTCGTATAAGTTTTCGTCTCTAATGAAACGGTTGATTCCAGGTAGATCAGTTCCGATACCAAAAAGGACACCAGTACGTACCTACACTCTCAACCTGACACTTCTTCCGACTCGCGGCTTCTTAACTACAAAACGTGACACCACAACCTCTTCTGAGAACTCTCAGGGAACCTGACGTTCCTCTAGGTTGGTCAGGTAAGACTTCCTCTAGTCGGGACCCTAACGAAACCTTCCTTACTACGATTTAGACTTTGAGGCTATGAAACCGGTGGAGTACGTTTCTCAACTGAGTAACCTTTTCTGAAACTACGACCCTCCCTAAGCCCCGTCCTCCTCTTCCCCTGCTGTCTCCTACTCTACCGACCTACCGTAGTGACTGAGCTACCTTCGCTCAGACTCACTTGAGGCCCTCAACCACTACCTGTCCCTCTGGACCGCACGACGTTAAGTACCCTAGCGTCTCAACCTGTGCTGACTCGCTGACTTGACTTGACATAACTGACTTAATTGGACCACGGACCGTATGTCCTCCATGAGTCATTTACACATGACTGACTTGACTCTGTTTAAACTCATGAGATTAAATAATCAGTTCACTTAAAACGTACGGTCAATGTGAGGTGCATACTAAGGATGAATAGTGTCTCGTCACCAAGAGTACACACCTGGGGTACTGACCTCGTAGACAGTAGAGGACCCTTGAACAATCTTTACGTTTGAACTCCCCGAGAAGTATCTAGACGAGTCAGTCTCTGGGATCCCCACTCCGGGTCTAGACACGAAATTGTTGGAGAGGTTTACTAAGACTCCGTACGACTTCAAACTCTGATTACGATATCCCAGAGTCAAGTCAAGTCAAGTCAGCGAGTCAGCACAGACTGAGAAACGCTGAGGTTCCTGGCGTCGTACGGTCCGGAGGGACAGGTTGTGGTTGAGGGCCTCAAGTGGGTTTGAGTACAGGTAACTCAGCCACTACGGTAGGTTGGTAGAGTAGGAGACAACAGGGAAGAGGAAGACGGAAGTTAGTAATGGTCGTACTCCCAGAAAAGTTTACTCAGTCGAGAGACGTAGTCCACCGGTTTTATAACCTCGGAGTCGAAGTTGTAGTCAGGAAGGTTACTTGAGAGTCCTGACTAGAGGAAATCCTACCTGACCAACCTAGAGGAACGTCAAGTTCCCTGAGAGTTCTCAGAAGAGGTTGTGGTGTCAAGTTTTGGTAGTTAAGAAGTCGCGAGTCGAAAGAAATATCAGGTTGAGAGTGTAGGTACGTACTGATGACCTTTGGTATTGGAACTGATCTACCTGGAAACAACCGTTTCATTACAGAGACAAAAAATTATACGACAGAGTCAACCAGTATTCAAAGGAAGGTTCCTCATTTGTAGAAAATTAAAGTGCCGACGTCAGTGGTAGACGTCACTAAAACCTCGAGTTCTTCTATTACAGTCGGTGACAAAGGTGAGAAATGAGTAGATAAACGGTACTTCATTACCCTGGTCTACGGTACTAGAATGAAAAGACTTACAACTCGAAATTCGGTTGAAAAAGTGAGAGGAGGAAGTGAAATTAGTTCTCCGAGAATCTAGAAGAAGTGAAAGACGGTATTCTCACCACGGTAGACGCATAGACTCCAATAATTATAAAGAGGACGGTCAGAACTAAGGTCGAACACGAGGAATATCAGGTCGTAAAGAGTACTACATGAGACGTATATTCAAATTATTCGTCCCACTGTTATATGTCGGAACTGCATCAATAAAATGATAAACTTTGGTCAGACAACAAAGTACAGGTTAAGATTGACAACGAAGGACTGGACGTGTGTCTAAAGAGTTCTCCTTCCAGTCCACCAGACCACAAGGGTAGACAAAGTCTTAAAAGGTGTCAAATAACACTAGGTGTGTGAGTTTCCCAAACCGTATAAGTTATTTCCTCTTCATCTACAAAAAGACCTAGAGACAACGAAAAAACTACTAGGTCACCTCCAACCGTTAAACTAGAGACCAAGGAGTCGGAAAAGATTTAGGTCGAACTTGTAGACCTTCAAGTGCCAAGTGCATAACAACTTTGGACTGAACCTCTCAAAACTCACATTGAAATGATCGTACACTCTACTCACGTTAACACGTCATCAAACTCGTAAGAAACCGTAACGGAAAGAAACCCTAACCTTACTTTTGACTGGAAAAGGTCGAAACACCGGTGACGACTCTAAAGGTATCAAAGACCGTATAACTCACGTCGTGAAAGTGTCGTAGTAGAAAGTCCTAAACTTTATCAAGATAACCTTAAGGTAGTGGAGGTGATCGAAACAAACATCACTATTAAGACTTCTGGATGAACTGAAGTGTAAGGTCCTACAGACCGAGATCCACTCACTTGTGTGACAGTACTAATAGACCAAGTACTTCTAGAAAAACATGTCAAGAAGACACATAAGAACGGTGGAGAAGAATTATAGAAGACGAAGACCACTATCTTCGTTCCAAACTACGACACTTCTCGTTATAACGTTTTCCTTGGACCTTACAATCCAGGTACTTAGTTCCGTTTAACCTTCACCAGTTTGTCCTCTGCCGTTCTCACCTATAGTAGTAAAATCCTTAGTCGCTTGATTTTACCTGACCTTACCCACTTAAATTGAGTCTACTGGTAATATAGAAGATGACACCCGTTCTTAGGGAATCTTTTTTACCTCATCGGTAGTATCAGTTGTTTTATCAGGTTTTACGTCATGAACCTAAGTTAGAGTTTTTACTGTGTTACTCGAGACAAGTAAAGGTTCCGTGTCGTAAGTTATAGTATTAGGTTCAGATACGGGACTGGTCATTACGACTTCTTCGACTTAAAAATGCCAAGATACTTCTGGACGTTCTGAAAAATCTTGATTGTGGTTTATTTCTACAGGAAAAGTAATATCCCCTGACCTTACGTTTTCATCCTTCAGTTCTTTGTGGACCCTTTAAACCGGAACCTCATGTCTTAGTTCGTCCCGTTTCCGATTATCTTAAAACGATTCTCTTACGTGACAGTATCGTTTGTGGGAGAAGGTTGTTGTGTTGTCTTCTGATGTGTACCCGTAGTAGTCTACCGGTTGTGGTTCTAGTCTAATTAATATAAGAAACGTCGGTTTCTACCTCTTCGAGATATGTCAGTCGTTTTTGTTCTGGTCCTCGACTGACACTGAGTCTAGTACTTGAGGAATAACGGTTTAAGTCTGAATTTAACTTCTTTGATCCCTTTTGGTGATCTGGTAAGTCCATACTGGATTTAGTTTAGGGAATACTAATATGTCACCTTCACATTCATCTCAATTCCCTGGTCTAGACTGTCTATCTCACGGACTCCTTGATACCTTACTCCAAGAACTGTAACATGTCCTCTGTCCCTAGTTCTGGTGGGTTCTTTTTCTTTACGTTTTTTCGTTTTACCGACAGACTCCTCCGTAATGTTTATCGACACTTTTCTTCTCTTTACTTTTCGTTTCCTCTTTTCTTTTCTATATGGATAAACTTACGGCTCAAGGTTTCTTATCGTTCCTCTCTATTCTTTCGGAAGGAGACACTATTCACGTTTCTTTATCTCCTTTTGTTGTCTTATCCTTTCTAATCTATAGAGAAGTTCTTTTAATCTATATGGTGCCTTTGTAAAGTACGTTTCTACTCGATATCCCAGATTTCCTTAGGATAAAAGGAGTCGAGAAGGAAACTCCACCCCCCTACGATTCTCTCGTTCGTAAAGATCAGAATGTCGTGACAGGTCGTCTTACAAGACACTACTATTTTTTATAAGATATAGACATGACTTGTTACCCGAAGAGACTACCGAAATGACCATTTCTTAGGTGGACATTACGTCGTCGTAGTCGTCTTCTACGTCCAAACTAGGGACCCAATCCTTCTACGGGACTTCCTCCTTCACCTTTGGGTGAGGTCATAAGAACAGACCTTTTAGGGAACCTGTCTCCTCGAACCTCAGCGTCTCTCAACCTATATTGACTCACTGACTTTTGGGTACAAAAATGACTTGTTATATCCGAACTTTACACTGATTACGTTTATTCTTTTACAAAATTTAAGATAAGTTAAAATTAATGGAACGTAAATTTAGGTATGTCGGAGTACACCAAGAGAGTGTGTGGAGAGAATGTTTATTTGTACCTCGAGTCACTGACGTCCCTGACAACTGAACTTAGGTCTTACTCGAATCCCAATTCCACCTCCATCTAAGACTATCCACTGTTAGAACAGAAGAGGTACGGACAAGAGAGTCCTGTCTCTCCTCTGTCTAAGTGACTTGACGACACACGAGATTCGGGTCCTAATCCCATTGAGTTTGTTGGATATCGGAGGACAATTGAGTACTGGGTCCTGAATGAGAAGGTCCAACCTTCATCTTGGTACTTAAGACTGTTCCTCCGGTACTATGTATTATTAGTATAAAACGTTAATTATTACCGTTCCCGAAACGGAGGACTCAATAATGGATGTCAGTTAATTTAAAAAAAAAATTACCACCTCCAATAGACCGACACGAATACCACTGGAAAAACCCAACGCTTAAGAGAAAGAAACCTTTTAGGAAAGACCTTGACTGTTTACAGAGATCAAAACAGGACCTGGGAAAGAGAGAGGTGTCAAGAACTCGTTTAATGGTACTAAAGGAACTGAAACTTTTATGTCTACAAAAGGTATTACTGTGTCTCTTTTTCCTTTACTGACCCAAAGTTCTATGTTCCACTATTTTTGGAATCACAGTACTGAGAATAATGTATTTTACTCTCACCTATTCTTCTTTTCACTGAACACAAAAAACAAACCCAGTAATGTGGAATGTGGAATGAATTTGGTTGAGTTTGGGTTACAAAGGACCCTGTACTTCGTAGAAACTAGTGCACTGACTTACCTCGACCCTACACCGAGGACGACTTTAAATGGACCGTTTCGTCTCCCTGTCGTGTCGAGGTACTCTGGTGACCCACAATACGGTTGTGCGAAACATTAAAACCACGTGGTCTTCTCATTCGCACTAGAATTTTGTCGGGGTACACGATTTACACTAGGTGTTGACGAATGAAAAAGGTGTCTTTCCCTCTTGAACCATACATCGACGTTTACGATCTTCCATATACTACTGGTACGGTAAAAGTAAAAATTCACCTTGGTTTTTTGTTGTATAATACGTGTCTCCCATAGTGTATTTGACCATTTGACCGGTGTTTTTTTAAGACTGAAATTACTTTCCTTTTACCATATTTCGACAACAAAAGTCATACAGACGGACTTTGGAAGGACTTGTTATAAGAGAAAGATGGAGTAGGTAGATTGGGAAATTAACCGTCTGTCATTTCAGACTACCCTTTTATTACCAGAGAATTTATGGACTCTTACTTTTCATTTAATTGAATCGTGTCACATTTTCCGTTCATTAATGTATTACAGTTAGGACAAAATATGACAAATCAGAATTTGTCGTATATTTCTTTCCCGTACAAATCTTCTCTCTTTTATTTTGATGGATAAATCTACTACATACGGGACGAATAAAACTCGTTACTTACTCGAAGTCCTGTCGAAAAAGTTTACTTGACGGACGTGGATTTCAGAAGAGAAAGAGGTCGGACGGGATTAAACGGGGTTGAGTACTGCCCTCCTGGAAGTCACACTCGATTCCTAACCAAAAACCAAGTGTCCACACAAAGGTTTGACCTTTTGTTGGACTGGTGTATACCTTGTCTTCTCTCAGTGTCTCTTGGAACTCAACGACCCTCTCACTAGGTGGACCACCGACAGGGGTCGGAGACCGACATGGTGTCGATCGAAACACCGAAACGTACAAAAATAAGAATCACGAAACCAAAATAGTCGATGGTTTTTCCCTGTCAGAGTCCCTGACCCACACACCCTATTAGTTACTGTCACTGTCCCTTCACAGGAGGTATTTTTCCCCGTCCCATGAGACCATAACTCTTCCTACTCCCTTGGACGTTCCGATTCACCGTGAAGTCCCTAGTCACCCGGTCAAAAGGAGTGGTCTAGGAGGTAGAGAGGGAGGGTAAGAAGGAAAGAAGAAAGGAAGGAGAGAGAGAGGGAGAAAGAGTAGAAAAGAAGGAAAGGAAGGTTTACCTTCATGACCATAACACACGTACACAACCACACACGTGTGCGCACGAACACAAGAAACGTTTTTGAAGCATCTTCCGTCTCTACATTTCTTCTTTCATTTATACGTTCATTAAGATAAAGGGTCTCCTCTTTTTTGTGACAATTTATAAATCACATAAAAAATTTCTTAAAAAGGACTATATCGGGGTCAAGACAAAGAGAGGGAAAGAGAGAGATCATATACCCACGTTATTGTACTATATTTTGTGTATAAACATGATTTATGTGGTTTAGTTATATGATGATATACAACTAACATAAATATTAAAGGTACTATGAAATGTTTGTCTATAAGGTTAAAAAACCACTCTTAATTAACAACGTATAAAACAAATTGATTTCGTCGAAAAGGGGGGGGTCTATGGGGATAAAGACTTATAAGAATTCCTCACCTGTTTGTTCCCGGTACTAAGAAGACAAACGTCGAATAACCTCCGAATTAACTTTATTACGAGTTCTAGAATCTTTGTCCCCAACTTTATACTCATACGACTGTCGAAACACAGGAGTCTACACTACCCTTTACGACACACTATAAGTGCTTACATGTCGAACATGTTTACAGAGGAAGTACATTTTCCGTCTATCACCTTTAGACTCAGGTAGTCTTCGTCACAAGAAATAAAGTTAAACAATTATAATAGGGTCCATTCAAACTAGGAAAACTTTTGTATACTTTCGACGGGTATAGGTCTTAAAATATCGAACTCGGAAACGTTTAAGGAGAGTTTACGAACCGACGAGAAAGTTCGTGGTACTAAAAAGATGGTCTCGGAGAGACGTACCTCTCGAAGGATGTTATACAATGTATTAAAAGTAAGAAAAAGACCGATACGGTCCACCGAACGTCATAGAATCAAAGGACTGATCTCTAACTTGGGACCTGGGGGTCATTACTTTCACACTTCAGACTCAGGACTGGTGACCTGTCGGTCGCTTAAAGAAAGTAAAAAAAAAAAAAAAGTTTAACATAACCCTTATACTACATTGAAAGACACTTCTGACTGAGGGAAAATTCCTAGTCAACGTGACCACATTGTAAAGTTCCGGGTCCAGAACACTCCACGTACCTTTACAATATGGATGTTTTTTTTTTTTTGTTTTTTTTTGGAGATCTCTCGACTCGAAAAACTCGAGGACACAGAAGATAAATATCTAGAGACCAAGAGATAAATACCTGTTGGATAACGAGAAGACCGACCTAGTCACGTTAAAGGACATCGTTGTCGTAACTGACGGGACAAGGAAATGCGAAAGGTACCTCCTGAACCTTTGGTCTATTGGTTCGAACGATCTTAGCACACAACGACAACAACAAGTGTTTCAGCATAGGTTGAAAAACGCTGGGGTACCTGACGTCGTATAGTACGAGAAGACAAGAGGTGATAGAAGGTCTCAAACGAGTTTAAGTACACACATGTCTTAACATACATGTCATCTTATTTTATCTATTTATTTGGATCCAAGTCTTAATCCGGATGAGACTAAGATGTACCTTCTTAATACTCGAAATGACTACTTGAACCAGTGGTCAAAACTGATAAACCTTCAAGAAAAAAAATTAATTTTTTAACTCAGTATCAATACCATGGATTATATAAGTTAGTTATTTATGTAAAACTTAACTTAATTCGATTTAAAGACTACGTATAGTCCTCTTTACTGTAACGGTCTATCAACTCAATACCTACTTACTTCCCGATATGAACCAGTGACATTCTTCGACCCGTCTGGAGACTTCCCCATCTTTTGACCACACTGATAGCAGTCAAGTTCTTAGTCAGACATCTGTGTGTGTTTTGAAAGGATTCCAAGCCGTTCGAGGAGTGTCTGAACAGTGATTTCGTAGGGAGTCGAAGGAGAGAGAGAAGTGGGGACTTAACGTCTAAAACTTGTCCGAGTGGTCACGGAGGACAGTAGTAATATATCCAAAACTCTGTATCAGGACTGATAACGATATGTGGACAGCAGGCCAAAGAGGTTAATGTTTGTCCATCATAGACGTAAGGAGGAACTTTAGGAGGTGAAAGTGTCGAGAATTCAGTGGACAAGGATCTCTTAAGCAGGTTACTCATCACTTGATACTGACAAAAGAGCTGTGGGAACCGACAAAGAATGAGAGGTCAAGATGTTTAAGATGACATTTCAGTGTCCCTAAGAGGTTTCTGGAACGCCAACCTCCACCGGTCACACTCACTGGAGGATCCTGTGATGAAGGCTTCGAAACTATAAGTGTGTTTAGTGAAATATTTTATTTCTAAGACCAAGTCATCCAGACCCCACCCCGAACTCTTAGAACTTATTTAAAAAGATGAGCTCCATGATACGAGAGAGATCGTTATTTTCCTTGGGAACAGAATGATAGGGATTTCACAACACAAAGAAAAATAAAAGGTCCTTACATCCTTGTGACTTCGTCCTCTACCTTCCGAGGTCTCTTTCACTCACATCTACCAATACCAGTGAAGGATTGATAGTTTTAGACCCGGTAACATCTATCAGTAGGAGAAGGATAAAACGTTTTGGTTTGTCTTTCGTTTGGATTTTTTACTATGTTACAGTTTACTTTTTTTTTTACTGGTAGTAGAGAGAGAGAGATAGAGAGAAAGTGTGTGTGTGGGGACAGATTCGTAATCTTTACTACTCTTTGTATAAACCAATTTATGTCCTCAATTCCAGAGAAGATGTAATTATTTACTTTACATAAAATAGATGACCTTAGAACACTACATCTGGTAAATTACACTTATGTAAACTGTAGGTCGACAGTCACTTAAATCCATTTAGGCCGAAACTCTTTTTGTACGAAATACACTTTTTGTTAAATTTTAAGGTATTCTTGTAGAGAGAGATAGGAAAAAAGGAAAATAGAGTTAGTATTGTGAAAACCTTTCATTCTACTTATTAGTCTGATCAGTAGTCCTGAAATACTAGATTCAGGTGAACCATATCATAGACGATAGGTGTAATTTAAATCTTACGAATGTCGAACCAAAATACAAAAACAGTATTTAGATTTCAAAGGGAAAAAAACATGGATCTCACACACGTTCCAAACACAAGAGGGTGTTGTAGAAAATTTCGTTTCCCTGAATAGAATTTTTCTCTTAATTACTCTTCTCGTACTACAAAAGGGACAAGTTATCTGCAACTGTGTGTTACCTTTCGGTAAGTAAGCGTACTATGGTAAGTCATAGTACCAGGGTCGACTTCTGACCTTACAAACAAATTTCCGGAATAACCCTATCAACTTAAAATCTTCAGGTCGGAGGTAATTTCAAGTAAAATGTTCTCGACTTATGTCGATCTTTAAAGTCACGAAAGATCACAAACCCCCTTCCACGGAAGTAACATGGGAAGAAAGTGACGGTAAGTCAACCGCGACCCTAAAGAAAATTTTATGGGTTTAGTACGTCTTATCCTTCGAAAGATTTCACTTTAATGTTAATTGAGGACTTCTCGTTATGACATGAGAGGTTTTATGGGAAACCATAGATCACTCCCTGTCTTATGTCTCTACCTACCCGGTCTCCAGAGTGAGTGTACTGTCGTTTGGCACCTGACTCGAATGACACACGTTTAGACATACTGATCGTAAATGTCCACTCTAATACCTCTGATTCTTTTAAAGGGTCTCAGTGTATTGTCCATTCACCATCTTAGTCCTTAACTCGCTTCTAGATCGACTCCAAGCACAGTGTCAATAATCTGATTTTCGTTTATGACAATATATATTGACTATTTTATAAAATATAAGGTCAAAGCTTCCTGAACACTAACTAGGTTTTCATTAGTCAGATAGTTTGTTCGTATAAACAAAAAATTTTTTAAATTTAAGACTCGAGTCTAGTTCATATCTTTCGAAGTATCGATATTTCCAGTCATCATTTTGTAAAAGTAGTAACGAGTCTTGACTAGTCGGAAAGAATGTGGGGGTGGGTGTCGAGTGACTCCATCCATTATAAGTACAATGTCTACTCCTTTGACTTCGTGTCTTTCTTATTCATTGAACGGGTTTCAGTGTTCTATTATTCACCCCGTCCACCTTAAACTTAGATCCGTCAGACTGTGGTTTCAGATACAAGAATCGTTATTGTCTTTCAGTTAGTAACATTACTTACTTACTCATCGTTTACACGTTTGACGTCTCTTGTCCCTCACGTATCATCCTCTGAGTGGCACCGGAGACCAATCTTTTATGAAGAGACTCCTTCTACACTACGAACATCTCTGCGGATGGGTGGGTGTGGACGTCGTCTAGGAACTCTCTCTCTCACCCTATCTATCCTTCCGTGCACTCTTCGGGGAGACTACGGGGCCAGGATACCAAAGAAAGAAAGGAAATTTGAAACCAAATTATCTGTACCTCTATGTCTTCCTTTCGTACCTTTTCTTTTGATTATAAATGACTCATGATCCGTAGAACGATCTACGTCAGGTATGTTGTTTACTAAAAACTACGATTACAGGACACACGATCTAGAACTATGGTAAATTTCTTACTTTTTCAGACTTCGAGAGTTTCACTGAACAGGTTTCAGGATTTGATACATCCATTGTTTTACTCCGAAACTTAGGTCAGGAACAGACCCGAAGTGATGACTCGACTTCCCCTGACATAAACCTTCTTTTTATATTCAGTACAACTTATTCCCCTGGACACGTCAAAATACAAGGTCATTACCTTCTTTGTCATCTGTGTTTTTGGGTCAATTTTAATCCTAGTGGTCAAGTAAGTAGATGAGGACTTCAGGGGGTGAAGGAATTAAAGTAAAAAACGGGAAGGACAAATAAAATGTTTTAAGTCAAGTCAGGTCAAGTCAGTGAGTCAGTACAGGCTGAGAAACGTTGGGGTCCTTAACGTCGTGTGGTCCGGAGAGACAGGTAGTGGTTGAGGGCCTCAAGTGAGTCTGAGTACAAGTAGCTCAGTCACTACGGTACGTCGGTAGAGTAGGAGACAACAGGGGAAGAGGAGGACGGGGGTTAGGGAGGGTCGTAGTCTCAGAAAAGGTTACTCAGTTGAGAAACGTACTCCACCGGTTTCATAACCTCAAAGTCGGAATCGTAGTCAGGAAGGTCACTTGTGGATCCTGACTAGAGGAAATCCTACCTGACCAACCTAGAGGAACGTCAGGTTCCCTGAGAGTTCTCAGAAGAGGTTGTTGTGTCAAGTTTTCGTAGTTAAGAAGCCGTGAGTCGGAAGAAGTGTCAGGTTGAGAGTATAGGTATGTACTGGTGACGTTTTTGGTATCGGAACTGATCTGTCTGGAAACAACCGTTTCATTACAGAGACGAAAACGTATACGATAGATCCAACCAGTATTGAAAGGAAGGTTCCTCATTCGTAGAAAATTAAAGTACCGACGTTAGTGGTAGACGTCACTAAAACCTCGGGGGGTTTTATTTCAGACTGTGACAAAGGTGACAAAGGGGTAGATAAAGGGTACCTCACTACCCTGGTCTACGGTACTAGAAGCAAAAGACTTACAACTCGAAATTCGGTTGAACAAATGAGAGGAGAAAGTGAAAGAAGTTCTCCGAAAAATCAAAGAGAAGTGAAAGACGGTATTGCCACCACAGTAGACGTATAGACTCCAATAACTATAAAGAGGGCCGTTAGAACTAAGATCGAACACGAAGAAGGTCGGGTTGCAAAGAGTACTGTATGAGACGTATATTCAATTTATTCGTCCCACTGTTATATGTCGGAACTGCATGAGGAAAGAAAGAAAGAAAAAAAAAAAAATGTTTAAAATTTTTTTTTAAAATGTTTTAATAATTAAGGAATATGACTCAGACTCCTGTTTACTAAGGTTCCTTATAAGACTGGAGTTTATAATCGTTAAAAAATTTCCCTATAAAAAGTCTAGAGATATTACCTTACAAGTTACTCAGGATGGACACGATGAGACACTTACAATTATAACACAAAGTAAAATCTCTTTTTAATATCAGTCTTATTAAGAAACGATTCGTCTGTGTATCTCGGAAGTAAAGAAAGACTCAAGGAACAAATCTTTTTTTTTTTTAGAGTAGATTACCAGCCACGGTTTAGGTTTCCTTTTGTTCTTCTTTATTCTTTGCAATTGTCACTTTCGTCCGGTCTCTTTATACGTTGACAAAAGGAGTCTCCTAATTTTCCATAGAACGAAACTTAGTGAAACATGGGTATGTTGTTCCATTATGTACATGAAATCGACTGATTTGTTCTAAGGTAACTATCGAATTTTCGAGATTCACAAGAATACATTACTTATATGATAAAGTACATGATTACCAGGGTTTTCTTACTCTTTACAAAAAAATTAGAAAGGAAGTCTTCTTTTCAATTGACTTACTACTTAATTCTCATATTATGGGAACAAAATTTAGTTTCTTACAGGTCGGTATTACTTACTACTAGATATTATTATAATGTAATATATATTACGTAAATAATCCTAATCTTCATTTAAGTAAAGGTAGTGATCGAAACCGAGTATTTTCATAATGAAGTACACTTCTATTTTTCACCCATAACTAAAGAAAACTCCGTTTATAGTTTTAAATAATTGGACTCAAACGGTTCCAGTTATAAAAGGAATATCTCTTTATATAGGTATACAAATAACTCCGGGACTTAGTTAAAACATAACAACGTGTATAGCCCTGGAAAATCTCAACATCTTATCGTTTCAGTCCACCTCCGAAGTGGGGTCAGGGACTAAAAGGTCCACTTGTTTAACTAAGAGTGACTTTCCCCCCCTGAACAGGATTAATGGAGTAAATGGGGTGTAGTACGACCACTCTTTCGTACGGACGAATCCCGATCACGGTATAAAAACGGTGGCATAGGAAGACGAAATTAATCTATAAAACTTTCAAAAGAAGATTTAGGTTTCTTTGGAATAATATTTATTTTAAGGATGTTCGTTGTATCTTAGGACATCGAGTCCTCGGGACACACTTTTCCCTCTTTACTAGTCTTAGAACACTGTTAAATATGTCTTAATATAATCTTATCGAAAAGTTTTTTCTTCTGGGTCACTAACTTGTCCAAAGATTACGATCGTCATTACCGTTGGTTTCAAAGTATAGAGGTATATGTGTGTAAACCCCTCCCAGAAGGTGTGACTGAGGTCGGAACCAGTACACTGAACGAAACCGGTTACCCTATTCTCGTTTAGACTGTCTTCGTCTCCGAACTGTACACGACCCTGAACGGGAGACAACGACTAATCTTCCGATCGGATGACCTCCTACAGTCCGGGGACTCCAGGGGAACTGGTGGGTTGAAAGGTTTGTTGTCTGTCCATTCCGGTAGGTCCTGGTAGGAAAGAGTCGACTTAAGAGTCGACTGAAACTTCTAGTCGATTTGACCGAGTCTGTTTTCTTGATGGGTCGACTAGGTGTCTTAATGTTAATTATTGTGTATAAACAAAAACTTTCGAGGATTCAAAACCCCGAAAGGACCACCGAGTCACCATTTCTTAGATGGACGGTTACGTTCTCTGTTCCCTAACTAGGGACCCAATCCTTCTAGGGGGTCCTTTCCTTTACCGGTGGTTGAGGTCATAAGAAGGGACCCTTTAGGGTACCTGTCTCCGAGGACCTTCCGATGACAGGAACCCCAACGTTTTCTAAGTCTGTACTGACTCACTGATTTGTTATTGTTTCAACAACCCCATCAAACAATCCGTCATTTCGATTGACTGTATGAACCTCTAGGCAATACTATCTCAATTTAGTATATGCTAGCTTTTTGTGTCTTTCGTTGTATTGTGTATTCTATCCATTCACCGAGTAAAGTTCAAGTAGGTTCATCGGACCGTTATGAACTTAGTAAGTTTTTTATTCCTGGTTAGTCTAATAAAGTAAAAGTCTTCACTGTCTACAAGAGTATATTATCATTGAAAATTATATCTTAAAGTAAAGAAGGGGACGCTTCACCAGTCCTCTCGCCTATACTCAAAATAGACTGAACCCGTAATTTCGAGACTGGTCACGTTTGGGTTTAGGACTTTGACAGGTGAGTCTCATGATACTCAGTTGACTCCGTTTTTGGAGGAAGTTATTAAAATAGAAATAATTAAATATTCATAAGGATAGAAAATAATGTGGTGACTATCGAATCTACTACGACAACAATTAAAATAACTACCCCTTTCATTTTGGGTTTCCATTTGTTAGACGACAAGTTCCATAATCGTCGATTACAACCATAATTCTGTTGCCTGTGTACCCGATCCTCAGCTACAGTCTGTTCTGAAAACTATACCTCGTCTCCTATTTCTTTATCCTGTTACGTAGAAGTGACTGTGTCCATTCTCTCCCCATACAACAATTAAAATACTAATTTCGTTTCAATTTGTAACACAAATTGAACTGGTTAGAGGACTCACTATAATCATGTATAGTAGTCCCCAAGACAGTGTTAGAGATGAAGTTTGAATTTCATGTACCGTTTTGCATTTATTTTTTGTAAACGGTCTACGTCTATCTAAAGTCAAAACGGGTGCACTTCACCATATTGTGTCTTCGTCTTTATTCAGAGGGGTTTTATTTTATACGTTTACGTGTGTATTTCGTGCGTCTGTGTGTATGTGTACGTTAAGATAAAAAGGTCTCAGTTATCATGTTTATTTTTATTCAATTTATGCAAAGAAGTGTTATACAATGAAATAATCAAGATCTTAAAGTATACGGCAACCCTAGACACCTAGTAACTGTGAAACTATTTAATACCTATAGAAATCACGATTATAGGAGACACCTTTTTCTCACGACACAAACATTCCTCACTCCTCCCTACTCTTAAAACCTCCGTCACTTTTATGAGATATACTATAATATCACTACCTATGTACAGTAATATGTAAATACGTTTGGTTGTGGTTCACACTCGGGATGCCATTCGACACGTGAAACCCGCTAATACTGCACAGTGACACCCAAGTAGGAACCATTTCATACATGGTAAGACCACTCTCTACGACCATTACTCCCTCCGATACGTACGCACGTCCCTTCTCCCGTAACCCCTTTAGAGACATGAAAGGGAAGTTAAAATGATATTTGGATTTTAAAAAGATTTTTATTAAAAAATTTTTTCTCACTCCACATCTATAAAATTTTCTCAGTCTACGCGTGTGTGAATGTATGTCACCATTATACGTATGTGGATTTTCTTAATCAACTTTCGGTTTCCGCTTATTGAAGATTACCCTAACCCCGCCTTCTTCACTGACTGTCCTATCATGGGTACTCCACTAAGAAGTATCAGATCACCAATCCTGTTTGTTTCTCAACAGATATCGACAGTCGACGTGAGACAGATTCTGTTTCAAGTCTCTTTCCTTCTCCGAATGGTTCTAATGACTTACCGTTCTCTATAAGTTAAAGTATTGGGGGGTCATTAAATATTAAAACGAATTCTTTTTAGGTTCTCGTCTATGAACGAAGATAAGAAATACAACAACAGTAGGTCAGTGAGTCAGTACAGACTGAAAAACGTCGGGGTGCCTGACGTCGTACGGTCCGAAGAGACAGGAAGTGGTAAAGGGCCTCGAACGAGTTTGAGTACAAGTAGCTCAACTACTACGGTAGGTTGACAGAGTAGGAGACAGTAGGGGAAAAGGAGGACGGAAGTTTGAGAGATATTTTACACCAATAAGTTGGAAACCTCTTACGGTAAGTGACAACAGAAAGTATATAATGAGAAAACCAGAGACTATAAAAAACTTTAATCCGATCCTTGTCATCAAAGGTTTTAAACCTTATTTTTCTGTAACCTCATCCTTTATCGTTGGGTGAGGTCTTAAGAACGGACCTTTAAGGTGCCTGTCTCCTTGGAGTATCCGACGTCAAAGTGGACTCAGTCTATACTAATTTGTGTGTGTGTGTGTGTGTGTGTCCAGTCCGTCCAAAAGTCTAGTAGAATTCGACATGAAAGTCTTAGACAACTAACCCTCATTAGGGTCAATACTATGGGATTTATTTCATAGATTTACATAACCCAACCGGTGTTTCAGACGAGCTCAAAAGGTATTCTGGAATACCTTTTTGGACTTACCTAAAAAAACCGATTGGGTCATAGACATACTCTGTTATAAATAAGTCAGAAGTTCGTTGTGAAACACGTATTTATCTAACACACTGTGAAGGTTCACAGTGTGTTCCCAGTGGTTCCCAGAGACCAACCTGGTGGTGTAATTACGACACTAACTTTCCCCGTACTCTGGGATCAGGTGACTTCGTGAAAAAATTTTTGAAAAAATAAGAATAACCCCATATCGACTCATTGTTACAACGCCATCAAAGTCCACTTGTCACTTCCCTGAGTCGGTATGTTGAGTCGGTACAAAATAAGTTGTACTTTGTGAAATACATACCAACAAAGTATACGTTGTTGGGTCGAAGTGGAGATGACTATCGGTCAAGGTCACGGTCTTCGAAAGCAGTAAATTGGTCGCTAGAGTGAAACTTCCGTCGGGGGTCCGAGCGAGGTGAAGACGAAGGGAAAACAAATTTCGAGGTAATCAAACTTCCAGACACTGTTATCAGTGACTTCTCAGTTGACTTTGATAACCTCTCGTACAGAGGTAATAGTTATTTGTTACTGAAATTTACCTTATGTCACTACAGATCGACTCACACAAGAATTACGAAAGGAGACACTATGACTCGACTGTACTTCTTGTCATCTGAGAACTTAGTTATCTTTTGGAAAGGTTACGTAACTTACCGTGGTACTTTCAGGGTCTGTCGAGAGAAATCTCGGATCGTGTGACACAAAGGACCTCTTTATTATTCTTTAGTTGTAAATTCACTCACAAATGAATGTACGGTCAGTAACATGGCTCAATCAGTAACAAAGTAATAGTAGAGTAAATAGGAGTGTCGTTGTAATATTCACCAATGTAAAAGGATTATGGGTAAAACGTACTCCTTTGACTCCGTATCTCTTCTCTTTATAGAACGGATTCTAGTGCGTCGGTCATGTTGGGGTCTGTCTGACCGAGGTTTCTTTGAGAGGTGGTGAGGTAGTATGCCAGATGTCCCGACGACTTTACTGTCTCGTCATTAAAAAGTTTTTTTATTCCGTTTCGAGTATATTTATCTGATGTGTCTTCTACTCTTATCTGAAGATATACTAAGTGATACGACTCAGATGGTCATTATCGAGTAAATCACTATAGTCACCGACAATTGAGAGTCGGACAGGTCGATATCAGAGTTTCAACGTCTCTTTCAAAAACTAGTTCTGACCGTGTGTGTCACCCTTAAACGACATACTAAGTCCCTTAAGTTTGACCCCGAGACACTGTCGGATCTCTCTACCCTACCCCACATGCCACCCTCCCTCCAAATTTTCCCTCCCCTGTACAAACATGGGTACTGACTAAGAACAACTACATGCCGTCTTTGGTTGTGTTATGACATTTCGTTAATAGAAAGTTAACTTTTATTTATTTCTACCCGTGTGTCTCCCTGTCGTGTTCGATTCAGGAGACGTTCCAAAGGAGTGGTAGTTTTCTAAGGACCGTCCATTAAAAGTTAAACATGGACGAGATGTGTCTCTGTTGCAAACGTATTTGAATTCGTTACGGTAGTTTCGAGAGTTGGATAAAGAATTACTCAAACAAAAGGTCGACTCGTTTACGACTTAAGACGGAATGTCTCCTTTCTCTGTAGAAATTGAACATCTGAACGGGTGTTCTTGACTGTGTATCGTATAACGTTAGGTCGGTTGTGACCGAGTTATTCGTCTCTCCAAATCTCGATTTGTCATAAACGAGGAATCTACGACACGGAGTCCTTCCTATTTCGACCAAACACCAGACTTAACGAACAGAAGATATTGACTGTCTAGTAGTTGGATTCCCATGTAAAACTTTCAGATGAACTGATCTGTTTTGTTAAAAAAACCGTCTATTTACTAATAGACGTCTTAATCATTTAGTTTATTTTGTTACTCGTAAACCTTTATATTTAAGGTCCTGATCCATGTCTTTTGTCTAGTTATCCAGGTGTCTCTGACAGCCCTACAAGCCCCTTCTAACAACCCTGCATACGTCGAAACCTTTAACAGACGCACCACGTTCGACCTGGAAGTCAGGCATTTGACGAAGTAATCGGTAGATGCCTCCGGTGTCGTTTAAAGATATGTCTTTGTGACCGGACTCGGAATCTCCTTGTAGATACCCAACCTTTCATCCAAACACAGACTAGACGTTCACACATTCGGAATATTTAAAAATCCCTTTCTCCTACCCATCCCCCTCGATCTCTATGTAAGACATGGTAAGTAAACGTGTATTATCCCGGGTCAGACACACTGTGTGTCGACGATTACATTCGTATCTCTGGAATCCTGTTTGTTAGGGTCCGTATCTATACTCGTTCTCTCGGTGCCATTAAGTTCAAGAACTCAGAAAGGAACTTCTATGTCGTCGAGAATGAAAAGATAACTGTAGTTGATTTACTTACCTAGAAAAAGGAGAGTTTTTATTCGATGAGTCTAGGACACGAAACAACGAGTCAGAACAGGTTGAGACGTTGGGATTCCTGAGATCGGACGGTCCCAGGAGACAGGTACCCCTAAGAGGTCCGTTCTTATGACCTCACCCAACGGTACGGGAGGAGGTCTAAGTCTAGGATGTTGACAAGTATAACACATATATTCTTGGAGTCCTCGAGTACCCGAAGAGTCCACCACGATAACCATTTCTTGGATGGACGGCTACGTCCTCTGTATTCTCTGTATTCTCCCTTCCAAACTAGGGACCCAGTCCTTCTAGGGAACCTCCTTCTGTACCGTTGGGTGAGGTCATAAGAACGGACCTCTCAGGGTATCTGCTCCTCGGACCACCCGACGTCAGGTATCCCAGAGTGTCTTAACCTGTGTGGACTTCGTTGAATCGTGTGTGCGTACGTCCTCTGTGCGTCCTCTAGTGTTCGAGTTCATGGTCGTGGCAGACTCCGGACCCCACCGTCGTATGTCTCGTCTTCCCTCTATTCGTGTTCTCTCACCCCACACCACCCCTGACACGACTTGATCATTCGTGTGTGAGATAGGTTTCCTCGTCGACGACGAGTCTAGGTCGACTTCAATGACTCATCCTGACATCTGTATCTTCGTTGGGTCCTAAAACACACTATAGAAGGTTAAAAACTTGCAACCATTGACTGAGTTCACAGAATTTTTGTGATAACCCCGTTTTGTTTTATTATAACAACCCTCATAAACCGTCCGTCAGACGGTTAAATGTTGGAAACATCCCAAGAGAAGTTAAATTATTAAACGAGTGTAATTCACCGTGACCTTAAGCAATGGACGGTAATCATCCCGTACCCGAGACTCGGTAAAAAGATTATAGTCACTGTTAAAGGTAACCAGGTAAATGGGAGAACCGGCTCAAGAAAAAACATGTGTATTGTTTTCGGTAGACCTTTGACTAAAATCTCTTATTCATCCTCCATTTAATTGGGTCTACCGATTGTCTAAGTATGAAACTTGGACTTTAGGACCAGCATAATTATAGTATCGGATTGTTGAATTCGTTTGATCAGTATTTGAAAAGGGTAAGATGAATTTTCCATTAGAATAAAACCCACAATGAAGAAGACTGTCTTACTTTATAAAGTGGGTACGACCCTTCAAGTTCTCCTCTATATTTATCTGTGACTTATCTGCTATCTTATAAATATAACAGTGATGTTTAGGTTCCTTAGACTAAAAAAAGTTGACTAACTATACCGACTCTTAAAAAATAAAGCGAAGTACTCATGTCCGAAATTCTTTATTTTATTGTCACGATAAAAATTCTACTTTTTATTGTTAGATGTGTACGTATTTCACATAGCGTCCACAGAAACTCAAAGATTTCGAGATCTCTTTCTCACCGTATTTTATATGTTAGTTTATTAGGTAATCTCCCTACGGGACACAAGATTATGGATTGCCATCAGTACTTAAGTTATAGTTTATTACAAACCGAGAGTCCCCGTAGTGAAGTAATTCTCTCTTAAAGTGGCTCTCATTGTGTCTGACCTCCGAAACTTATCTGACTATGTCAACATCCCTCTCACCTTATAAACTTCTCCTCGTACACCCGAGTACAAAATAACAATTACGGAGAACGAGGAAACGTAAAACCCGACTTCAGACGTTTGAAAAGGGAGAGTTCGGGTACCTCGATAAAGAACAGTAAGACCACTCCAACATTTCCGTTAGTTAAATAACGACCGTTCGGAGTGAACAATTATCGGAAGGAAACTAGAATTCAAGGACCCTATTCGCTATTTTTTTGTTTTGTTTAGACCAAAGGAATCATTTACTAGAGAAGGATAGAGAAAACTTTGACCAGAATCTAAATAATTAGTCGACTACATCCTCACCTCGTGTATCCTTTACGAACAAATGTCGAGTTCTTATCATCTGGAAGACCTAGGATAAAGTGACGGGGGTGGAAACTGTTGCTAGTAAAAAAATTTTTAACTTCATATCAAATAAATATACCGCACCAGTGTAAAATTTATGGACTCTGACGTACTTTGAAATGACATATCTAGAAAACCTTCCTTACTCGACTTCAAGAATTCTACGACCAATTAAAAGAATTCCGCTCTGTCTTCGATCATTATGTAGGAATGAACGTGAATCCTTGGGTCTCCTCTATTCGTCCAAGAAACCCTAAGACACAATGGTTTCAGTTTCTGAACTCAGAGATCCCATCTCCCTTCCTCAGTTCGACAAACGGGTGGTCTTGTAGACCGAGGAAAAGGTGTCGAACTGTCTTTTTTTTCTGAAGTAAGTGAAGATGTCTAAATTGCCTCATAAACTAAGATTTTTCCGGTCCTGTAAAGGAATAAATAAAGGTCTGAATGATCTCTTTAAAAGGAGAGGAGATGATAACGACAATATTTTTAAACGAAACGTGTTTCATTGACTCCGTACTAAATAAAGTCCCTGAAAGGGTTCCCTCACATTATAGGAATATTTAGTGACCATGTAACTCACAAGAACGGTGAAAGGACCGACTAAGACTCTTTACAAATCCCGGTCCTCAAAGGAGGTCAGGGATTTTCTCCTATGTTTGTCGACGAACTAAAGGGTAGGGACTACTTATTTGAAACCACCAGAATTAAGGAAAGAACCTTCTTATCATATAAGGAATTTTTTATAATATCTTAAGAAAACCTCCTAATCGGCATTGTCCTTCTGTCATTGTAAGAGAAAAATTAAAAGGGTATCACTTTCATCTCCTTCAACGAGTCCGCACAGGTTAGTAACGGTGGGACACCTGACATCGGGTAGTCCGAGGAGACCGGTACTTTAAGAGGTCTGTTCTTATGATCTCACCCATCGGTAAGAGAAGAGGTCCCCTAGATGGACTGGGTCCCTATCTGAGGAGATAAGAAGACGTACCGTCCGTCTAAGAAATGACAGACTCGGTGATCCCTTCGGGTATCGGTGTTCCTTAAACATATGATTTACCTGAAGTCACAACCAAAATGTGACAAAAGATCCATTATTAAAACCTTTCTACTAAGACCCATGGTTGGTTCCCCATTCTAGACACTTTATTCAGTCTCTTTCTGTTTACGACTTACTAGAGTGTATATATACCTTAGATTTTTTCGGTTCGAGTATCTTCGTCTGACTTTACCATCGACGTCCTCTACCCCTCAATATCTGTACGTCCTCTACAACGAGTTTCCCATATCTGAAGGTCAATATTCTACTTATTCAAGACCCCTAGATTACGGATCGGATTACCTATATCAATTATTTTGGCATAACATATTGACTTTCAACGATTGTCTCATCTAGAATTTGTAAGAGTGGTATTGTTGTTTTATTTTTATTAAATAATACATTATTATTATTACACTATACAATTTATCGAAAGTCAAGTCAAGTCAGTGAGTCAGCACAGGTTGAAACGCTGGGGTACTTAGCGTCGTAATAACATCATTATTAAAACGTTATGTATACACACACTTTAGTAGTGTAACATGTGAGAATTTCTCTACCCTTATGGTCTGGTGGACTGGACGGAGGACTCTTTAGACATACGTCCAGTTCTTCGTTGTCAATCTTGACCTGTATTTTTTGTCTGACCAAGGTTTAACCCTTTCCTCATACAGTTCCGACATATAACGGTGCGACGAAAGAATTGAATATACGTCTCATGTAGTACTCTTTAGGACCTGACCTACTTCGTGTTCGACTTTAGTCCTAACAGCCCTCTTTATAGTTATTGGAGTCTATACGTCTACTGTGGTGTGAATGACGTCTTTAGCTTCTTGACTTCTCGGAGAACTTCTTTTACTTTCTCCTCTCACTTTTTCAACCGAATTTCGAGTTGTAAGTCTTTTGATTCTAGCACCGTAGACCAGGGTAGTGAAGTACCGTTTATCTGCCCCTTTGTCACTCTCTGAAATAAAAACCCCGAGGTTTTGGTGACATCTATCGCTGACGGTGGTACTTTAATTTTCTGTGAACGAGGAACCTTTTTTTCGATACTTGTTGGATCTGTCAAGTAATTTTTCGTCTCTGTAATGAAACGGTTGTTTCCAGATAGATCAGTTTCGACACCAAAAAGGTCATCAGTACGTACCTACACTCTCAACCTGATATTTCTTTCGACTTACGGCTTCTTAACTACGAAAACTTGACACCACAACCTCTTCTAAGAACTCTCAGGGAACCTGTCGTTCCTCTAGGTTGGTCAGGTAGAATTTCCTTTAGTCAGGACTTATAATTAACCTTCCTGACTACGACGTCGACTTTGAGGTCATGAAACCGGTGGACTACACTTCTCGACTGAGTAAACTTTTCTGGGACTACGACCCTTTCCAACTTCCGTCCTCCTCTTCCCCTGTTGTCTCCTACTCTACCGACCTACCGCAGTGGCTGAGATACTTGTACTCAAACTCGTTCGAGGCCCTCGACCACTACCTGTCCCTTCGGACTGTACGACGTCAGGTACCCTAGAGTTTCTTAGTCTGTACTGACTCTCTGAGCCGACTTGTGATTTGAACGTGTTACTGTGCATAGTGAATTTAGGGTTTTGATCCTCTTGTTTCCCCGTTCTATGGTCTTATTAAAGTTAAAAAACCTTATGAGTACGTTTAGAACCGTTGTCCTTTGTAACCGAATCACTTAATCGTATCTTTTTAAGTACACATAAAGTACGTAAAAAAACTCTGAGACCTCATTGTCCTTTCAAATAGAGTTTACCTACTAAAGGAATAGGGAAACGAATGTGAGAATAACTCCAAATGATGTTGACACGGTAAAGGTTCAAAGTGAAAGATTTATTTTCGGAATAATCCACTAAGGCTTTACGGAAGGTTATAAAGGACCTGTTTATTTAGATAGGTTTACCTTGCGTCTGAGGTGACTCTCTTCACTCGGTTCCGACTAACTGTGTTCAACTTTAGTTTAAGATCATAAAAGTTTTCTCAGCCACAAAATATTTTATGAGAGCAGATGACGTCTCGTACACTGTACTATCCTCTTTACGAAGAGTTCAAGTATTACGTTAAATGTAAGAGTTCGTTCGTTTTGATGAAAAGGCAGAGGGTACCTTTTCATAAATGGTAGTTGTAAAATTAACCACGGAGTTAAGTCGAGAACACGAACCAGTGGAATATCGAAAAATATTCTTCTCTTTCCGGGTTGTTAGTCTCAAGTCAACCGGTACGATGCTAAATCTCTCCTTTCGGAAACCTTTAAGTCGGGAAATTGTTACGATTTTCTACGACGGTCACTAGATTATGATTGCGTTCTTTCTTTCTTTGAATTTTTCCCTTTTCATTTCATACGAAACGTCACATATTCAGTAGTAATTACATAGTCATTTATTTACCATCAAAACGATAACGAGTCGTTAAATGTAGATAGATCAAAATTCAAGGTGCGATCCAAACGATTTTAAGTTTTAACTTTCACAATACATGATTTACATTTAATAATAAACAATCAGATCCACTCCTTTGTCACCTCATTCAAAATCTTTTTAGTGTTTTGCATTGAACTAGTCGATTTTTATAAATATAAGAGAGAGACATATATAAAAATATATAATTATCTTTTACCGAACAACCCTTCTCCAAAAGTAGATGAGTATTTATATTTTAGTTCCAGCTCCTCATTATATGTAAATATATATAATTATCTTTTACCGAACAACCCTTCTCCAAAAGTAGATGAGTATATACATTTTAGTTCCAGTTCCTCACGAGAGAAAAGAGTACGTCTACTAGCGACTGATGACTCGACTTCAGTCCGTCGTGTCCGTCTTCCTGGGTGCCTCTTCCTGTACGATTTTGGGTTGCAGTTGACTGTCTCCTGAATTGACCACTACCCCTGAATACGTTTACTGAGTCCACCTGAAGTCTTCTTTCCATCTTGGGATCACCACTGAAGTTGGTATTGTCTGAAACACGTACGTACGCACGATTCAACGAAGTCAGGACAAGGTGAGACACGTTATGATACCTGACGTCTGGCGGTCCGAGGAGACAGGTGCCCTAAGAGGTCCGTTCTTATACCCTCACCCAACGGTAAGGGAGGAGGTTCCCTAGAAGGGCTGGGTCCCTACATTGGACGTAGAAAAATACAGAGGACCCGTCCGTCCGTTCAGAAGTGGTGATCACGGTTGACCCTTCGGGACATTGTCTGAAGTGTCCCTTTAGTTCATCTTTCTGGTTCCCGAATAGGGTAAAGTAGATTTAGTTACTACATATGCCGACATTATTCCATAATCTCACGGACTTCTTGATACCTACCTCCAAGTACTGTAACATGTCCTCCGTCACTAGTTCTGGTAGGGGTTCTTTTTCTTTACGTTTTTCCGTTTTACTGACAGACTCCTCCGGAATGTTTATCGACACTTTTCTTCTCTTCGTTTTCCGTTTCCTCTTTTCCTTTCTATATGGGTGAACTTACGTCTCAAGGTTTCTTATCGTTCCTCTCTATTCTTTCGGAAGAAGTCACTAGTTACGCTTCTTTATCTCCTTTTGTTGTCTTACCCTTTCTGATCTCTAGAGAAGTTCTTTTAATCTCTATGGTTCCCTTGTAAAGTACGTTTCTACCCGTGTTGTTTCCTGTCTTTAACATACCTGGATTGTCTTCGTCTTCTATAATTCTTCACCACCGTTCTTATGTGTCTACTTGATATGTTTTTTCTAGAAGTGCTGGGTCTATTGGTGCTACCACACTAGTGAGTGGATCTCGGTCTGTAGAACCTTACACTTCAGTTCACCCGGAATCCTTCGTAGTGATACTTGTTTCGATCACCTCCACTACCTTAAGGTCACTCGATAAAGTTTCGGATTTTCTACTACGACACTTTCACGACGTAAGTTATACGGTCTTTGAAACCTTTTGAGTCGTCACCGGTGTTCTGACCTTTTCCAGTCAAAAGTAAGATTAGGGTTTCTTTCCGTTACGATTTCTTCCGAGTTTGATGACGTGTTAACGTGAGTAGAGTGTGCAATCGATTCGTTACGAGTTTTAAGAGGTTTGGTCCGAAGTCGTTATGTACTTGGCACTTGAAAGTCTACAAGTTCGACCAAAATCTTTTCCGTTTCCTTGGTCTCTAGTTTAACGGTTGGAGGTGACCTAGTAGTTTTTTCGTTCTCTCTAGGTCTTTTTGTAGATAAAGACGAAATTACTGATACGGTTTCGGAAACTGACAGACCCAGTGTTGTTTGACACCTTTTAAGACTTTCTCTACCCTTATGGTCTGGTGGACTGGACGGAGGACTCTTTGGACACACGTCCAGTCCTTCGTCGTCAATCTTGACCTGTACTTTTTTGTCTGACCAAGGTTTAGCCCTTTCCCCATGCAGTTCCGACATAGTGTGACGGAAAAATTGAATATACGTCTCATGTAGTACTCTTTGGGATCTGACCTGCTTCGTGTTCGCCTTTAGTCCTAACGGTCCTCTTTATAGTTATTGGAGTCTATACGTCTACTATGGTGGGAATACCGTCTTTCACTTCTTCTTGACTTCTCGGAGAACTACTTTTACTTTTCTCCTCTCACTTTTTCAACCGAATTTCGAGTTGTAAGTCTTTTGATTCTAGTACCGTAGACCAGGGTAGTGAAGTACCGTTAATGTACACCTTTGTCACTCTCTGAAATAAAACCCCCCGAGGTTTTAGTGACGTCTACCACTGACGACGGTACTTTAATTTTCTGCGAACGAGGAACCTTCTTTTCGATACTGTTTGGATCTGTCAAGTAATTTTTCGTCTCTGTAATGAAACGGTTGTTTCCAGACAGATCAGTTTCGACACCAAAAAGGTCACCAGTACATACCTACACTCTCAACCTGATATTTCTTTCGACTCGTGGTTTCTTAACTACGAAAACTTGACACCATAACCTCTTCTGAGAACCCTCAGGGAACCTGTCGTTCCTCTAAGTTGGTCAGGTAGAATTTCCTTTAGTCAGGACTTATAATTAACCTTCCTGCTTACGACTTCGACTTTGAGGTCATGAAACCGGTGGACTACACTTGTCGACTGAGTAAACATTTCTGAGACTGCGACCCTTTCTAACTCCTGTTGTCTCCTACTCTACCAACCTACCGTAGTGACTGAGTCACCTGTGCTCAAACTCATTCGAGACCTTCAACCACTACCTGAATCTTCGAACTACACGATGTCATGTGCACCAACGTCTCAGTCTGTACTGACTCGTTGACTTGACTTGACTTAACTTGACTTTCATAGAAATTTTCTCAGATAAAGAAATTCATTTGAAAATCATAAGTTTTATTTTAGAAAAATGACGTGAAATACCGTGTTAAAATTCTTAACTAAGTACTCTCGGAACATAGTGGACCGAGCGTATTGGATGAATGAAGGATCTTAGAAAGTACGGGACCTAGACTTGTGTGAAACACATACGAACGAGTCAGTACAGACTGAAACGTTGGGGTACCTGACATTTGGTAATCCGAGAAGACTGGTACCCTAATAGAGTCGTTCTTATGATCTCATTCGACGGTAAAGGAAAAGGCCCCCTAGAAGGGCTACGTCCCTATCTTGGGCACAGAAGACACCGTGGACGTGACCGTCCACCTAAGAAGTGGTGACTCGGTGAACCCTTCGGGATTTGGTGTATTATGCGACTTTCCTGACAAGGGTTTCTTATGTAAGTCGAACCCAGAAGTAACACGAGAGACATTTGACAATGGTAAGAGAAAGAATACACTTGTAAACTACCAGATTACATTAGATTTGAAAAGGACAAGAAGGAGTAGAGAACGTACGAGTCAACATAGGTTGAGAACATTGACACACCTAACATCGGGTAATCCGAGAAGACAGGTACCTTAAAAGGTCCGTTCTAATGACCTCACTCAACAGTAAAGGAGAAGGTTCCCTAGAAGGGATGGATCGCTGATATGGACACAGAGGACTTAGAGGACGAACCGTCCACCTAAGAAATGGTGCCTCGGTGGACCCTTCGGGGACAAGAAGGATCTTGGGATAAAAATAGAATACTAGAATCACCAGGCACCTTAGTTCCGATTTGTAAATCTTTCTCTTAACGAGAACCGACTGGGGATGACCGGATTCTGAAAGTCATGTCTATTTCCGTTGTTGACATCAAAAATTTTACGGGGGTTTCCTCCGTTTTATTAACCAAGGTTAAAACATAAATAGTGAACGATCGACATACTAGAACGTGTTTCGGTACATGGGAGGGTCCAGGAATTAAAGGAATAAACATATTACCCTCTCACCCATACCTAATTATCGAAGAGATCGGTCCGGTCTATTACAAAATCCTAAAGATTCTAAGCAACTGAAACTTCGGACGGTAATGAGGGATTCCGTTTACATCCTACTCCACTTTTTTTCCTCCTAAGGATTTTCATCTAACTACCAGTTGGAAGTAAATTCGAAAATTAAGATTAAATTCTATCTTTATTAAAACTTCCGTTTTCTTTTCTATGGTTCATGAAAAAACTTGTCTTCACGACCCCTTAGAACTCTTAGGGAACCTGACGTTCCTCTAGTTTGGTCAGTTAGGATTTCCTTTATTTAGGACTTATAAGTAACCTTCCTGACTACGACTTCGACTTCGAGGTAATGAAACCGATCGACTAAGTTTCTTGACTGAGGGACCTTTTCTGGGACTACGACCCTTTCTAATTTCCGTCCTCCTCTTCCCCTATTATCTCCTACTCTACCAACCTATCGTAGTGACTGAATTACCTGTACTCAAACTCGTTCGAGGTCCTCAACTACTATCTGTCCCTTCGGACCGCACGACGTCAGGTACCCCAACGTTTCTCAGCCTGTACTGACTTGTTGACTCGACTGTACTTGACTTGTAAGAATTTTTCTTCTACCCTGAGAAGATGTCTGGTAAAACTGTGATCTCTTCTTTGATTTAGGTCAACATGTCCTACTTTGACTACTTGTATCTTTGTTCGGTCGTTTTAAGTCAACAAAGTCACATATTCTATGTGTCTAGTGTATCTGTACCCACAGAATATTGGACATATATAACCTTCGTAGATACCGTGATTGGACCCTCCACTACTCATAGTAACTATTCTCGTGTCTGAGACATAGGTCTGGTGGACCAATATCTTTGACTGAGGAGAGTAATATCCGACACACTGGTCTCTATCAGTGTAATTACTCTGATTAGTGTGTCTAAATCACACAGAGTCAAAGGGGTCCCCAAGTGGTACTCATGGCTTATGTGTGTGTGTGTGTGTGTATATATATAAACGTTCATGTTCCGTTCATTCGTGACGAATTTACAATCAATAGTAATAGGTATTCTTACAAGAATTATTTTCCAAAAACCTTTTGACGGTGAGACTTTGGTTTTTTTTTTTCTGAAAGTTTTATCGTAAAGGAATCGGGTAGTTAACGAAGGTGTCCGTTCCAGTTTTTTTGTCCGTTACTAATTTTAAAAGTTAAATTTTACTTCGATATTTTTGATTACCTATCAAAAGGTTTGACTTTAAGTCTCCAAAGGAACGATTAGAATATATATATAAGCATAATATTAGTACCACTGTACATGTTCCTGTTAAGGTAAAAGAGGGAGGATGACTCAAAAGAAAACAGGTGGTACTTTAGAACTTAAGGGAAATTCAGGGAAAGAGGAATTAGGATCGATTACAAGACCAGACGATGACAACGGGAATAGGGGTGAAGACACTACAAAGGTATGAAGTTCCGCCCGGTGTCTTACCGACCGTATGTTGACCCTTAAGAACGTTCCGAACGGTTCAATTACCACTAATCGACGACGTCTGTCCCCGGGTCTGACCACATCAATCAGGGTTTGTTACCTCAGATTGTAGGTAGGTGTTTTCGAAAGTAGAAGTCTTGTATTGGAGAACACTCTATATTGGTCTTCAGAGTTCCATTAACGTAAAATGACCTTAGTTTGAATTGTTCATAAAATATTAATTTCTAGTACGACCAAAGGAAATGGTAGTGGACGTTGAATTAGTACATGAACTTCGAAGGGTGTTTATCACTCCGAGAAATTATAAATAACTTGTAGGTGTTAATGGAAATGTAAGACAAAGAGACCTTTGTGTGATCAACCTAACCGAAGATTCCTACAACTTCCTCTGGTAGTAAAGTAATTCTTGCCTCCGTCTCTTTAGTATTACGATAATGATTGTGTTCGAATGGAAAGAGTCACGCAAAAGTAAGTGTTTTACACAAGTGTATATAATAGAGTACACTAAGAGAATCTTCAGACACAGGTTAAACAGAAAGGATGAGACACCTTATATTATAAGGGATATGGTGAGGTATCCCTCTGACGAGAAATAGGGAGGGACAAGACTAAAAATTACACACGTTTTGACCTCCGTTTAGGGATCAAACATCTCTCCTTTGACACATTGAAAAAAAGATATAATTGAAGGGACAGTCGACCTCGCCAGTTTAGAAAAATTTTAACCCGGAAAGTCTTGTCAATCGGATAAGGACCCACTTACAGGTCTGTACATGTATCAAAACCTTCGGACGTTGTCACTTATTTTAAAACACCCACCACGTAAAACATTCGGAAAATAATCTCGTCTCAAACTACAGTCCGTCTATCTAAGTCTAGTAGGAACAAGACGAAGGTTATGATGGACCATCTAACCATCTAAAACTTTTTCAAAGAGTGGAAGAGACCAGTCGTCTCGTCGTCACGATTCGTTCACGGTACACTTATTTGTTAGACAAATTCCATTTTCTTACACAGATGATTCCTTTGTCGGGCTGTCCAGGAAGTCGACGGAGAAGGTCCCCCTGCACAGGTAACTCTTTAGGATCTTGACGGTGACTCGGAGTCGTAGGAAAAAAACATTTTACTCTCCTTATTATAGATAAAATGTTTCATTAAAATTTCCCAATTGTTTGACTAACGAAAGTTCATCTCCGTATTACTTCCAGTAGAACGTTAACAGTAATTCTGTCTCCGGAAAGACAAGGTCCATAAACTCCAAAGGTCTTGTAAAAGGTGTCCCGAGTTAGCTGGAAACGTGCCTAGTGCTGTGTGAATCTCCTTAAACTTAAACAAAAGTAAGAAATGAAACATAAGGAGACCATGTCTATGAGGAAACGGGGGTTGAATTCGGTCCGAACCTTTTGAGGAAAGACCTTGTAACGAAGGATAGAAAAGAGAAACAAGTATTAGAGTTTTCAGTGATCTTAACCCTCTAAGGAAGGAAAGAAGTATTATAGTTTTAGTGGAGTGATATCCGAAACAAAGAGTTGACATACCGATGAAGCCCCAAAAAAAACCACACCACAAAGGTTCAAGGTTAAAGTGTACTATTTCATTAGGTAGTCCTGTACATTGGGTCCTGTCGACTACGAAAACGGGTTAAGACTGAAGCCTTCCGAAACAAAAACAAAAACAAAAAATTTATTATTAGGCCAACGTGATATTACACCCGTTACAAAATGCGGATTTCTGATTTGTTTATGTCTACGAGAGTGGTCTTTGATACGAAATAAAGGAAAGCCTCGAGAAATTACGATGAAATACGTTAACAATAATTGTCATATAAATTTACTTATCTTTTTTCTATCATCCCCCTTTTACAGATACTCTACTTTCCCTCTTCTATTAAACTCCTATTTGTAAGTTTATACGGTCCTATAACCGAAAAAGAGAGTGTTTGAGTAAGAGATTTAATTCTAGTATAAAATAAATAAGTTATAACACAAATGTCTCCTAAGGACTTTGACCGAGTCCCGACCCTGACAAACGACTATCGTTTTGCCCTCCACATACAACAGACGGGGGAAGACCCCCTCCCCCAGGTATACTTTACTCGAACGGTCTGTTAACCCCCTGTTTGTCACTCCTCCGTCAGTTAGTTTCGGTACCGATAGATCTTACCTGTAGCAGAAGCAGAACGACCCCACCACGTCCATAGTATTACCTCGGAGACAAGGAAATTTTACGACGAGTCTATTACCGGACCGGAGGGTGTGTAAGACCCTCCCACGGAGATCGAAATGACTTTGGGATAGGACTGGTGTCTGGAATAAAGGGGAACGTCGAAACTATGGGACAGGTCGGTTCGATAGGAGCTCCCTGTGTGAACGACAAAGAAAGCTGCGTAAGGTGTCACCATAAGCTTTAACGCAACTCTCGTGGACTCCTGTCTTCAGGGGGACGGAAGGAGTGGGGAAGGGAGAGTAGTGTGTGTCTATCACAGTCCCCAAAGCAATCACTTCAAGAGACTACAAGTAGATACCTCTGTTCGACCGTCAAACGACACCGTGATCTTTCGGTGTTTTTCTCAACCTTTGATCTGCCATTGACCTTTTAAAAAACGGTTCACGAAACAGGAACGATGACAGACTCCGTCACACTGAGTAATCGTTCGGGTACGATTAACTTAAACTAAATTACAGTTGTGACAGTGGAAGTGTATTTCATGTGGTTATTTTAGCGTTGGGACGAACGACATTAGTAATCTGGGGCAAAAAGAGTGTTTTTTTGGAGTCGGAAACTTCCCACAACGTACTTCGAGACCCTTATGTTACGAAAGAACCGGAAGGCACCTACCTTATGTAAGTTCGTGGGTTCAGTAGTAAATCTCACCTTGGTTTTAACTTACCCTTTTAGGTGAACATGGTTACTGTGAGTGTCACCGACTAACCGGGGAGTAGCCACACCCTACACGTCAGGGAAATTTTGTCAATGTGTCTAGTGTGAACTTAAGAAATGTTCTATATGGTCGATTAATTTACAGGTTTTACCGTGGAGTCTGAGAGAAGTGATTTCCCGGTTATCTCAATTCCACACCTTTTTCAAGTAAATTTTTTGAACGGTGAAAATGTCATTAGCTTTATGTCCTCTTTGAAAGTAATGAAAATAGAGTTAAATATGTAAAATCTCCAACCCTTTTCGTCACGAGGACTGACTTAATGGTTTTCTTAAATTATGCTTTCTCCACTCTAGAACCATTAGACATTAGTTTTTTAAGGCTTCCCACTTTTAATGAGGAAGTTTAAGTCGATGTTAAACGATTAAAAATTTATCAATAAGATATTCGGTAAAGGAGTGTAAGAACTTCAAGAACAGGACACACAGTGTATATACTCCCCTTTTACCCCTTACATGAAATCTTTCACCGTGACTTGAACGAACTTAAATTGGAACAATACAGTGTGGACCTACTCTTTTGTATACTCCATTAATTCACTTTGGATGACTCTTTTTTTCTCCTAAAGTCGGCTTAAATCGATTAATCAGGATTCTGACCGGGGTTCCCATCTTCCTTTTTATAAGGTTCCCCAAAAAGGAATGACCAAAGTTAAATCGAGACCCATTGTCGTCGCACTAAGGCGACCAAAACATAGAGCAACGGGAGTTCTAGTGGGAAAAAAGGAGGACACTGGATGTGAATTTCCTACTATGGTAGAGGAGTAGTTAACGGTTACGGTGGTCACGTTATTGGTCGATAGTGACGTCCCGTAGAGAGTTACGTGTCGTTGCTCTCCAGAGTCGAGAGAGGTTTTTATCGGACGTGACGTCAGGGACCGTGTAGGGTCTAAAGGGGTTAGTAGGTCCGAGTCTTTTTACTCGAGAGGTAGGGACACGAATGAAGTTCTGTGAAAGAGTCAGTTGATTTCTAACGGAAAGGGTCCTGAGACCCGAACTCTGTGTTGACTGTTATAAAAGAAATTATGGTACGGGTAGTCAGGATAAAAAGAAAATTTGGTCACTGTTAGTGGAAACATTTATTTTACAAAAGACGCGAAGGGGTAGGGCAACTTCAATCGTCGAACTTAAAATTTCGCTCTCTCTCTAAAAAGTGAATGTTAGGATACCGTGTTACTCTCAAGGAGACCCATTGAGCGAAAGTGACTTGGGATCGTTTTCAACGTTTAACTATAGAGACCACCTCTATGTCATCTTGAAGTTCTACGAAGGGGTTCATCCACTCTTCCTAGGACTCTCTCTAGACATAACAAGTCGTATTACCCTTCACCCTTGGTCCATTCTCGGTGACCTCCCTCCCTCTCCATCTCTACCCTACCGACTCTTATCGTGGGTTTCCTTAGTAGTGGAGACTCGAGACGACCTCCTTCGACCAAGTCACTCATGAATGGTGTGGACACGATATCCCCCGACCTGAAGTCGGAACGGAAAGGAGGTTTTTTGGGTCCCGTTAGAAGGTTCGACGTTGGAAGGTGAAGACTTGACGTCCTCGTCCTGTGACTTTCGACCATTGATCGTGAGAGTAAATTCCTTAAAAGTTAAAGTTCCAAATTAGTTTTTAGTGCAATGTAATACTTGACTTTTCTCTTAATACTGTTTTGTAAAGATTTGGAACCCACTGCAATACACGGGACCTATCACATCGACACTTGTCACGAGTCAGTACAGGTTGAGAAAACGCTATGGTACTTGACATCAGATGGTCCGAGGAGACAGATATCTTAAAAGGTCCGTCCTTGTGACCTCGCCCAACGGTAAAGGATGAGGTCCCCTAGAAGGGATCTCTTTATTATAAACTAATTTTATAGTATCCATTAAAATCGTTTTTTCTCTCTTTTAAACTAAAAGACAAAAATTATAGTCACCGTAAAAAGTTCATTTTTAAACTCTATCTCTTATCTCTTAGGATGGGAAGAAAAACTCTTGTTGATAAGGAGTTGAGATCATTAATTTTTAAGTCCCAAAAAACAAACAAACAAACAAAAAATTATTACCTTTCCTCGTTCAAGTCAAGTCAAGTCAAGTCAACGAGTCAACACAGACTGAGAAACGCTGGAGTACTTAACGTCGTGCGGTCCGGAGGGACAGGTATGGTTGAAGGCCTCAAGTGAGTTTGAGTGCTGGTAGCTCAGCCACTACGGTAGGTCGGTAGAGTAGGAGGTAGCAGGGGAAGAGGAGGACGGGGGTTAGGGAGGGTCGTAGTGTCAGAAAAGGTTACTCAGTTGAGAAGCGTACTCCACCGGTTTCATGACCTCAAAGTCGAAATCGTAGTAAGGAAGGTTTCTTGTGAGTCCTGTCTAGAAATCCTACCTGACCAACCTAGAGGAACGTTAGGTTCCCTGGGAGTTCTCAGAAGAGGTTGTGGTGTGAAGTTTTCGTAGATAAGAAGTCGTGAGTCGAAAGAAGTGTCAGGTTGAGAGTGTAGGTATGTACTGGTGACCTTTTTGGTATCGGAACTGATCTGTCTGGAATCAGCCGTTTCATTACAGAGACGAAAACTTATACGACAGATCCAACCAGTATAGAAAGGAAGGTTCCTCATTCGTAGAAAATTAAAGTACCTTTCCTCGTTTACAATATCATTTTTATGACGGGGTTACATGAGACGTGTGCCATCAGTGTTAAGAGTGTTAAGAATGTTCATAAACGTGTAGTGTAGTGAGATTTCCTTCACATATTAGGCTCCCTGTTTAAAAAACAGTACTGGGTCCCTAGTTTAGCTCTAGAGGACGTAACGTCCGTCTAAGAAATAATTGTCTCGGTGGTCCCTTCGGGGATTAAATCCGGTCTATATAATTCTCAAAAAATAAAACGACTTTTCATAAATAAAAGGTCCAGATAACTTCAAATTGACTACTTATGTTAATATTCTAATTTCGCATGTTGTCTACTAAACTATATGAATATGTCACACTTTTCTAAAGGAAGTAAATCAGGTAGTGGAGTGTATAAATAGAAAAAAAAAAAAAAAAACCACTGGTATCGGTTTCGTGTCTTGGTCTTATCTTTTGACAAACGGTCCCTGGCTCCCACCCTCTTTATTCCTTTACAACCATTTTCTACTTAAAGTCAGTATCCTACTTATTCTATACTAATAGATTACATATTGTACTCCTGACATCAACTATTGTGATAACATATTGACTTTAAACGATTCTCTCATTAAATTGACAAACATCCTTTATGACTGAAACGACAGCTATGGTTGTGGTTGGTGTGCTACAGTGGTTATTGATGTCGTGCCTGAATATCGGAACCCCTTCTTGAAATTACGTACGTAAAGGGATATATAAAAGATAAAAGAAAGACAAAAGAATCTTAAAAGAAAGATAGGTAGTTGGATTTTTCAATTATAATTAAACAATAATTCAATAATAATAAGAAAATATGGATATCATACTAAGGATATGTAAAGATTCAAATGAAAAATTTATAACATTTTTTAAATTTTATCGGAAAGTTTTCTAGGTAAATGAATAATTGAAAGTGTATACAATGCCACTATATTAAGTTTCTCTTGAACCTTCTCAACCAGTTTCTCAATTATCCTTCTCAATCAGTTTCTGATACATGACTTATGGTAAATAAATATTTGTTAAACAACTCAATGTTTCTATCTGTGCAAATATTGTGTCGGTATGTGTGTATGTCTTATGCACCCGACACATATCATATGATGTCTGGATTAATTATGACGGAAGATATTTAGACAAGAATGTACTTTTAATCTTTCTGATGAGAATGGGGAGTTTAAATATGGTCAGTATGAATTACAAATAATGTATTTAGGAGAAAAATCGTATTGTGGTCCAATTTAATTTTATTTCAAGTGGAGAGAAGTACTTCTGTATCGGTCAGAAAAGATGGAGGTTAAGAAAAAGTGTTTACATAAGACTTATGTGTTCAAATTTTTTTATTTGTATAACACTACCATTCTGGTTAAAAAGGGAACTTTACCGAATAGTATTATAATACTAATTAATACGTTTATACGACCTCCGAAAAAATACCCGGGTAGTCGGTTTAAGTTTATGTAATTTCTACTGTTTATGTATAAGTAAAGGTGTAAGTCGTGTATATACGGACATACGTCTTAAGATAATTAAATTGTTTATTACCGTACATTACTGTGTAATCTTTCGTTCTTTCTAACCTTGTTTCGATAGACTGTTTTCGAATCCATCTTTAAGAAAAATAATCTTTGTTGAGATTAAAGATTCCTTAATATAAACACAACAACCAATAAGTGATACAATAATGATTTTATATAAGACTCCTTCTTTCCTAAAATTACATATTCTTATCAAAATAATCGATTTTTTTGTAGTTGACTTCAAAACATAATAACCTTACATATACAACAAGGGAAAATTCAACACGCCCTCAACCTCCCTCTTATTTTTTTCTATTAGTTTATGAAATTACTCTAGACTCTTTCCTTATGTTTAAAGTTTACAAAGGTTTATAAACCGTCTCTCCTGTATATCAACTTAAAAACTAGCTTATATAACCTACAAACCGAAATAAATATAGATCGTTTTTTTTTTTTTGGGCTTTAAACGTAAACATAAGACCAACAGTTTCTGGGTATGAATATTTTTTACAACATATATCAAAAGAAAAAGTATACAAGGGACTCCATAAATTTTAAATAAATATTGATTTTTCAAAATTAAAACATGTAGTGAAAACTCTAGAAGTCCAACAAAGTTCTTACTCACCTCCGAGAGTTTTTGTCGTGTGTAAAATAATGACTCCAGCTCATAGACACCACTGACCAGAAAGGTACGATAGAGTTACGTTGTGTAGTTTAAACACTTTATTAGAATAGGGGTCTATAGTATTTCATATTATATTTATCCATAATGGAAAAAAGGATACGTTATTTGTGAGAACTTAACCGAAGTGAAAATTTGATAGTATTATTTGAAATCGTTTTTGTCGAGTTTCAAAGATTATTTAGAACCGATACTGATGAGCTATGTGTAAGAATTATTATGGAAACTTATGTCAGAAGTATTGTTGTTTTAAAATTTTTTAATAAAAAGATAAATAATTCTATATTGAATGATATATAGATATTTTTGATTCTTTTTATTTCTACTTGGAATTTTCGATTACGAACTTTATTACCACTTATACAGTAATATAAGTAATTATATTGGTTCTGTTCAACCTCGGAGAACTACTTTTACCTTCTCGTCTCACTTTTTCGACCGAATTTTGAGTTGTAAATTTTTTACTTCTAGTACCGTAGGTCAGGGTAGTGAAATACCGTTTATCCACCCCTCTGTTACCTTTGTTATTGTCCGAAAGAAAAGAACCCGAGGTTTTAGTGCCGTCTACCACTGACGTCGGTACTTTAATTTTCTGAGAACGAGGAACCTTCTTTTCGATACTGTTTGGATCTGTCGTATAATTTTAGTCTCTGTAATGAAATGGCTGTTTCCAGACAGATCAGTTTCGATACCAAAAAGGTCATCAGTACATACCTACACTCTCAACTTGGTATTTCTTTCGACTCGTGATTTCTTAACTACGAAAACTTGACACCACAACCTCTTCTGAGAACTCTCAGGGAACCTGACGTTCCTCTAGATTGGTCAGGTAGGATTTCCTTTAGTCAGGACTTATAAGTAACCTTCCTGACTAAGACTTCGAGGTTATAAACCGATGGATTACACTTCTTGACTGGGAATAACCTTTTCTGGGACTACGACCCTTTCTAACTCCCGTCCTACTCTTTCCCTACTGTCTCCTACTCTACCAACCTACCGTAGTGGCTACGCTACCTGTACTCAAACTGATTCGAGACCCTCAACCATTGCCTGTCCCTTCGGAACGTACGACGTCAGGTACCCCAAAGTTTCTCAACCTGTGTTCACTCGATAACTCGACTTGACTTATTATTGTCAAAGTAAAATAACACCGGTAAATTTAAAAAAGGTGAAAAGATAACACTGACTTCATCCAAATATATACGAAATAAATATGTTATTATAAAGTTATCAAATAAAATTCTAGTAGAAGTTGACTGTTATAGAAATTGTGACTATGTAAGTTATACTGTAGAGATCAACCTCCATATAGGGAATACACAAGAAACTTTTCATAAAGAACATTATCCCTGAAAAAAACTCCAAAATTCTAAAAGTTATAGTATATAAACCATTTTTTACTTCCTGAAAGTATCGACCTCTTACCGATGTGATATTGATAGGTCTCCATTGACGTTTTAATAAATTTATATATAAAACTGAATAGTCAAATCTACATATAAAATTTACAGGTACGTGAGATACACTTTTACAATTAAATTTTAGTGAGACTTTAAAGTTTCTGTTGTAAGATCAAACAAAAAAAAAAATTTACTAACGATGAGAACATTCAGTATAAATAAAACCATTACAAATAGTAACAATCCACTATAGAGATATCGGGGTTACATTTCTGGACTTTTTTTTTAGTGTATTAAAACAGTTCAAGAATAAAAGTCTTTTAAATGTATTTATGTACGATGTCCGGTTATCCCTTTGTCTTATGTAACGTGGACTAAGTTCGTCGAAACCCCTCACGACAGGTCACGACTTAAAATAAAATAAAACAAAATGAGTCGTTTTGACGTTTGAAAAATTATACACTTCTCACGATATTCTCAAACCTTATCAAACTGAGATAAACCTCATAACTCTCGTCCTTCTTAAACTTTTATGAATTACCTTTAATCCATAATCTAATAATTTGTCCTCATAAATATGAAAATTCAATATCTAAATACCGATTACTTATGTATCTTTCGAAGACTCAACAATTTTGTAACATTTTTCTTTCACTGTGATTCGAATTTTTGAAATACTGTTCAGTAGACTGTCAAGAATTATAAACGAGACATTAACCGGTTGTACACAAAAGAAAGTACTGTGAGGTAAGGTTTCCTTCGTGTCTATAAACGTTATGTAAACTTATTTTCGTGGATAAGTGAGTTCATTCCCCTATACGACAAAGTCTTATGACTTTTATCCTGACGACTCAGAAATATAAAATACTCTCCACAACAAAAGGAATTCTGACCGTCCTTTCAAAGTCTTTCTCCCTTTCATACTACGATTTAATTCAAACTATACACAGTGATGAAACCTTTTCTACCGCATGTAGTTTTGATAAAAGACACCTCTGGGAGTAGTAAAAGGGGGTGTAAATAGACAAGAACTCCTGTTTGTATAATCTCTTTTGATCAAACGTAAGGAACGAGAAGGGACGAGATTGAAGAAGGGGGAAAAGGGAGAAAACTAATCCTCTCGGGTCAATGATTCTTCTTTTGTTCCTCCAGGTCGAGTTAAACCAAAGTCTGATTTGAGACGAAGTGGAAGAAACCTTAGGTAGGTCGAAAGGGTCCTGAATTTCCAGAGGGGTTTATCTCTTTTAAGGAACGGGGTTTACTCCGTCCATTGATTGTCGAAAACATTTTGGTTTTCATTGAGTGTCTGGGTAGGGAAGTACGTCTTAGAAGATCTAATAAAATCTAAGGGGGTATCTTTCTATTAAGTATAGTTCACTGTTGTAGTTATACCTACTTAATCACTTTATGATTGTTGAAGAAACTAAAGTAACCCCGATAATTGGAATATAGAAGAGGGTGAAGGAAGTCATTCGAATCCTTCGGAATTTCTGGATGTCTTCCACTTCTAAACTCCCCTCCATCGATGTTCCTTGGTGCCATCTTTGTCTTTTGACACCTATTATCATGTCTTTTCTATTGTTTTGATTATGTTTATTGTTTTATTACCTTTTATTGTATTTTATAAGAATTTTGTACTGTTCTTTCCGTGTACGTTGTCAACACACTTTATATTAGTAAAACTCTAAGATTGGAATTTTCAAATCTAAAGTATTTCGACCCTTTTCAACTTTTCGGAATTTTCGAAAGTTTCTTTTCGTACTTACTCCTCCTACAAAACCGATTGGGTAGGGGAACTAGAACTTAAAATGGTAAAGGAGTGAGAAAAAAGTCACAAACTTTTCTTGTAACACCATTCCCAACCACTTCCTGTCTTCTCTTGTCTGCGTCTAAGTGGGGACCAATCCCATGATGAGGTGGAAGGAACTATCTATTTATGTATTTACCGACGCCAGAAAGAGTAAGTAATTGTGAAAAGTCACCGACTCTCGTTCTAATACTATGTACTTCATAAAAATGTCTCGAAAAAATTGTCCCTTAAAATCCTGACCTCTAGTAGTCTTGTAAAGTAAATTTCTCGTGAACAATCATTAGTCCCTTCAAAGTAAGTCTAATTCGTTAAGACCATAAGTACATTCTCTTACAGTAGTTCCCCTGACACACACACAAGAATTCACAGACTAAGACACTGGGATACGTGACATCGGGCGGTCCGAGGAGATAAGTACCCTAATAGGGCTGTTCTTATGACCTCACCCAACGGTAAAGGAGGAGGTCCCCTAGAAGGACTGGACATTGAATCCGGATTTACATTTCCTATTTGGATCCTCTAGTACGTCTGTCTTATCCTGTCAGGATATATTGAGGTTTCTCTGATTAAACCGTTGTATATTCGACTTTGAGGTCATGAAACCGGTGGACTACACTTCTCAACTGAGTAACCTTTTCTGCGACTACGACCTAACCCCCGTCCTCCTCTTCCCCTGCTGTCTCCTACTCTACCGACCTACCGTAGTGACTGAGCTACCTGCACTCAGACTCACTTGAGGCCCTCAACCACTACCTGTCCCTCCGGACCACACGACGCAAAGTACCCCAGCGTTTCTCAGCCTGTGCTGACTCGCTGACTTGACTTGACTTCGTCTTTTGAATTTATTTTTACATACTTTTTCTACTATGAAAAATTCCTTTCAGTACAAATTTCTATAATTCTGTTCAAAAATGTAAGGTAAATAACTTGTTTACATTTCTATGAGAGGTAGAATGAACTGAAGTGTAAGAGATTTAAATTGACAAATCCACGGTACACTTACGGGTATTTCACCTCACAGAAATTTTTGTTCGTTTTAGTCCCTGAAAGGATCACCAAGTCACGTTTCTTAGACGGAACCTTATGTCCCCTACACCCAAGTTAGGGACTGGTCCTTTGATTCTAGAGTGTACGGGGTCCCGTTGGTTCGGACACACGGTGTTGATCTCTCCGATTCGTGACGTTTCCTTCTAGGGTGTACTACGTCGTTTCTAGGATTCACGATGTTGATTCTGGGTTACGTCGGTTTGTTTATTTATAATTTTTCATTATTTTCGTGTGACTAACAATTCTATTTCTCTCGAATACTACTTCAGACTACGACTATACTCGGACGATTTCACTTTTGACTTGTCACTGGTGTAAGTAGTAAATACACCAAAATTAGTTATAAAATAAAACTGCACCTATACGGAGTCGTTAAGTAAGAATAAGGTGGGTTTTTACAATTTGGTTTCTACCTTATCAACTCTTTCGAAAACCAAAAGAGTACTTGAAAAGTCTGTCATTAAAATAGACATGGTTGAAGAGCTTATTCGTCTAAAAATGTCTCTTCGAGGGAAGACTCAGGTATAGAACACCAAACAGAAACGTTTACCACCCACGAAAGTCGACTCTCAATAGGACTATATACCATAAATACAGTAATCCAGGACTTATGGTCTGAGTTTATTGTGTTTTTATTCTTGGTGATACTTTTCTCTAAATAGTCCTTGTATCCTTTAAAATTTCTCTGTGGAACAAAAGAGAGGTACATAGACTGTTTACGGGTATCGTAATTTCTATGTACTCTCAGTGGTGACGAACTTCTACTATCGCTTGGTTCTAATTGAGTTGGGTGTGACTCTTTTACTTCATCTTTCTACAAGACTTACAAACGACGGTTGGTTTTTCGTCGGATTCGGATTCTAGGAAAATAGAAATGTGAGATCTTTTTTCGTGATCTTGACTCTGACTCCAGGAAAATTAACAGTGAATCGTCACGAAAAAGGGTAGGTTAAAAATTTTTAGAAGGAGGTAAAAATGTAGGAGGAAATTTTAGGACCACCTGAGATAGACAAAAATTTACTGTGTGTTTTCAGTACATAGGTAAGTAAGATGGATGGAAAGTGGTAGGTTTTTAAATGATAACTTTCTTAACATCCCGAAGGGACCACCGAGTCTCCAATTTCGCAGACGGACGTTACGCCCTCTGGACCCAAGATAGGGACCCAGTCCTTCTAGGGAACCTCTTCCTGTACCGTTGGGTGAGGTCATAAGAACGGACCTCTTAGGGTACCTGCCTCCTCGCACCACCCGATGTCAGGTGCCCCAGCGTTTCTCAGCCTGTCCTGACTCGCTGAAGTGAAGTGATAACTTTCTTAGCATCAGTTGATGTTTCATTGTGGTGTTCTTACGTTTTCTCGTTCTTTTTTGTCTCTTCTGTTCTCTGTTTCGTTAAATTTGTTCAAGTCAAGAAAGGACATCATAGAGACTTACTCTCTTGTACCACCCGAACGTTCAATGTCGACAATTATAAATACTGAATCCTTTGAGTCTTCATCGTTATACCATCTACTTTCCTTCCGTGAGATCCCTGAAGGGACCACCATACTACCTATTCTTAGACGGACAGTTACATCGCCTGTATCCAAGTTAGAGACCAGGTCTTTCTAAGAGAATTATGTACGGTACCCCGTTAATCGGGTACCCGGTGTTGATGACTCGGGTGTACAAGATCTCGGGGTACGAAACGTTGTTCTTTTAGGTAGAGTCACTCTTCGGGTGTGTAGAGTTGATCTCACCGGGTGCGTATCTTTACTTCTGGGTCGGGTCAGTTTTATTTGTTTTTTTCTTTCTTTCCGTGTGATTTGTTCTTTTACTAAAAGAACCTTTTGTTAAGATGTTAATATTTCCTTTGTTTAACTATTATAATTTCTCCGTGACCGTAACAATGACTTGTGCTCTGTATTTGTCTCTAATGATACGAAGTAAAAGAAAAGAGATTCACTTTATAAACACCGATTGAAGTATCGGTATGTGGATAATATGTCGTACTATTAATATAGACGTTGACAATGTTGATACGGTCCCTCCTCTTCTCGTCTCCGATCCTACGACTGAAATATCTGTAAGTCTCCTCGATTCGTAAACCGGGTTCTACTGTACCGGTCTTCCTCCACTACGATCATTAACTCAAGTCCAAAAGGAACATAGAGTTAGACAGACAAGCCGTCCTCTGGACCCAAACTAGGGACCCAACCCTTCTAGGGGACCTCTTCCCTTTCCGATGGGTGAAGTAATAAGACCGGACCTCTTAAGGTACGTGATGTCAGGTACCCCAACGTTTCTCAGTCTGTGTGACTCACTAAAAAGTGAAAGTGAAAGACTAAGTATCTAATCTTAAGAAAGGTAAAATAACATATCTTGTAATACGTAGCTTCGAGTTACAAGACATAACTAATTTTCTCCTCTTTCCTCTTTATCCTCAAAATTTAAGACCTCACTGATCAGATAAACAGATGGTCTAGGTAAAAGACGAACAGAAACGGAACAAACCCAGTGGTTCACCGACTGTAAATACTTGATACATAGTGACCAGAAAGAGTAGACCGAAGAGGAACACAAGTGGGTAACCCTCCGTGGATGAAGACAAGGGTGACACGAAACGGTGTCAAAACCGTAACGAAGGGAAGGAGATTCTAGTGTCGAAAAAAGTTCACGGGGGTTGAGGTTGCGGGTCATAAGATCGAGATCGAATATTTTCTGAGGGGGTCTCCGTATCGATGAAAGTGAAAACGACCGAAATTTACGGAGGCGTAGGGACCGACTAAAGAAATTGAGACGGGAATGGACACATATAACAGAGAAGTAGTACTGAGAGAAGTTGTATGTAGTGACAGTTTTTACATGTTGAAGTTGGATTAGTACTCTTTTGTAGTCTGTTTTGGTTTACCTCTCTGTAGGATACTCTATGGTCCGGAAATGTCAAGTTTTACAGTTCTGGTACTTTCTTTTTTTTACGTCTGACTCGTTTATAATCTCTGACTTCCTCTGGTTCTCTGAATTGTTGATTCACGTCACACACTAGGACCTATCCTAAGGTCCACTCTAAAAATATAAAACAGTATTTCTTATAAGAAAAAAAAAAATTAAATAAAAAAAATAAAAATTTTAAAATTTTAGAAATTAAGAATGTACGTAAGGGTTTGAAACAGTATTTCTTATAAGAACTATTTTATTCACTTTATATTTATTCCAGACACGTAATCCATTACCGTCATATAGTAACCATTAAAGAACTACAACTACTAAGATGATACCCACATTTCTATTACATGAATAACAATCATTTACGTGAATCTTTATAAATCCCTTCATTTCCTTAAGTACAGAAGTGGACTGAAAGTTTATCTTGTCCTTTTTAATCATTACACATATATATATATATGACTCTCTCTCTGTCTTATCCTTTCGTTAGTAATACTTCACCAGTAACCCTTTAAACCTACTTCGCATGTAATCCTCATAAAACATGATAAGAAGTTTAAAAAGACATTTAATCCAAAAGAAGTTTAATTTTTTTGTGTTTGAAAATTTTACTCAAAAGTTCTTAAGATCGACTCACATGTCAGAGTAAGGACGGTCCTAGGAGTGACTATTTCTAAGATTAAAGGTACAATTTGACACAGATGATTCTTTACTAATAGAGTGGTAAGTTGGGAAAGTAATGAAGTCTCGGTGTTCCCGTAGTACTAGTTCCCTACCACTCTTCTTTTGTACGGAGTAGTGAGTAGTCCAAATTCCACCCTCATTTGGGTGTCCTCTCACCAGCTCCATGAAGGGTTTCGTAAGTCTCTGGATGGAAACAAGAGTCTATCCTAAGTATTTGTTTACCTTCAAATAATCAAAGAACTATAGTACCGTGTTTCACATAGTGTACTACAGTACATAATGTGTCGATTTTCAAATAAGTTTTTTCGTTTATAGTACAATTTATTTTTTACGTAAATTATATGGGATGGCTAATAGTACCGAATCGGATTGGATTGAATTTGTACAATCCTTGTGAATGTAATCGGTTGTCAGTACCTTTTGATAGATTATATTTTGGACAAAATATTAGTTGACAATTTTTTTTATATCACGACTGGTAGAGTTTTTTAAAATAAGTGTGTGTGTATCGTCTAACGTCACCAGTGTCATGTACTACTTCAGAAAGTGAATTCAAGGACAAGGTGACTTAGACTCAAACTCTATGGTTCTTATTATAAAATCGTCTGGGAATATCCATTTTACACCTCAGTGTAGATTGTATATTAACCCACATATTGTCCTCTCGTCTAATCTTATACTTTGTGTAAACCCATGTCATCCAAAGGAACCCAGTACCTATACCTCAATTCTAATGATCACTAAACCTTCTGTGGTAGAATTTACTAGATCTACTTTTGGTAATCGTTATAACATATAACTGTAGTACGTGGTCGGAGACTATGTTACGTGACTGGTTCTGTGTCATAGTGCAAACACTATAAGACCGGTTTTTGTTCATAGTGACTAGAGATAAGTACTCCTTCGTAGCCATTTGGGTATAGCTCTACTCACTGTAAGATTATGGACTGGTCGTTAGTAGTTTTGACAGTTCCAGTGTTTTCTGATCCTTCTGACTCTCTGAGAGTGACTCTCCGTATAGTTGTTTTATTTTGTATCTTAGGACCTATCCTAGGACCTTTCCTTTTACCTGTTGTCTCCTTTTCGGACACTCTAAACTTATACCAGACAGTAAAGTAATTATCATAACATACGTCCAATTAAAGGACCAAAACTAGTGTGATGACATTGATATATTTAACAATTGTAATCTCCTTCAACTCATTTCCCACATCCGTTTGAAAGACACGATAAAAACAGGAAAAGACATTCAGATTTTAATAAAGTTTTATCTTTTATTTTAGGGTGATCCTTAAGTAAGAAGGATTATTTTGATAGTGTTAAGACAGAACTTACAAAGGTCAAGACACGTATTTGTACCGTGTAATTTAGGATTTTATAATAAAATATGGTCTGTATTTTCCAAAGTCTAAAATTTGAACATGAGTAAACCAACCATAAATGTCTGGTTTCAGTTTCGTGCTAAGAAATCCGAGTATCACAAATACACTTTTATTCTATAAATCAAACTCATGGAGAGTTCCTATGAAATAAGAGATAAAGTGGACTGTAAAGTAAGGAGAAAAACTAACAGTAAATCTTGTCCTCTATCTTTTTGTATGTTACGACTTCCCCCATTGAACTCGTTTTTATGAGACAAAAAATGTAAAGATCAGTGACTTCCATAGGGTCCCTCGACCTCTAAAGGTGACGACATTACACTCAGAAAACAAAGAAGAAGACCAAGGTAGGAAACCTTCATACAACTTCTCGTACGAAATAAGAGAAAGTGTTCTTACCTTTTCTTTGACATAGATAACATCCGTTATAGTAGAAATTAAACTGAGTCTCCCTCCTTATTATCGAAGTATATAGACGAAGTGTCTAACTTTCGATTCTGGTAACAGCGTGTGACCTAACGTCCGGATTAGGATTATTGTCTACATAAAAGTCTGTCGTAGTACCGTTTGTCATATGTAAAGGTACTGAGACTCTCCTAGTACATTCTCTTTTACTTCTGTCGTACATCTTTACTTGGTAAATACACAGAATGAAGACTAAACATCACCCCGTTCATTAAATTTTTAATATCCACTTAAACTTCCACTAAGTCCGTATCGTAAATAATTGTACACCACGATGTTTCGAGAAACTCTACGAGACATATTCTATTGTAAGAACACAACGATCTTTTAAATTCTCTAAAACCGTGTCACGAGTGCCTGTACCAAAAATGTGAGATGGAACCTAAGACTCATAAAAGTAACGGTATGAGGTTCATGTGTTATCCAATTGTTATAGAACGAAAACTTCAACATTTGACGTTAAACTTGAACCATCTGATTGAACATTCCCCTTATCGGTTTCCTCTGAAGATCTTTATCTAAGAATGAGAATTTACTGTACTAGATACTCTTGGTACTCTAAAGGCATACAGTCACTTCTTGTCGCTTATCTTTACCAATTTACTCACGAAGGCACCACCGAGTCGCCATTTTTTTGTAGATGGACGGTTACGTCCTCTGTCCAAGTTAGGCAGTGCACCCTCCTAGGGTGCACGGTGTCTCGTTGCCTCGGGTACCGGGTGTTGATGACTCGGACACGAGATTTCGGACCCTCGACGTTGAGGACTTCGGGTACTCGGGATGTCAGGTACGAGTCGTTGTTCTTTTAGGTGACGTCACTCTTCGGGTACGTGGAGTTGGCCTCTCATCGAGGACAAGCGGTGTCGATCCCTTTTCAGGGACTCCGTCACTTCTGGGTTCGTGTCGGTTTTTATTTATACATTTATTTAGTTATTGTTCTTTCTTCGCTACCAACTTGATCTCCTTTGTTTCCGAGGTTAAGAGAAAAAAAGTTTATGGAAACGACATTAAAAAAGTTCTGTCCTCAAAGTTCGTATACTGTTAGGTTATACTTATGTAAGTTTATTCTAAAACACTTATCAAACGTTACACCAACACACAGCAAATGTGTCTAAAGAAAGTAGAAAGGAATCACAAGGACAAATTTCTGGGACTTTCGGGGTTGAATCGGTGAAACAAACAAGAACTTGTCACGGAAATTTTCTTCGTTCAGGACCAAAGGGGTATTTATTCCATGCTATTGTCATAATGTAGATGAAATATCTTTACAATATTTATAAAGTTATAACGATAGTCCTACATAAGTAGATCGGACTCACTTGAAATTTCAGGTTTCAAGGACAGAAACATATATATTGGGGTCGGACTTTCTAAATCTAAACAAAAAGCTAAAATAGTTGAAAGATGAGATAATTATTACACGTTTCAGTTTCCACTTTGACACCGATATAATTTTTATTTTTTATTGAGGGTCTCTCTTTTTCTCGGTTCCTTATTACCACCGCTCCTGTAACCCTTACCCAAAGTACTCGGTCTCGATCCCTCTGACCATGGGTTATTGCAGTATGTTAAGGTCGGAATAAGTGTAAGACCTTCCTCGTCGAGATTTCAAAGACGGATGGTAATTAAAGACGTGGAACTCAAGTACTTAGGTACAGACCCTTGACTAAGATAGAGAAACCCCCAAAATTTTCGATGATGAACCGTAAGACCATATCTACCATTCATTTTACCGAACAAGTTTTATTTATCCCAAGGATCTCTAAGACACGGAACCTAAAAAACTGTATCATTAAAGTAAATAAGACTAGGTGATCGGGTGTCACTAATCGTTTAGGGTACGGGACCCAAATCTTTTATACTGATGGTTTATAATACAAAATTTCAACTGTTAGTACGAGGTTAAATTCTCTGACTGCAGAATTAATTTACCCGGTCAGTACGAGAGGGGGTGTAAAAGAAAATTATTAATAATGATTGTTACTGGTGAATGTACACAGACGAATAAATGGGAGAGGTTCCCCTTAAAAATAATGTCGTCTGTTCACGAGTTTAGGAAAGATCTAGATTTCAACCTTATTGACCGCTCGTTAGTCAGAAACAAAAGATAACTTTATATCAACTGTATTTTGTAATCAAAACCCACATATTGTATTACCATACTATAAACGTATGTATACCGTCTTACTAGTGACGTTATTTAATTGTGGGTAATGGTGTGTATTGGTGTTCTTTAAGAAGGATACTACTCCTTAAATTCTAGTTGAGATAATCGTTGAAAGTTTATACGTTATATCATAATGATTCGTATCTTAGTGGTACGACATGTCCTGTAAGGGGTACTGTGTAAATGAAATTTTGATCTTAAAATATGGAAAACTGGGGGAAGTGGTTAAAACGGGTGGGAATGGGGTGGGATGACGACCGTTGATGGTTAAACAAGAGACATAGATACTCGAATCAAAAACGGACAAAACAAAAAACAGAAATCTAAGGTACATATTCACTCTAACATACCATAAACAGAAAGAGACAGAGGTAGAAAGATCTCGAGCTGAAGGTCCTATTAACAGTCCATTGGTTAGAATTCGGAATGTATTTTGATGTAATGTTGTGTTTGAACGTGTCGAGGATTTCTCTTCATGCCGAACGTCTGGGATCAACAAAGGAGAATGTGAAGAAAGGTAGTGACGCAAGAATGGATGGAACGTGGCACAACGGTACCACAAACATGTCAGATAGAGGGAGTCACCTGACCCCTGAGACCTCCAATCCATGAGGGTAGGTAAGTGAGGTATATTCCCACACGACTCACTCCCTTACTTACGTCGACTTCTATTTTTCACTTAGAAGGAAAAAGTAATCGCAAGATTTTGGTGGGATACATAGACAAACTTATATCAGAATTTCACCCTTACTCTCATTCTATTTCTACTTATTATCTTTTTTCCTTTTGACTGTCTCCACTACCCGTATAGAGGTTCCCCACGGTCAGGTTCCGGTCGTCTAAGAGTTACGACTTATTATCGTGAAGGGTCGATACTGTCAGTGGGTGGGGACGAATCCGAGTTGACTTATAGGAAACTTAGACATCCGTGTGTTTGACCTACGTCAATAAACTCTTCAAAACATCCAATATTAAGTTACCCTTATATTGTAATTAGTTCTACGGGTATTATATACCCTTTATTTTATCAATTGTATCGTAAATACATTTATAATTCCTTTTATACATGGGGAACTATTTTCTCATCTCCGTATACACTAGTATATGGTTGTTACCAAACGAGACCTCCCACTTTGATACTCTTCAGTAAAAATAAAAGAACATAAAATTATAAAAAATTTTAACACACGTTACCAACCCGTGCACACGTCAGTGAAGTCAACACAGGTTAAGAAACACTGAGATACCTGACATCGGGTGGTCCGAGGAGACAGGTACCCTAAGAGGTCCGTGACGTCCGTCTAAGAAATTTCGATTTGGTGACCCCTACGGGTTATCAACCAATAGTGTAGAATTCAAGATCTTTGAACTTCAAATACCCTTTTATATTGTACCCGGTTATTTACAAGGATTACACTCATTAGACTTTCTGGAGTTTGTACCACAAAAGAGGAAGAAGATATTTAATTGTGGTTTTGATTTTTATTCCTTCTTCTCTCTTAAGACCAGAGATACAAAGACACACAACGTTAAACACGTGGTTCCGATGGACTCAACACTCTCTACAGTGTTTCTCAAGAGACGGTAATGGTACTTTTCACTTTCAGCGACGTCATAGGTAGAGACACACTGGGGTACCTGACATCGGTCGGTCCGAGGAGACAGGTACCTTAAGAGATCCTTTCTCATGGCCTCACTCAATGGTAAAGGAAGAGGTTCCCTAGAAGGGTTTGACCCCTAACTTGGGCCTAGAGGACGTGACGTTTAAGCAATAGTAGACTTAGTGATCTCTTCGGGTAATGGTATTGATTCTTGTTTCAAGATCTTCCGACAGAACTGTTACTGCCACCCTAGAAGAGTTTTTCCGTGTTAGGAAAGGAATCATATTTACTGTATATAACTCACGTAAGTATATAGACTTGTGTGATCACATATAATCTACCCTACAAAAGTTAACGTTCAGTATCTTTGATACAGAATTTAACCTACTTTGTTATTTTTTGTAATGACAGTGAATTTTATAAGGTTTCGTCTTGTTTAAGTTTCATGTTATTGTAATCTTGACTCCGACAAGAGAACTGTGACGGGAGGAGACACACCTTCTGACAAAGAGTTCAACCACAAGGGTTATCAACATTCTACCGACGGTCGTCGTCGACCCCGGTGAACGGAGGAATGAGTACAGACACCTTCCTGTTCTCTTAGAGAGGGAGTATATACTCTGTTTTCAGGAAAGATAGTTAAACGAACCCGGTTATTACTACAATCTCTCACTGGACACTACTGACCGAATTCAGATCAAAGACTCCGGTTTGAGTCCGGTTCCCCTCCCGAAACACACTGACTAAATCTGAGACCTACTGTTGTCCCGAAGGTTCCACCGAGGCACCATTTCTTACAGGCGAACGATTACGTCTTCTGTGTTCTCTACACCCAAACTAGGGACCCAGTCTTTCTAGGGGACCTCTTCTTTTGCCGTTGGGTGAGGTTATAAGAACGGACCTTTTAAGGTACCTGTCTCCTCGGACCACCCGTTGTCAGGTACCCCAGTGTTTCTCAACTTGTACTGCCTCGTTGATTCGTTTGTGTGTGTGTGTGTGTGTTACTCTTATTTTAGTTAACACGGACTCAGATGACATGATGTACCCTACTGACGAAGATCCTTTTTTATATCCCACCCCACCTCAAGATCGTCCGTCTTATTTTCGCCCCTTTATTTATGACCCATCCGTTCCTTGTCATAGATGATGTACTAACATATTAGTACCACCTTTCTTTTTTTTTCTCAGCCTTGGGGGACCTTAAGTAAAGTCCCAAATCGTAATTGTTTGGTAAACTAACCTTTTCTCAGTGTCTTAAAGATCCAAAGTCGATAACATCGTTATCGTTAGACCATGTTTTTATAAAGGTACCGGGGTGAGTCGAGGTAATAGTCTAACAATGAGTAAGACTAAGGAAGGGAAGGGGGTAGGACCGACGGACGAGAGGTCGTGTGTTTCGTGGGTGATGTCGTATATCCATTTATGAAAATTTCTTTACTGAAAGGACCACTAAAAAGGAGGTAAATAGAGTGCCGTTTAGTCGGTTAACGATACTGGGTCGTTTCGTTTTGTCACACACCACGTTAATAGACCCTTTATATTCTGGTAGATACGGTAGTCTATTACGTCCCTTCCACCCGAAACAAAGGACTTGTTGGACGGACCAGTGACACTACCGGGGGTTTAGGAGTCTATTTACCTGTCCGGAGATGAAAAGAAACCGACGTATTGAGGTCGAGAGACACTTAGTCCTAGTTTGAGGAACGACACCTCTATTCTAGTAAATATGGTGTAAAATTTTCGTTCTCAAGGGAAACTTTCCGAGTAAAATGAGAAAATCTCAGTATACTGTGAGAAAGTGATTGGGTCTCCCAGGATTCTGGATGTCGTCTCCGGGAACACAGAGATGTTATCGTATATAGTTATTATTCGTGTTCTATACTTACTTGACTTAAGTGTATTATGAAGACAGAAGGGTGTTTATCAAAATCCTTGAATGTTTTTAGTAAAGTTGTTTACGGAAGTGTAACTAACTGATCTGTATAGACGAATTTAAAGATTCTTCTTACTAAAAATATAGACATATTTTTAATGTTACCGTCTTTTGTTGTTCTGGTGGTTAAACATTACCTTTTGAACTAGGGTTACTTTCACTTAATCTTTGACGTTTATGTACGTTTATTTCTCGGTGACTATAAAATACAGAGTTGATTAAATTTCTTTAGTGGTTTAGTGTATTTTTTTTTTACGTTTGTGATGGATTTAACACCTTAGTCGACATTCTCGAACACACCACTGAAGAGAACTCTTTAAAGACGACCCGAATGTCTACGATTATGACAGAATAAAAGGGTGCGACTGTAGTATACGTTTGATGGTACAATTCTTGTGTAAACGTCTTATGTATTCATCACCTTACTTTGTAATAATCAAGAATAAACGTCGACGACGGTTGGAGACTCGGGTTCGAGATTAACCTTAATGTCACTTAAACTTTCGTCACAGGTGAGGTCCTAGACTTATTGTATATGTCTCGACGGTAGGCTCTGGGTGAAAGAAAATTTTACGTATGAAGACTTTTGAGTCTCAATTTATTTACGTCGGCGGGGGGGGGAGGGTGAAGTACTGAACTACCTACATCTTAAGATTCTATGAACTTGTCAACACTCAAGTTCAGAAACGATTTAGTACACACATGACCAAACTCGTTATTGTCTAAATTTTACCTTTACATGGTATATAAATAAACAATTTCAAAATAAAGAGAAACTAGTTTTCATTAAAAATTTTTCGGCAACCAAAGACCTAAAAAGTGGTACTCGGTCGAGGGTGAAATTTACAAAGGACTAATGACCGACGAAGAGTCCGATTATTTTCGACGATTTAGTGTCGATCCTGTTTCCAGGGGTGACACCACGTATTTTTTCTTCTAAATGTCAGTATACGATACGACTTGTCGGAACAGTCCCGTTGTGTCACGGGACGCAGACACTGTCCGATTTTGTTTGACGTGCGGTCTAGACTAAAGTCTGAATGTATTCTCCGGTCACCCCGACATCGGAGTCACGAATCCTCTTATTTGACCTAACCCTTCCCCGGTACTCCTCCTACTCACCTCCGGTCCCGACCTGCTAATTGTACACGAATCAAAATCACTGACTAAAGGAGTCTATCTGTTAAGGGTTACAACTAAACGGGGAAACGGGTCAAAAGACAGAGTGAGGAAACGAGTGGAGAAAACGTGTACCTGTGCGAGAGTTAGTGTGGACGGTCTTTGTAGTGGGCTGGTAACCCCATTGACATAGCATAAACCGATATAATTACTGATATCTTTCCTCTACGGTCCATTTCAAGATCCTACTGGTCTAGAGAAAAATCACCCTTGACTTAAGCATTATGGTAGAATGATCGTTTCTTTCGTCTCCCATGTGACGATACCGGACAAAGATGGTTTATCAGTGACCAGTAGACCTAAAAGTCCGATCATAAAGTTGATAGAAAGGTGAAATCACCCTGAAAACATAATTAAGTAAGGAGTTTTTTGTTTGTTTGTCTTTCGAACATAACTTCGATACTAGTCTATTTGCGAACACTTTTGTCTATCCACCTGATGAGAAGACAAAAAAATTCAATAAGTTTAACGTAGACCTTCTCCGACCTGAAGTCCATCGAGATGTGGGGGAAGATTCCAAATCGACTCCGAATTCTCCTGACCGACACGGACGAGTAATAAATACGTCGAAGGTTTGTTGTTTGCGGACGTTGACAGGTTTTTCTTTGCTTTCTCGGGTCTACGAAGTCACTTTGTATGGAAAGGGACTACATCCTATCTTCCTGTGTCTGTTTTTCGTTACTGCTAACCCGGGTTGGACTCGAAGAGGCCAACGTTGACGTCTCTTTCCTTCCTTCAGGTCGAGTTCTACGTTTACATAACGTCGTCCGCCGTCCTCCAGGTCTAAGGTCACGACCAAATCTATGATTGTTCGACCCAGTAGAGTTCGTTTAGTGAAATGAAGAGACCAAGAGTCGACAGAGTGAAAACGTTATTTCTCAAACCTGTGTAGTCGTCAAGAGTTTCAATTCACCTCCAGTTCTACATATTGGATGTCCAGAATGTAATTCATGTTTCAAGACCCAGACTAGAGGTTCCAAAGACTAAGTCGTTCAGACCGACACTCGCCCCTTCCCTCACGGACCCTTAAACGTAAATACTGTTAAAGGCTCCACTACGGTTCCGACACCCTGTCCCTTGGTGAGGATTCTTGATGACTTAACCTACTAAGATTTCCTAGACGTTCAAGACTTCCCGAGGAGTATCGAGATTCGATAACGTACAACAAATACGGACCCAGTTCTTTTGTCTCCTCACCAGTATTGAGTAGGAGGACCCGAAAATCATCTTTTAGTGTTCTAAGGTCAAAAGTACCTTCAGTAAACGAATTATTAATTTTGTCTTCCACTACTGTTCACAAGGGTCACGTTCTAGTTAAAAAATTTTTTACCCGTCACAGATATCGACATGTTTAACTGAACATTTTTGTATCAACCTTTAAGTAAACAACTCTTTAAGTACAACTGTATTAGACACAAGTGAGAAACATAGAACGTAAATTTTAGTACAAACGGTCTACGTAAAGTCATATCACTAATATCGATTATTTTAACTTAACATATGAACTTTCAACGATTTTCTCATCTAGAATTTATAGGAGTGGTACTTTTTTATCGTTTATTCACCACACGATTACGATGTCCCCGTTAACAAAACACTATGTCTTCACATAGTTCAATTGTATAACCAAACGTGTTCCAACGTATTAACACATGTTTGAACGTGTTACAACACAGTTAATGTAGAGTTATTTCGACCTTTTCCATTTCTATTATTTTATTACTTTATTTTAGTACGAACAAATGTATTTAAACTATTAGTGACAACTTACACTGTGATCAAGAACCATTTATTCACGACCAGAGATATTAGTGACCATTTAGTACACTCCAATTAAGACCAAGATCAAGACAGTGACTGTTTTACACTGGCATTTCAGTACAGTGCTGAGACCCAGAGTTTTAAGAATAGACAGTTTATTCTCGTAAGAATTCACTTACTATAGACAAATACTAAGATCTAAAGGTGTATACATTCATGTACTTTGTATTTAGACAAAATCTTGGTTTTATATTTACTTTTGTCTCTGTCTGATCAAGGTACACCATTACCATCTACGTTCCTAATTTTCATTAACAACTTTGGTAGAGAGAAGGGTCCCGATGAGTTTTAACCAAAAGGACGACGACGAAGACAAGGAATAGGGAGACATTTTAGGAGGTGGTCGAAGGACGACGAGAGTCTTTTTTTCAGGTTTAAGAGATAAGTCCAAGGATGGGAAGGGGTTGGGGTAGACGAAATCTAGTAGAAGGGTCCCGACAGATTTGAGAGGTCACTGGAAGAAAGACTAGGAACTTGGACGGTTCAATCAAAGGAGGAGTCCCGGAAACATGGTTGTCGTGAAAGAGCGACTACAAAATCTGTACGATTCAACTCAGGAAGGTATCTAAATCTAGAAACTTCTGGTAGGTATTGAAGAGTCAGTGAAGTAGAGTACAGTTGACCTATCGTGAACAATAACCGATAAAAAGAACAATCTATAAAAATAGAAGTAATCGACACACACGTAGGTAGAGGAGAACTTTTACATTCAAGAGAATACCGTCCTTAGGAGAGATAACTAGTGGGATAGGAATCTCAGACCGTCTCACATACCGCGTACTATCTACGAGTTTTATAAGTCCTATTTACTATAATATTTGTACTATATCCCCTTTAAGTAAATGAAACATATCTTTGCACTCGGATGTAATTGGATCGATTTGTACATACAACTTGTATGATGTAGGATCTGCGAAAAGATTCAAGAATTAAATAATTATATAATAGTATCGAATGTAAAATGTTTACTCTTCTAACTGATTCTCTCTTCAATTAACTGAAAGAATTTCAGTCCTTAGGTAATTCGTGCACCAGTCCTAAGTTTGGACCCGACAAAAGTCTTATTCACGAAAATTAGTACAATACCTACCATTCTACTCCGAGGATTCTATTCAAGGAGGGAGTGGAGGGGGGGTTTTAAGTACCGTTTACTGGTGGACAAATACGAATTAGTGAAGGCGACTACTCTAAGAGTGATGGAGTCCTAGTCGTGTATAAATCTCGAGACTAAAGAGAATAAGACACTGAGGTTTAAAGAGGATTGTAAAGGGCATGAGGGACCAGGGTCAAGATGAGAAACTCCGGATATCTTGTTCCAATTAGAGAGAAGAAGTACCGTTAGGAAGTCAAAACCTTCGATGAACAGTAACGAAGGGATCTAGAAAAGAAACGATTAGACTGGTAGGGAAATAAGAAAGTCACCGAAGGATATATCTTTGTGAAATCGGGAGAATGATAAGACCAACGACAAGATAAAATATAGGAGATTTTTAAACCAGGGTCATAACTTATGTTATAAAAAGAATACCAGAGTGGTTGTATTTGCTCACTCGTTTAAAAGAGGTAGCAATAATTATTATGTTAAGGTAATTACTTACAATTGTCTTAAATACTTACCTCTAATTATCTTCTTTATTATTGAAGTAACTATCGGCTTTGTCACTAAGGTTGAAGATGACCCTGAAAACATAATTAAGTAAAGAGTTGTTTGTTTGTCTTTCAAACATACCTTCGAAACTTTTTAAATTAAGTGAACTTTAAAGATAAAACGTTACGACGTTTAAGAGAGAAGAAAGAACACATTGAAACACAATCATGATATGAAGTCGAAAATTTATTTTAATTAAAGGGTTCGTTCAATCAGTAACTTTTCACCGTGGACACCGTTCTAAAATCGAAAATTTTATTGCAATGGAGTTTGACACTCAATGATAGTCTTGTCGCCCAACATTTGAGAAGAACCACCTAGTATAACAAGACAGAGGAATTCAATTTTTGAATACCCTTTACATTTTTTATCTGTTTTTATTTTATTACTTGGTTGTACACATGTGGTGGATCTAAGTCGTTAATAGTAAAATATCGGTCAGAGTAGAGTCGAATATGGTGTGGATTGGGCAGAGAAGGACTTAATAACACTTTGTTCAAAGTACGTAGTATAGTAAAGTGGATTTTAATTCTTTTATAATTATATTCGTGAGATATATACGGATATTTTAATGACAGTTTAGATTTTTATTTAAGGAGTCACAGTAGTATAGCAGTCAGTAATAAGTTTAAAGGTTCTAAGAGTGTTTATATAACAGACATATTGATTGTATATTCTTTAACTTTTATTTTATAGTCTTATGTCGTGTGTGTCATTTCCATTCGTGTTAAAATACTGTGAAATCAAAGTAAACACACGTATCAAACACACACACATATGTGACCGAGTACACCTTTTGTAATTTGTCACGCAAGATCAGTTTTTTTCAAATTTTTTCTTTGATTACACATCGTTGTAATCAATGGTCATACGATTTTAGAGAATGACTCGTATCAAGACGAATAGGAAGAGGACCACTTCGACTGTCCTCGGAACCTGAGACGGTCAAATGAATAATTAATTAACACTTGTTTAACGATGCGCGAAGATCCGGAGTCAATGGAGTAGACCTTTTATTCACCCATCTTGATCGAGTCCAACAGGTCTACCACTACAAGTCTTGTTACCAAAGTGACCCACACCATATTTCGAAGCCTTTTACGGTAGATGGTATGGGAGTTGGACTTCTAAGTGTGACGTATAATAATAAAGATTCTGGGTGTTTTTTATCTTAAGAGAATTATAAGTTTGGATAGTAAAAAAGGAGTCGTGAAAAAAAGGGTATTGTGATTAGTTACGGGGACCCACTAGATCATTTCGGGAAAAGTCAAGATTACAAGATACATTAGGACATTAAGTTGTAATACATTATGACTTCTCAATTACAAGAATATATAACATAACCTTTCCATAACGAAAGTAACTTCTTTTCTACGGACACTTCTTTTGTTTGATGTATCGGGACTTAACCACTCTAAATATGGAGTTTCTCTGCTAACAAAAGAAGGTCTCAACGTGGTACCTAATAGGACACCTAACTGTGTCATCAGTCCCGAACCCTTGTAGGTTGACTGCCATTGATAACGACACACGGGTCCTCGCGGGTTGTCTGTCGGACGGCGTGACGGTACGACAGCGACGGACGTCTCAGACGGTGATCGGGGTCAACAGCCCTAACTCAAAGTAGGTTTCAAACAAAACAGTGTTGGTACAGTCCAAATGACGTAGGCCCGACCGAACAAACGGACGAGACCGAAGGGTCTCTAAGGTAAGACCTTTGTCGTGAAATTATACGGAAATGGTCACAAGATAGAAGGACCCGATGTTGTCCCGGTGGGACACCGGTGAAACGTAATGGTCTTTGTCTTTTTCTTTTTTTTTCAAATTAAAATTTACGTGAAACTTATTGTTAATTCAAGACACGTGGTTTTTTAGAACCGATCAAGATAGTTCAGTTAATCTTTTATAAATACAACACTTTTCTCGAGGTGTTATTTGAACTTTTAGTTTGTTACTCATTGGTCATTGTGAAAAAAAAAAATCCTGTTTGTGAAACACAACAATAAGGAGACACCCTAAAAATATGTATGGTATTTATGACGATTCCAATTTGGTTTGATTTAATAGATGAGAATTCAGAGATTGATGTAACATATGAAAATCTACGGTACTAAAAGTTATTACACTTTTATTTAAATTAAACGGAGTCACCGTACGAAATAGAGATTTACCGTAACACGTTGTCTTAACATATGTTCGGAGTGTACATTAAGTTGTAAAAGATCGTCAGAGTAAAATTTTTGCCCATCTTCCTTTGTCCACTTTAAATTTCTAAAATAAAGTGGGTTGTATTGGTTTTTAGTAGTAAAATTGTACGTTCATTGGTCGACCGAATGACCATTTCTTGGTCGGACGGTTACGTCCTCTGTGTCCCTCTACACTCAAACTAGGGACCCAACTCTTCTGGGGGACCTCCTCCTTTACCACTGGGTGAGGTCATGAGAACGGACCTTTTAGGGGACTGTCTCCTCGAACCACCCGATGTCAACAATCCCAACGTTTCTCAACCTGTGTTGATTCGATGACTCGTACGTTGTACTTTAAATAATTACTCGATTAAATGTAATAAACCATCAGAAATTTTGGGTGACACGTAAAATGTAAACACCTTGTAACAGTTAAACGTGAACAATGTGAACAAGAGTTGTCGGGTGTACACCATCGTCGACGGTATAACCTGTTACGTCGAGATTTGCAAGTATGTTCTCTATTACAGGTTGTCTATAAATAAGAAGTCCGATGGGAAATCTAAAACGACAAATACTGGTCGTATACCCTAACTAGATCGTTAACAAAAGAAAGTCTTATCGATATATTATTCTCTTCTCTTTTACTAAACTTCACCGTAGAGAAAGACAGTTTACATGACAGTTCACCATTAACTTTCTACCTTCCCTGGTTTCAATCGTAATAGGTTAATTCTCCTTTAACGTCTCTCGATCTTTATTTCTGAAGAGAAGGCAATCCTTGATTGTCTTTTCATCAAGAGTTGAGACCGATCCACTTTCCCGGTGACAATCTCGAAAGTTTCGACTGTCAATGGGATGGGAACTGGACCTCAGCAGTCCCAACTTTTCCATATAAAGAGTCTTCACTCAAGAAAAAAACGGTAGAAAAGAAATCAACATAAAATTTTTATATTAAAAAAAAGATGAACCTTTTTAAACAACGACAAATCAAAGATTCGACACAGACTGAGACACTGGGGTACGTGACATCGGACGGTCCGAGGAGACGGGTCCGTTCTTAAGACCTCACCCAACGGAAAAGGAACCTTTTTATGAACTCTACTTTTTGTTTAGGACGGAAATTTTGAAGTTTACTTAATTGTCACCCTTCCATATTTTATAAAGTTTTATAAATTCTTTTATAACTATTGATACTAAAAAATTAACCACCGATATATGGTTTAACCACTGTAATGAATCACACTGGACTTCTTTCCCTTGATGTTTATCGCGCACTAGAATTTAACCTCTCACTCTGTTCGTCAGAGTTTCCTACACCTACTCTTCCACTTGTACGTGTTGAAGGTATCTTTTGTTAAATTACCATCTAAAGTTTTCAGAAATTTATGCTTACGCTAAATCAGATCATAAAGGTAAAACCCTACCAGTTTCTCCATTTATCTCCTAAACTTCAAATTTATTTCCTACTTTTGTCTGATGTTATGTAAAATAAACTTTTTTGTATAAATTACCCGAAGTGTCCATCGCGATCACCATTTCTTGGACGGACAGTAACGTTCCTTTGTATCCTCTGGACTCAAGTTAGAAACCCAGTCCTTCTAGGGGCTCTCCTCCCGTACCGTTGGGTGAGGCCATAAGAACGGATCTCTTAGAGTACCTGTCTCCTCGGACCGTCCGATGTCAGGTAACCCAACGTTTCTCAGTCTGTGTTGACTCCGTTGAATCGTACGTACATACGTTTATAAATTATTCACATTAATAAATTGTTTATACTAATCATAATGTAGTCATTATTTTTAATGTATCAAAAATGTGAAGAGTCGGTTCCTTTAACGACAAAGTCACTTCAACTTCAACATTTTTATAAAGGATTTATATATTTTTTGGATTGTATAAAACGGGTATTTCCATTGTGAAGAGTAAAAAGTCAGTAAGAGTACAAGCTGAGAAACACTGGAGTACCTGACGTCGTGCGGACCGAAGAGATAGGAAGTGTTAGAGGGTCTCGACCGACTTTGAGTACAGGTAACTCAGTCACTACGGTAGGTTGGTAGAGCGGGAGACAGCCGGGGAAGACGGAAGTTAGAAAGGGTCCTAGTCCCAGAAAAGATTATTCAGTCGAGAAGCGTAGTCCACCGGTTTCATAACCTCGAAGTCGAAGTCGTAGTCAGGAAGGTCACTTATAAGTCCTGACTAAAGGAAATCCTAACTGACCAAACTAGAGGAACGACAGGTGCCCTGAGAGTTCTTAGTAGAGGTTGTGGTGTCAAATTTTTGTAGTTAATAAGTCGCGAGTTGGAGGAAACACCAAGTTGAGAGTGTAGGGAGGTACTAATTACCTGGAAACAACCGTTTCATTACAGAGACGAAAAATTATACGACAGATCCAAACTGATCTACCTGGAAACAACCGTTTCATTACAGAGATGAAAAATTATACGGCAGATCCAATCAGTATCGAAAAGAAGGTTCCTCGTTCACAGAAAATGAAAGTGCCGACGTAAGTGGTAGACGTCACTAAAACCTTGGGTTCTTCTATTTCAAACAGTGACAAAGGTAATAAAGGGGTAGATAAACGTACTTCACTACCCTAGTCAATGGTACTAGAAACAAAAAACTTACAAGTCAAAATTCGGTCGAAAAGGTGAGAGGAGAAAGTGAAAGGAGTTCTCCGAGAAATCAAGAAGAAACGAAAGACGGTGTTCCCTTATGATAAAACCCTTATGTATTTTCATTATGATAAACCACGTTTTTAATTACAGACCCTCACCTGTTGCACTACCATTCTTTTAAGTGGTATTGTCGTGGATGGAGTATGTACATTCGACTAGGGGTGGGGTGGGTGGTTCCAGTAGGGTAATAACCATTACGATAACGGAACACACGAGTACGACTCTCTTACTCCTCAGAAGAACAGACTAGAGAGTGTGAGATGTAAGTGAGATAGTCGTTAAGAGAACCGAGAAAGAAAATTTTCATATAATTTTTTACTTGTAATTTTTTTAATTCGGTAAAAGTTTCGATGTGAAAACCAGGCTCAGTGAGACGAAACATTGGACCTATTAACGTCAACAGACGATCGACCATGGGGGACGAAGGAAGGAACGGAAGAAAGTCGGATAAGAGTCGTATCTCTCCCTACAACAATTTTACATCCAGTCTAGTATAGTGGATTGACGAGGTGGGACCTTACCTAAGGGTGAAAAGTGTTCTATTTTGATTTAAGGAGTGTTACCACATGTTCCAGGATACATTAGGACCTAATATCCTTAGTGATGAAGAGGAGGGGGACAATTTAGAAACTGTAATAGAGGAACGAGTGACGACAAGTGAATTGTGTAGTCCACAAGAGAGTGACTACGTGAAACGTGAAACGAAAACGTGAACGAGAAAGGAGGCGACCCTACAAAAGGTCGTCTATAGGTGTAGGGAGTGAGGGAGTGGTTGACCTCTAGAACCGTGTTTACAGTGGTAAAGTCACTCCAGAGGGACTGGTAGGATAAATTTTAGTGTTCGGAGATCCCAGATGATAATCTTAAGGGGTGTAGTCGACACTGTGTGGACGAGTCAGAACCAAGAAGGTAGGATTAGAATAGAGGGAGTGACAGTCGTCTTGAAAACAAGAGACAACTGACTGTCCAAACACAAAAATTTTTTACTAATTTCTTTTGTCCAATCCACTATGTTTGTTTGAAATGAGTTATGAAGTACTTCACCTACCAGAGGTAAACCTCTTGACACTCTGTCCCGTCTTCCGTCCTCTGAAAGTATCCTATTTCTTATTTCTTGTTCCTTCTCTCTTTATCTTTTATAGTCTGACTGTCTCCGGAGTCTCAGTCAGAACAAACCCCACTCTTCCTTTATTCTTATCTCGGGCCTCAACCGAACCACAAACCCTTAATCGACTGACCTATATGGGTCAGGGACCAATTCCTCCTAAATCTCCCAGTATTTTCAATAGTACCAAAACCAAACGATTGGAACATGGGGACCGTACTGACTGAGGTAGAACTCAGATCTTTAAATAAAGTTGTAAACATTAATAATTTCGAATCGATTGTATAGAAGAACGAAGAGAATGGAGATTTAGAATTATACAGAGTGGATGAAAAAGATAAGAAAGAAGGTTCCCTCTATTTTTGAAGAATAAATTTGGGTACGAGATACGGGTACGAGTTTAAGGTAGAGAAGGAGGGAAGGAGACCCGGTACAAAGTGGTCCCTAGAGGAGAATATACATAAACGAATTCCAAAAGTAAAAAGATGGGTAGATGTGTGTATGAACCTAGAGAGGAAAATTTTAAGAGTAATGATGGTAGGAAGTCCTGATTTATATTGTTAGACATTTTAGAAACATAACAAGAAGAGAAAAACAAAATACAGAAATGAAAGATAGTCTACTTATACAGACTTTATTTTATAACTTAAACAGTAGAGAGACTAACTTTTTGAGACAGTTATTAGATAAATAGTAACCAAGTACGACTATTATTATTCGTATATAGGAGACCCCCCTTTTTACTGAAACTCCATGTTATGTTCATTGATTTAGGATTAAAAGTATAACATCCGATAATAAGAGTACAAGTAACATTCAGAGGTTTTTCCTACATACTTCACAAAGTTTTGTAAACTTGACCCTTCAAAAAAGAGAAATCTCCTTGAAGGGTTGAATTGTTCTCATAAAAAGAGGTTGAAGAGTGTGTAAAAAAGTAGACAGACGGAAATGGGACTGAACAAGGAGAAGAATTCCCATCAAGTGGAGAAAGAGACTGAAAGTTTCCGAAAAGAGTCTGTAATAGATAAAATATTTTGAAGACTAGTGGATTTAAACGCTTAACCTAAACACGTAGATGTTCTTGTCTCTTACTCTATCAATGCTAGTGTAATCTATATGACTATTATTTGTAACGGAACCCAATAAAGTTTCTTAGGTGACCCGATCTAAAGACAAAAACATATTTTATTATCTCTAAAGTACCTATGTTTTCAGTGATGTATAGTGAGGATCATCTACCTCTTCTCCTCTTTCTAAGTGTAAACACATCATGTAGTGTTAAAGGTTTCTTGAAAACTACACAAAGGTGTGAATTTGTGGTGTTAAAGGACATAAACGTACACTTCAGTGAAGTCAGTACAGGTTGAGACACACTGGGGTACCTGAGATCGGACGGTCCACGGAGACAGGTATCCTAAGAGGTCCGTTCTTATGACTTCTTATGTCCCTAGAAGGACTGTGTCCCTAACTTGGTCGTAGAGAACGTAGATAGACGCAACCGTCCACCCAAGAAATGGTAATCACGGTAGACCCTTCGGGCTAAAGGACATACCAATTAGAGTTAAAGTTCTACTTCACTTACTCAAAGACTCCTCAATTTACGACGGAGGAACGAAGGGAATGACGTGTGTCAATCAATCACCAGTACGACTTACGTCGAACATTTCTAGACAGAAGTTTCAAATACAAATAAGGAGACTTACTACCCCTCGGTCAACACTGTGGACGGTGAGACGTCCGACCCACCTGAGTCAACCAGCTCAACCGACCCACTCCCCTCTGAAGGAGGGAATCCTGAAAGTTACACGTGTCTTATCCATAGAACCATAGACAAGGACGGTGCTACACGGACCATTTCTTGGATCCCCTCTCGACTACCACTACCCCGGGGCTGACTTCCTAAGGATACTCGATGACGGAGCGTACTTCCAGACGACTACGCCTCCGACCTCTTTCGTTTCATTCGTACCTCCGTCCACCCTCTTCTCTAAGACCGAGAGACGACGACGACGACGACGACGATTCAGTGAAGTCAGCACAGACTGAGACACGCTGGGGTATCTGTCGTCGGGTGGTCCGAGGGGGCAGGGACCCTAAGAGGTCCGTTCTTGTGACCTCACCCAACGGTAAAGGAAGAGGTTACGTACTTTCACTTTCACTTCAGTGAGTCAGCACAGGCTGAGAATCGCTGGGGTACCTGACGTCGGATGGTCCGAGGAGACAGGCACCCTAAAAGGTCCGTTCTCATGACCTCACCCCACGGTAGCGGAAGAGGTAGACCGAGAGATCTGATCCCATTAAATCGTGTCTGGACCCGGAGTTCCCCCGAAGGGTCCACCACGACCACCATCTCTTGGACGGACGGTTACGTCCTCTGGATTCTTACGTCCGAGCTAGGACCCTACCCTTTCCACAGGACCTCCTCCCGTACCGTTGGTCTAGGAGACCTCCTCCCGTACCGTTAGGTAAGGTCATAAGAACGGACCTCTTAGGGTACTTGTCCCCTAAGACCACCCTATGTCAGGTACCTCAGTGTTTCTCAGTCTGTACTGACTTCGTTGAATCGTGTGTGCGTGCGTTCGGAGTTTCAGTCCTGGTGAGGGTATCACAGACATAAATAAATGAATAATGGGTGCTATACGTTTAATCTTTTAATATTACTTTATTCCCTCGTGTAGCGAAGAGGGTAGAAACCAAAATTATTAAATGTCCTACCTTAACACGTATCTGTAGGACACCAGTGACCTTTGACTTCTTATCAGAAACACACGAAGTTACACACACGTACACACACTTCTTTTTCCCGAACGACATGGTCACACCCGGAAAAGGCGGAGGGAGTGTACCGGTCTATCTTTAGTTGTAGTTATCGACACAGGAGTTTAGTCTTGTTAATACTGTCTCTTATCTCGTTTGTCTCCGTGGGTTCATTTACCCTTCGGACTCTCACAAACCTCCTCCATTCTCGTCTCCGACTCATTACTTCTCTTTTATTCTTCCACTTTTCTATAGCACAGACGACTGTCATGTAAAGTGACCGAGAAGAGGTGGTTTCTCTCAGTGATCGTGTGATAAGACTTTCTAAGGTAGGTTAAATTCGGGATCCAGTTCCTTAACCTTTGTTTTAGGAGATCGTCAAACTCAAATCGAAGTTCCATAAGATAAGTTAACGTTCGGGTGACGTATGGGATCATTATGTGTATCTACTTTACTCCGAAGTATAGTATATATAAATCGACTCTGACAAAAAGAGTTATTAAAGGAAAGTACGAGACTACTTCACTATGAGTAAATAAATGTAATGATGTTTACCTTTCTAAAGGGTTGAGAGAAAATTTATAGTGACCATTTTCTAATATAAAATCAAAACATTATGTTCACTAATCCCTGTATGGTGAAAGTCTGAGTTAAACAAAAATAAACTTGTATGGACGTAGTATGTAGGTCAAGGTTGAGGACCCGAAGGAGAAGATAGTCACATTCTAAAAATAAAAATAAATAAATAAAAATATTTATGTTGTGATAGAAATAAGTTATACAAAAGTACAATATTCACCCACTATTCTATTATCTACCATGATAAGTGACATAACAGACGGTGGAAGTAAAATAATGGATTATTTTATGAAGTTCCACTTTAAATTATTAATAGTCAGAATAAAACATACACATATACACATTTTATTAAATTTACGTTTCATACGTAACACGACACCGTTATATCCATGTCAAGTCAAGTCAAGTCAAGTCAACGAGTCAACACAGACTGAGAAACGCTGGGGTACTTAACGTCGTGTGGTCGGGAGGGACAGGTAGTGGTTGAGGACCTCAAGTAAGTTTGAGCACAGGTAACTCAGCCACTACGGTAGGTCGGTAGAGTAGGAGACAGCAGGGGAAAAGGAGGACGGGGGTTAGGGAGGCTCGTAGTCCCAGAAAAGGTTACTCATTTGAGAAGTGTACTCCACCGGTTTCATAACCTCAAAGTCGGAGTCGTAGTCAGGAAGGTTATTTGTGGACCCCTACTAGAGGAAATCCTACCTGACCAACCTAGAGGAACGTCAGGTTCCCTGAGAGTTCTCAGAAGAAGTTGTGGTGTCAAGTTTTCGTAGTTGAGAAGTCGTGAGTCGAAAGAAGTGTCAGGTTAAGAGTGTAGGTATGTACTGGTGACCTTTTTAGTATCGGAACTGATCTGCCTGAAACAACCGTTTCATCATAGAGTCGAAAACTTATACGATAGATCCAACCAGTATTGAAAAGAAGGTTCTTCATTCGCAGAAAATTAAAGTACCGACGTCAGTGGTAGACGTCACTAAAACCTCGGGGGTTTTGATTTCAGACCGTGACAAAGGTGACAAAGGGGTAGATAAAGGGTACTTCGCTACCCTGGTCTACAGTGCTAAAATCAAAAGACTTACAACTCGAAATTCGGTTGAAAAAGTGAGAAGAGAAAGTGAAAGTAGTTCTCCGAAAAATCAAGGAGAAGTGAAAGACGGTATACCCACCACAGTAGGATCCCTGCCCTCTCGGACCACCCGACGGCAGATACCCCAACGTGTCTCAACCTGTGTTGACTTCACTGAATCGTCGTCGTAAACGTATAGTCTCCAATAACTATAAAGAGGGTCGTTAGAACTAAGGTCGAACGTGAAGAAGGTCGGGTCGTAAAGAGTACTACATGAGACGTACATTCAATTTTTCCGTCACACCGTTATATGTCGGAACTGTGTGGGGAAAGGGCTAAACCTTGGTCAGACAACAAGGTACAGGTCAAGATTGACAACGAAGGACTGGACGTATGTCTAAAGAGTTCTCCGTCCAGTCGACCAGACCACAAGGGTAGAAAAAGTCTTAAAAGGTGTTAAATAACACTAGGTGTGTTAGTTTCCGAAACCGTATCAGTTATTTGGTCTTTATCTACAAAAAGACCTTGAGAGAACGAAAAAGGTACTAGGTCGCCTACAACCGTTAAACTAGAGACCAAGGAGACGGAAAAGATTATGGTCGAACTTGTAGACCTTCAAGTGCCAAGTGCATGACGACTTCGGACAGAACCTCTTAAAACTCGTAATGAAATGATCGCACACTCTACTCATGTTGACACGTCATCAAACTCGTAAGAAACCGTAACGGAAAGAAACCCTAACCTTACTTTTGACTGAAAAAGGTCAGGACATACCAGTTGGGGTCTTAGTCTAACTAATATAAGAAACGTCGGTTTCTACCTCTTCGAGATATGTCAATCGTTTTTGTTCTGGTCCTCAACTGACACCGAGTTAGTACTTGAGGAATAACGGTTTAAGTCTGAATTTAACTTCTTTCACCCCTTTTGGTGATGTGGTAAGTCCATACTGGATTTAGTTTAACGAATACTAATATGTACCTTCACTCTTTATCTAAATTCCCTGATCTAGACTATCTATCTCACGGACTACTTGATACCTACCTTCAAACACTCTGTCCTCTGTCCCTAGTTCTGGTAGGGGTACCTTTTCTTTACGTTTTTTCGTTTTACCGACAGACTCCTCCGGAATGTTTATCGACACTTTTCTTCTCTTCGTTTTTCGTTTCCTCTTTTCCTTTCTATATTCGTAGACTTACGTCTCAAGGTTTCTTATCGTTCCTTTCTATTCTTTCGGAAGGAGTCACTAGTTACGTTTCTTTATCTCCTTTTGTTGTCCTACCCTTTCTGATCTCTAGAGGAGTTCTTTTAATCTCTATGGTTCCCTTGTAATGCACGTTTCTACCCGAGTTATTTCCTGTCTTTACCATACCTGGATTGTCTTCGTCTTCTATAATTCTTCTCCACCGTTCTTATGTATCTTGTTGACATGTCTTTTCTCGAAGTGCTAGGTCTATTAGTGCTACCACACTAGTGAGTGGATCTCGGTCTGTAGGACCTTACACTTCAGTTCACCCGGAATCTTTTTGTAGTGATCCTTGTTTCGATCACCTCCACTACCTTAAGGTCAACTCGATAAAGTTATATCCATGTAAATACATATTTGTAGTAACCGATATTAGTAGTAAGTTAATTATGAAAACCTAACTAAGTTATATAGAGATTGTACTTACTAGTTAAGTATTAAGATATTGGGTAAGTAAAGATAACAAGAGGTGTAAAAAAAAAGAAAAAATCTTTCTCTTACCGTGAAATTATTTTGGTATTTTACTCACTCATCTAACCTAATGTATTAGAACTAGTATTCCAAAAATAAAAATTTAATTTTAAGGAATCTGGAGACTTAGTTATATAAAAAGTACATGTCCAAAATACAAAAAAAAAGTTTATCGGAGTTTACCGTTGAGTGAGGGCACAAGAACGGACCTCTTAGGGTCCCTACCCCCTCGGACCACCCGACGGCAGATGCCCCAGCGTGTCTCAGCCTGTGCTGACTTCGCTGAGTCGTCGTCGTCGTCGTCGTCGTCGTCAGAGTAAATGACGGTGAGTGAATAATGAGTGTATAGTACATAGTGAAAAATAAAGAACTTAGTATCAATTGTGTGATTAAAATATAAAACCTGTAATACTAACGTTATAGGTTTCAGAGACACTTATCAAAAAGACGTATCACAAAGACAATTCTTATGGAATAAAGGAAATCATGAAATTAATAAAAAATAAAAATTGAATATAAAGGATCTTGAAGTAAACACACTTAAGAAACTCCAGACTTTACTTCAAAGTAAAAGGTCTCTCCTAAAGTAAACGCAAACAATCCATGGACTCCCATGAGGACTAATAAATTTTATGTGAAAATCCAATCTAACCCGAAGGGACAGTGTGGTGACATTCGTAATATTTAGACCCGACGTTAGGTGGTCTCCTGATGAAACCCCAACCAACAATTAGGAATTCTTGCTATAAAAACGGTGATTACACTTCCAACTCCATAATGACCGGGAAGGGTTAAAAGACGTCCGTAGAGTAATCTGAGGGAAAAAAACCGTTCAGGATTTATAACAAAGAACTTGAAAGAGGGTAGGAGTGTGTCAGTAGTTTAAGTTTCGAGTACTTCCCACCGACTACCAAACCCTACTTTCTGTTGAATTTACGAAGGCAGGGAGAGAGAGAACAAGACCTAATCTATACTAATATTCGAATGACTTCTCTTTCGTATAAAAAGGTGTGTTTTGAAATATATATTGAAACTTTTAGAGAGAGTGTTAAATTTGTGTAAAGTGTTAATATTAAAAGGAAAAGGGTCTTGTGAATGTTTAAACACTCCAACAAGTGACTCGTAACAAACATTTTCGTTTTCTGACCTTCGTAGAGTTTACTAGTCGTTACTTCCTCATTAACTTGGTTAATAAGGTAGATAAATTACCTTATGATACGTCGATATTTTTCCTTGTCTATCCACTAGACCATTATCTTTGAAGAGACATGATTAGTGTTTTATGAATTCTATACAATGGACTTTTTTCCACTTCATGTTTTATCTTATATGATGTAAGATGAAAAACATGTCGTTTCTCTTTTAATGATTATACAAAAGAATAAACGGTATACACAACTAAATAACTGAATTGGTTTATACGTGGATCGTGAATGCTAACGGTCCTTGAGAAGATTCATAAAATTACTTATAGTTTGGTCAAGTAGGAGTACATTCCGGGAAATCCGTCTATGGTAATTTGGGTGAAAACGTCTACTTCTTTTACTTCGTATCTTTCCAATTCATTGTCCGGGTTCCAGTCTATCGATCCTTTACCTTCCTATGCGTTCTTTGTATATGTTTACTATTCGACTTCCCCTGTCCTACCTCGTGTCACCCCCGTCTACCTCGTCCGTCTCCATTCTCTTTCCAGAGATACACATGGGCGGATGTAAAAAACAAAAGTTTGACACACCTACTTAATACATAAACCTGTTCGTTTTATATATTAAAAATTTTGGTAGATCGTAAAAAACAACAAAAGTCACCTTCTATAAATCGAACGGTATGGTGACCCTCTCCTTTATAGCTCCGATCAAACATTTAGGAAATATAAAGTCGGAAAGAAAAGACTGTGTCTCTACTTTTCCTAGAAGAGTAAAATTATTTTATGAAAAAGGATATGGTAAAATTCAATCTTTTACCACTATCGAAAACACAGACCCTCTACTAAATTCCGGAGGTTGTTCGTTTTAATGAAACAAAAGAAATTTTTGAAAAAAAAAAAAAAAACTCCCCAACTCTACCCTATCCACAAGACTAACAAATTGGTCTTTTAAGTTCCAAAAGGACCTTAACACGAGCTTTTTACCATAAAATAAAATTAGGTGTGGACCTTAAGTACCATTTTAGACCGAGGTAGAGTGACGGGGACCAAAGGACGGTATGAAAGAAGGAAATGGGACGAAATAAAATCAAGGACCGTAAATAGTTATTAACGGTAAACGCAGTAAAAACAACGATACAAATAAACAAGTACCAGACAGAGGGAATGGCTTAATTACTTATTTTACGAAACACTTCTGTTCTTGAAACTGAACGAAAAACTACGATATCGAGTTGTGTGAATCTATGTCACCGGGGGAAAGTCATTTATAAATAACTACAGCAGTATCTTTCAGGGTCAAATTAGAGAGATATATTTATATATGTAAGTCTCGCTCTTCAAAAAAAAAAGTGTAACAAAAGATAAAGAAAATAAGAGTAGGTTTAGTATTGGTTAGAACCTTACGTCACGTAAATAAAGGTACCATAATACTTTAATCAAAGAGATTCCTGTAACGGAAAGCTCCCCACAATGTTTCTCTTTGGTCATTGGAGACATACTTTAAATTACGTTTTGATCTTATTTACATACACCAAAAGAGACTATAAACGAATTTTAAAAGACGACTCGAGAATTAACTAACAAACGAAAGTATTTATAACTGTTGTATACCTTACATAAGGACCTATGGTAAGATGTCTTAAACAAGATGTTATACTGACCTAGAAAGATTAGAGTGTCCTTTTTATTGAAATCAAGTCATAAATAAACATATAAAGATATATTAGGACTCATTCCCTCCTCTCACATCGAGTTTTAAAAAACACACACAAATTAACGTTATCTCAGATAACCATTTCTGTAAAGTCCTTATTTTTGTTATCGTCAGTGGTAATACAAACGACTTTACCAGTAATAATAGAGACAGAATGACTACTTCCTCAACCCTTAGTCCCAACTTATCTAACAGGTTCCAGTAGTCAGTTCGACCCTAAGTTCGTGACAAAATAGACTGAGGTTTCAGGTATAAGAATTAGTGTTGACCTAATGAAGGGAAAGTGACAAATTGAAAAGGAAAATTGAAATAAATATATAACAAACGTAGAAACAGAAAATAACATTCGATGAGTTTTAATAAAATAAGTCGTATAATGTGTATTTTTTATGTACGTATGTAAATATTTACGGGAGGTTTCAGGATAAAATAAACATACGATTAACTTATTAATTATTAATAATTATTTATTGACTTTATCGTTAACTTCATGTGTCATAAATATTATCATAACGACTTCGTGGGCGATTGTCTCCTTCGTGAAAGTGTTATCGAACATGGTTTATTTACCGGAGAACTTTAACAAAAGGGACGAAACAAAAGAAAACAAGTAGAAATTAAAAAATTAACTCTTCCACCTGTCACCTGTTTACGACTATTTAAAGAGATCACAATTATAACGAAAAGTGATGAATTTTAATAGGTTTACAAGAACTCTTATTCTTATAAGGCACAACGTGGTCAATTGTTTTTAGAAAAATAAGACACAGATACGACGATTTTGAATAGTTTACTGTAAATTCTGAAGTTTACCGTACTTTGATCAGTCGTTACTTCCAGAAACTTTTGCAAAGTAAAACTTGATTACTTATTTTACGAATGAAAACTTCTTCTTACTTATTTCAATTTTACAGTAAGAACAAAAATTCTTTTATTTGTGGACGAACTTCTAAAGCATAAAAATTGGTCTCACCTCCCAAAATACTCCTCCTTTGTTTAATCGGAAAAGTTCAAAGTCCTCTGAGATACCCCTGAAAGAAAACTCATCTGCTTTCGATTCCCCCTTTTTTTAGGAAATTTTTGATCTTTCTGTGAACGTCTTTTTACGGAAACGAAAGTCTCCGAATTGTGTACTTACGAAGTAAGTGGAGACAAATAATTTGTTCATTCTCGTACATGCCAGAGATAAGAAGTATAGGAGATTCGTTTTTGTCTAAAAACCCAGTCCTTCGTGCCCCTTCCCCATTGCTACTTCCTCAATACCACCACAAGATCTTCTGTTATCTAATCCTCTTAAGAAAGTCAAGACGAGAATTAACCAAGACATTGAACGGTAAATTGGAGGACCTCGAGTCAAAGGAATAAACATTTTACCCAGAAAGTGGACGGAATATACATAAAGGTTTACGAAGACCCTTAGTTAAGTTTATTCACTTGGCGTACACGTTTCCTTTCTTCAAGTTATAGTTATATTGTCTCTTAAGAAGGAATACACCCAGTGTCTCTACAAGTGTGTAAAATCCTTTCGAATTTTTAAGGAGGAAAAAGATACGTTCAATTTTCGAAAAACTTACCGTCTATAATTTGACGACAGAAATAGTGACAGAGTGGTCCACTGGAACCCGATCAATCAGTCGACTATAAAGGGGAAACATCAAAAATGTAGAATTCTTAAAGTCCAAAAAAAAAAAAAAGGAAAAAGTAGAATACCCTTGTTAAATTATTTACTGAGGTCGATGTGTTAGGTAAAAACCTTAGAACTTCAATGACTTTACCAGAATAATGATGACGTCCTGTTAGTCTCACTCGTTAACCTAGCTTTATGATATCAGTTAACCTAAACGATGTCTTTCCCTGTCGTTTCCTCTAAAACTCAACAAATATTAGAATTAACTGGTTTATAAACTTGTAAACATAAAATTACAGGGACTTTCTCTACTTCCTAAAGTCAAATACATAATAGTTCTTGAATCCACTTGAGTTTCTTGACTATACGATTGCATCACAAGAAAGACATATAATAGGATGTCTTTATACGGTCTCAATTATATTAAAAGGAATAGAGAAGGAGAATGAAAGGAAGAGGAGGAAGTAGTAGTGACTTAAAGATCAGTTAAAGTCACATCATAGAAACAAGGGAATTTCGTGTTATTGATACTGAGGGAGAAAAAGATTTGGATTTTTGTTTCGTCAATTGTTCCCCAATTGGTACATTTGGTCTTGTTTGGACTTATTTCAGAACAGAAGAGAATCACTTTCATTTAGATCATGAATACATTGTTCTATTTAAACAATATAAAATACTTTGAAACGTTATTTAAATAAAGATTCCATAGTCTAACAAACGAAGGAAAATTCTATTAGTTGTTGTTAGGATTTTAGGATGTCATAAATGAAAATTTCAGTAAACAAAGATCTAAATCACGAAGATTTACTAATTACAATTTTATGTAAATTAAGTATGTGGAGATTAGATATTTAAGGTTGTATACGTGTAATGATTATCTAAAGAAAGTAATCGTTCAATGACGGAAGGCTTAAACCTATCGAGTACTTTTACTAAAGGTGAAGTAGGGAACTTTGTAAAGACTTCGTCGGTCCGTAAAATAAAACACTTGATACGAATGATACTTTGTTGTTTCCCTCAACGAGATTTTAGGTACATTTATAGTTTTAGTGAAAAGTTTCAAACAATCACCTCTCGATTTTCATACTCTAAAACTAAAGTACTCCCATTTGTCTTTGGAGGCCTCTCGCGTAAAGTGACCTTTATCCTCCCACTTCTGACCTTTAAAATAGGGATCTGAAAAAGTAGAGAGTAGGATTGGTGTCGTGACCTTAGAGTCTCTGTACTTGTGTCTAGGAGTAATCGGTCTCCAAGGGAACTAAATCGGAGAGACTCATTGAATCTTCGTCCACCCTTTTCTTTAGACCTATCAGTAGTCGGTTACCTGTTACATTTGGGACGAGGACGCCGTGTTTCTAACCCAAAAAAGTAGAGGAGAGAGAGACATAAAGTCATTTCACTTATCTTGGTACACAGAGAAAAACATTCTACGTGTGTGGGCACGCGTGTGAGGATCCAACGAGACCCTTTCTGCCGTCAAAAGTACATTTTATTGACGTACAAAGTGGAACAAGAGGTCCCGAGGCTTAACGGTTAGAACACTGCGCGACAGTGTTGAATACGCACTGACTGACCAATGTCTCGGACGACTAGATATACCTCTCCACTCTTAAACAGTGACACGTATTCGTCTTTCTAGTCAGTCTATGTCACTATCTAGACAAGAAACGGACCTAAGCAGACGACGATATAATCCCATCGAGCCGTCGACGGTTTCGGTTAACACTCGGGCCAAAACACCAACTCCTTTGTCTTCTTCTTCTTTACTACAGGACTGTATCGGTGAACCCCATGTCATTGACGTCTCGTTTTTGTAATAACAGTAGTAATGTAGTTTTAGTGACTGAGACATAGGTGGGACCGCCCACGTCCTCGATACAGTCGTAGAAAAGAGTCCGTAGGACCCCTCTCAAGGCTATAACACCGAAACCCCAAGTTCAATCGTAGACCCACCTGTCCCAGTGTGTCTTGAGTAAGACTGAAAAAGGTCCGGACGATTAATCTTAATCGTAAACATTAATTTTTAATTCGGTCGTGAGACCACGGTCCCCGTTTTATACCAGTTTACTGGGAATTTGTTCGACGTTATCACAAGATACTTTTATAATGTCTAAAACGTTTTGAGTAATTCCTACAATTTCTGTTACACGAGTAATCTAGCCTCGTATATTTTACGCGCGACATCGAATAGACGGAAACACAAGTAAGTGAGTCGACACAAGTAATGATAAGTACACCTAATTTCCCTCCTTTTTCTTTATTCTAGTTTCTTTATTATAGTTCGGTAAGAGTTAGTATAAATTGACCACGGGAAACTGTTAGTTGGAGATAAGTCGTAAGGTTTAGATTTCCTTTGAAGAAAGAGTCTTACGAGAAGTGAGGGATTTCTCTCACGAGTTTCCGTGTAACGAATAAGAAATAGGGAAATCCTTGTACCGGTAAAATTGTTGTCCTTCTTTTGTCTCTTGTGTCCTTTCCTTATGAATCCTTTATCTTCCTCCTTGAAGTAGTCCTATCAGGGTAACTTTAAATCAGACAACCTCTTGTAGGTCTCTTATTAAAACAGTTGTCTAGTCATTAGACCCACGGTGTCTCCGGTGGGTGAAAAACCCACCTAACAAGAACGGTGGTGTTCTGTTTAGTTGCTCAGTCACACATTTTCCCAGGTAGAAATTACCCGGGAACCGGTTTACGTGTCCCGTTGTATAAAAAAAAGTTCTTACAATAGTTGAAGAGTAAAAAAGTCATTCTTTTGTTTTTAGTCTTAAGAATTTTCAGACTTTAAAACCGTCGTTGTGGGTGTAATTTTTAAAAAAATTTGTAAAGAGGTTCAAATAGGATTAATTTCTTAGCATTGGTGACATCGAGTATCTATATTATTATCGGTTTGAACATTCCCGACCACGGTAATTGAAGGGTTTCCTGTAAGTTGGAACGTTGGTAAAATTTATTCCAACTATCCGGGTAGGTCTAATTTACTTAGAAAAATTTCAATCCCCCATCTTAAATTTTTTATTTGTGTTGTTTTATGATTCGTAGTCACAAACAATTGGGAACCTCTTGCCGGAACACTACTTTTGTCTCTACGACTTTCATGCGACGATGGTAGAATAACGGTAATCGTGAGAAGGTACATCTCTACAACAACAGTGACGGTGACAATCATTAAAAAGTCCTGTAAAACGTCTTGTAAAGTTTTCACGTCTAGAGTAGTAAAAGGGTCTCACACTCGTCGACTTACTCCTGAGGACATCTTGACATTTCTTTTCAGGGTGTTTTAAAACGTATTTACACTCCTTTTGGTGTCCTTGTAAAACTATGGTCGATCTAGGATAGTCACCTTTCGTAGATAGTAAAACGGGGAGTACCTCTTTAACGTGAACACTCTATTAAGATCTTCCACTTAATCTTTCTGAAACTTGTTGCAAACACATCTCGTCTTCATCGTTTGAGTTTACCGATCCATTAATCACATTATTCACTTCTTTCGTATCACTAGGGGGACTCTTATCTCTCACGTTTGGGTAGATCCCTCCCTTCAGTGAGGAACCAAGGTCACTGGTGGGACAGTCTGACCTCCGGGGTTCGCGGACGGAGAAATCAATGATAAACAAAAAATTTTCTAAAAAAATAACACCTACTTAAAATTTCGGAAATAACTTAAATAATGTTTTAACGAAGACAAAATACCCGACACTCCGTACATCCTACAATCGAGGGGTTGATCCCTAACTTAAACGTGGGACACGTGACCTTCCGGTTCAGAATTGGTGACCTGCTGGTCCCTTCAGGACGAGGACTAAAAATTTTGTCTTTGACCTGTGGATCTAAAAACGTCAGAAGACGAAAATTTTAATCCGGTTAAATAATTTTTCACTCGGGTTTGGCATTTGATTACTGTTGTTTTAGAACCATTCTAAGTGGTGTGGTCGACGGTAAACATAAATACCGTAAACAATAGTACGATAGATACAAAGACCTCCCAAAGGACTTGTATGTATTTCAAGTAACAACTAAGAGACTTCCTGTGACACATAGAACTTTAGTTCTTAAAATGAGAGTTTCTCATACTACACATGGACCCTTTGGTTCAGTACTTTTGTCGGGAGGTTATCAGGATCTTATCATGTCATATCGTAACGTGAGAAGGAAAATTAATTATCATTACTCAATTAATCTGAAAAACTCCTCATTTCTGGTTCTCCTCACTTACTCTGACCCCTCTCTTATATTTTGGATTCAAGTCTGACTACGAAACCTCATTTATAGTCTGGACTAGTGACCCCTTTATTTTCCCTTTTTTCCCAATCCCACTTTTTAGTCTAAAACTCACTAGAAGGGTCCATATGTAAAGATCGATTTCGCTGACATCAACCTTATTCTAACGTAAATGTAAACCAGTAAAGGGAATACACGTTTTTTCGTGTCCTTTCTTAATGTCTTTATAAGTCCAAAACTAAGAATCTTTGATTATAACTGACATCTACAGTACCTATCGACTAGTTCCTATCCTTCAAACTTTCTTTTAAAGACTAACGTAATATATACAAGGAAATAAAAATAAGTCACACTGTCACACAGTCGAATCTACTTTTCCGTACGACTTCCAAAGAGTACCCGAAGTCTGTAGTATATTGTAATTAAGGTTGCTTTTTGAAAGTTCTGTACTGAAATTTACCGTTATTAAAATTGTGACACTTAAAGTTTTGATCCTCAAGTAGTGGGGGAGGTGTATTTGGACGTGTGGTAGACGTTCTTCTGAATCGTTAGAAATATTTTTCAAGGACACGTTCCAAACTTTACAAATGTGAGCTTAAAATCACTCCTTCTTATATCTCTCTTTTCATATAGACAAAAGAGAAAGTATTCTCCTAAGGTATTTTTTACATCCCGGACAAAAAAGAAAACACATAATTTCTTCGGTTTATTGTTATTTTGTATTAATAGTAAGATAAAGTTCTCCGTTAATACGTCACCAATATGTATAGGCTTTGAGTCTACAGAGTGGGATTCTACAGACTCGGGAGATTTGACTAGAGTACTGTCTTGACGTAAAATATCCCCCTATTTTACCGTATTCAAGTACGAACCATAAAGACTTTATCCTTGCGGCAAGTGAGTCCCCCTCTACAAGTCGAAGGGGTTCTGAAAGTCTAGAAATACAAACCTACATTATGTATCTGTTGACTCTCGAAACCCCCGTGAAAACTAGACCGACACAGATACCCGATCAGACTTCCATCTTAGATCGTCCATAACCTCGACCGTCGAAACCCCAATACCGACACACCCTTTTTTGTCTTTCGAACTTTGATCGTAAATTGAAACTAGTCAACAACAGTGAAACTATGTCATTAGTCACTTTAAAGTCACAAATCCAACAGTCAAATGTGGATGTTGTTTCACACTCGAGTGAGTGTTAGTGACTATTTAGACAAAGCTTCATTTGAAGGACGGGTCGTTTCACAAGGAAACACATGTGAAACTCTAGGGTCACATGACCCTAAGAGAAGTACTCTACTTATCATAGAAATCCCCTCGTGATAAAATCCAACGTCCTGTTTACAACTCTAATTATTATATTATCAATATCATTAAATACTTTGTTGTTTCTGTTCCTTCTCAATATTTATCTAAAGACCCTATTCTTGGTATAACTTACCCCTACTACTCTTCCTTCTACAGTAAATTTTTGCAGAGTTCATAAGTGACTCTTTATTTGTTAATCAGGTATAATCTTTAACTCAGTGGAACTCCGGTCTAGGAATTAAAGAATGATGGTCCTTCTCACTCTATTTCCTTTTACTTACTAAAGTCCGGTGTTCGGTAGTCCACAAAGGCAAACTGACCAACTACTCACGGGAAACTAATGATCGTATTTATCATACCAAACTGTTGTAGATAAGACACACTAGGTTTACAGGGACCTAGATGTACTGTTCTTTCTTGTTTAAAGGGGAAGTCCTCCGGTACACCGGTTAAAGTGAACGGCTTGTGGTACTCTAAAGTGGTGTCGTAGGTGTTGAACCAACCATAATGTAAATTACTATACCCCAAGTGAAATTAACGGCCCCGAAGTAAGCCGAAGTTTAACTCCCGTACTGTTAAAACTAAAACGATTTGGGTTTCTTTTATACCTCAGTTGACAATTATGTGAAGTTGAGAGTCTTCCTCGTTTATCTTAGTATAAAAGAAGAGATTGGTAGTTTTAGTTTATCCGTTATTCTAAAATGAATATAAACCTTCTACACGGACTGGAAGTTGTGTGAACCCAACCTTAGACCTAAACAGAGTCTCTAAACGTCTTTGTCTTTCCCTTCGAGTCAAAAACCATCTTTATAACTCACGGACATTCAAACCCCACTCTCTTATAAATGTGAT